>CAOLHI010003108.1:0-202057 GCA_948474755.1 Ctenosaura bakeri
GTTTAAGAGGGGACATGATAGCCATGTTTAAATATTTGAAGAGATGTCATGTCAAGGAGGGAGCTGGCTTGTTTTCTGCTGCTACAGAGACTAGGACAAGGAGCAATGGATTCCAGCTTTAGGAAAGGAGATTCCACCTGAACCTCAGGAAGAACTTCCTGAGGGTCAGAGCTGTCTAGCAGTGGAATATGCTGCCTCGGAGTGTGGTGGAGTCTCCTTCTGTGGAAGTTTTTCAGCAGAGGCTGGGTGGACATCTGTTGGAAATGCTTTGATGGGTGTTCCTGCATAGCAGGGGGTTGGACTGGATGGCCCCTGGGGTCTCTTCCAACTCTATGGTTCTACAGTTCTATGAACTACGGTCTGCTCAGCTTCAGCATTTTGACTCCATCACTCGGATCCTCTGATGGACATAATAGTAGCCACTAGTAATGTTAGCAAAAAGGCTGCAGACTTCAGATATAACCCTTGACTTGTGAAACAACCAAAAGTGGATAGATGTTGTCATGCTGCCGCATGGCACCATAACACTCTGTTGTCACACTTTGTGACATCTAGTTAGCTAACTAACTAAAATAAGAAATGTCAAACTAGAGTGGCAGCTGTTATAGGCAGAATTTCTTCTTCCTGTCAGGGCAGTGAAAAGCTGGACAATGCCAAATATCAGACCACAACCATGAGTACTTTCCACTAGTCTCAAAATGGCATGCAGCCAGAAATCCTGTTCAGGTTTTGTGAACCCAGCTCAAATCAACACATGAAAACTCACCTTGTTCCTTTTCATCATCACTTTCCTTGTGTGTTAAATGATATTTCTGAAAACAAGAGGTTGTGTTCAGCTAGTGGAAGGATGGGCAAAGTGCAGCCCATGGGGTTCATGTGGACCCCAGAACTGTTTATATGGTCCCGGGGTTTACTCCCCACCACCAAAAAAAGAAAGATTGATTTTTCAAAAATGTTCTTGAAGTCAAATGCCCTCTAGGGGGTGTAGGGTCCAGTTTTGTCAGACCACCACCAACCATTTTAGGTCTGGAAAACACTTTAATTTAAAACAGTGTTACTTCTGGTATGGCTCCCTTGGGTGAGGACCCCCAGATATCATTTGATATCATTTAATTTGGCCTTAGCTGGACTGGCTCACAGTTACCTCACTCCACGTGTATGCGGGTTCTCCGGACAAGCACGAACAGAGTGCAGCCGTTAATGGTTTGCATTCCATTCCCCATTGAAGCCAGCAACTCAAACCTCACCCGCAGCTTTAGGGAACTTCCTGCCGCAAACTTCACAATAGCCACACAGCTTTCAGTCAAGTTACTCTTTTATGTTGGGTCATCAACGTCCCAGCCACAGTATTGTCTTCACACGCAAATCCAATCATGCTAAACTTGACCTTTCCAAATCCTTTGTCCAGCACCCAAACCCCTTTTGTTCTCCCCTGGTCTGCCATAGCTGAAAGGCACAAATTTCCCTATAAAAACCCCTCACTTTTAACCGGTCTTTGGATCACTTTGGACTGCCATCCCGCCTTGCTGCCGGTCGTCTAAGGGACTCCCCTCTGCGCCCCACGCTGAGCTTTCCTCCCGGGATCCCCGCTTCTCTCCAGGACTACAAGACAGATAGTATTGCCTCTCCCAACCAAACCTCCATTTCTCTTTCCAAGCTAGTTAGTTTATGTTTTGTCTTCTGTGTTTTTGTCTTTAATAAAGAATTGTCTGTTCTTTGGAAAACCTTGTCTAGCTGCTCTCTGACCCGCCACTGTATACATTGGGTTAAAGATCTCGTTACGTTACCCTGCCTCTCGCTAACCAAACAGTGTTCAGGCTAATTTTCCCCAATTCGGTATTTTAATTGGCAAACTGGGTGCCCCTCACGGGACTCCCCAATTCTCAGGGTAACAACAGGAAGTGATGTCCAGGCATTTGGGGGCAAAGAAACTTTTTTGGGGGGATGAGGGGTTGAATGGACAATGTGGTCTCCCAAGGTCTCCTGGGGAAAGCAGTGTAAAACCCCTAATTCCCAGCAGTCACTAGCCCCTGATGAAGAGAGTCTCCATGTGGAGACTTGAGTGGAGAGTCTCCACACAAACAGAAACCTTCTTCTTCAGACCTGCCGCTTTCCACTTGAAGAAAGCAAGAGTCAGACGGGGCTTGGTGCTACCTTCATTGTGTGTTCATCTAAACTGGGCAAGTGACACATAAACAAGGCTGCTGTAAAGTCTATATCTTGTCCAAATATTGTGGGCTGTGGGCCAAGAGTAGTGCTGGGAAAGTCAGGCAAAACCAAGCCAAAGAAGTAAAAAGAAGTGTGGCAACCAAATACAAATGAACTCTGTCTTGTGGACTTCCATAGCTGGATGAGGATATTCCATAGCTCCCCCAAATATCAGGAAGTTAAGCTAAGAAAGTCCAGAGTCTAATAGAATCACTGATTTGAAATCTATTGATAAAGTATACTCTTTGAACAAACTGGTGAATGACGACTTGCTATATGCATACATTCAACTGATTTAGTTGGTCCACTCCAGTTGGGGCTCCCAATAGGATTCAGCTTTGCATCCCCATGGACAGCCAGTTTACTATTACTGCACACCAGAAAAAAAGCATTATGATGTATAGTCCCAGTAGCTACTACATGTGGGAAGAGGGTGATCCATAGCAACTCTGCACCTGCTCTTTTCTCCTCCCATTCTTCTATCCCAAGTAAGATTTATGGACCCCAAAGAAGGCAAAGGAAGCGGGTGGGGGAATGAACAAGCCCTGCTCAAGTCTGCTCCTGGCATACTAGTCAGTCCAAAGCTACTTTAGAGGATTTGAACTTCTGTGAGTGTTCCTCAGAAACAGGAGGAGAGGCATGGTGTGAGGACACTGCTGGGCTGATTCCATCACTGGAATCCTCTTAATTCACACAGAGTTATGCTGGGAATTTTCCTCTCAATCCCAAATCTGGGCCCAAATCTGC
The DNA here is from genome assembly GCA_948474755.1 of Ctenosaura bakeri. NCBI lineage: Eukaryota > Metazoa > Chordata > Lepidosauria > Squamata > Iguanidae > Ctenosaura > Ctenosaura bakeri. Next base: position 2,956 of record CAOLHI010003108.1, read on the forward strand.
ATTGCTGCCCCATTTGATTTGCCACTGAGACATCTGGATAGAACATCTTTGATGATGATGATGATGATGATGATGATGATGATGATGATGATGATGATGATGATGATTTAAAAAATGCTAGACATAGATTAGTTCCAAAGGCCATTTCTGCACTAGCTTGTTATAGCGCTATTATTTCACTTTCAACATCTTATGGAATCCTGGAGTTGCAGTTTAGAGAGGGGCCTCAAAAGTTCCTCCATAAACTGCAACTCCAGGATTCCATAGGATGTTGAAAGTGAAATAATAGCGCTATAACAGTCTAGTGCAGAAATGGCCAAAGAGCTGGGTGATACCTCTTGACTGAAAGATACTCCACAGCCAAAGGATGCTCAAATTGTACCCAACCTATCTCTGTACACCTTCCTCAAGAAAAGAAAGTCTACAACAGAGATGGGCAAAGTGCAGTCAGTTGGCTCTATGTATCTCCTACCATGTACCCCTTAAGCCCCCCAAATCGAAGCCCTCCGAAACAAATGACATTATTTTCTGGCAGTTTTTGTCCTAAAATCACACAACCCTCTTCCAAAAAATAATAAAAAGGTAAAAATATCCTGACAAATACCCCAGAACTCTGTACTATCCTAAATTTCTCCATTTTCCTCTGCAGTGCCTCTCAGAATAGTGACAAGAAAATGGAAGTGCATCTCTTTTTGATGGTATTTTGAGTTTGGCTTCAGAAGAAATGGATATATTTGAACTATGACTGGATGTGGCCCGCAGGAGGGTCGGGGGGGGCGGGAATGACGCTGGCCCTCATGCAATTGCCTACCTCTGGTCTGTAACTTTGTGAGATAGTCTTTTCCACTGTCAAATAGCTCTTACCCTCAGGAACTTCTTCCTCATGTGCAGTCAGAATCTCTTATCTTTCGGTTTGATTCCATGAGTTTGAGTCCTACCTTCTGGAGCAGCAGAAAACAAGCTCACTCTGGCCATTTCTACATGAGACTGTTATAGTGCTACGATTCCACTTTCAACATCCTATGGAATCCTGGGGTTTGCCATTTAGGGAGGGGCCGGAATCATACTGCTATAACAGTCTTGTGCAGACATGATCTCTATCTTCTGCATGACATGCCTTCAGACAGTTAAAGACAACTATCATATCATCTCTCGGTCTTCTATTCTCCAGGTCCAACACACCCAGCAACCTCAATAGAGCTTGGTTTCCAGATCCTTTCCCATTTTGGTCATCACATAGTAAAGGAAGGTGTGACAAAGAGCCCTTGCTAGGTTACTTGGGCTCCCATCACATACCAAATCCTTTCTCCATTCTTTCTTGGGTTTCAGTATATGGTCCCTAACATGGCTTCCAACATGGTCTTCAGGTTTCTCAAAGGTTTAAGGTTGAGATTCCGACATTAAGGCTGAGATTCAGATGAATAACTTAGGTATTTGTTTAAAAAAAGGAACTGAGTTCATTTAAAAAAAAAATTAAAAGGCTTCGTTATAGCAACAAGCTCCAATCTGCATCACTTCTCTTTGGTCCTTTCCAAACCCTACCTTATCCTGGCAGCATCCTGTGGGGATCTCGGCAGCAGCTCTACCCAGAGGGGAGTGCAACAGGAGGGCTCCCCTCTGCACCGGCTGCCTCCGTGATCCAGGAAGTACGACAGCCCCACCTCTTCCTGCCACAGCGCAGGAAAGTACTTTGCCAGGCTGCGCTGGGGCAGAAAGCACTTCCAGTAGGAAGTGCAGCCATTGCACTTACAGACTCTCCACGGATAGCAGTGCAATCACCGGTCATTGATGGAGAAAACCCAGCAATGATTTACTCCATGGTTGCACTGCCTGGGGATGGTAAAAGGACAGGACCACAACAACATCACGCATAACCATCATCATGGTCCCATCCTTCCCCTGTCCCCATTGTGGGATGACAATGTCCTACAGAAAGGACCTTTGTGTTACACTTGACATCAGCTTTTAACTCTCCCTGAACTCTAATCTCCTCCTTTCCCTCTTCCAGAGGTGCCTTCTTTCCAGCTCTCCCTTCAAGCTCCATCTGCAACTAATGGTTGAATGGCCAACTCTTCTTTTCTCTTTCTGAAGCCCCCCCCGCCTGCCTTTCCCACATTCCAAAAGTTGTGGTGGGTTAACCTACAAAGGGGAGAAGCCCTCTGGCTCTGTTGTCCATCACAGAAGCCAATGAAGGGAGGGATGAAGACTGTTCAGGGTTGGACCTTACTGGGAAATGATGGTTCTTATGATAATCCCCTGTTTGGTAGGGTATGTAAGAGATGCTATGGGCAGTGATTTTGAGTGGAGGCCATTATCTGAGAGGTCATTGTGAGATGGAGCTAAGTTACCTGGAGTGAGCCATTTGGAACATTTGCTAGCTTTGCCTCTTTCTTTGTTTCTATAACTGCTGCTGTTTTATTTCTCTTCCGTGTATTCTGCTGGAAGTTAATACTTCCAGGCTGACTCTGTCAGCTCTTTTCCTTTCCAACCCATAATGCGGGGTCATCTCCAAAAAGCTCTGAAGGTTTGACTCACAAGCAAGGAGCAAAATTTGTTTCAGTTTTTATTGGTCCCCTGTAGGAAAATCTTTGGCAAAGTATTTTGTTATGAGAATATAAAACCAGTTTCCAGAACGAGCAGGGGAGTTGTTTTTTTCTTTGTTAGCATTGGAAAGCTGTGGAGCAAATAGCCAGGGCAAGCCAGAAAACCGGCCAGATAATGCTTTGTTTTTACTTCTGCCATCATTCAATCCTTGCTGTCAAACTACTTAAAATTTTTCTTCCCTGATATCTTTCACAGACATCTAGTGGAAACCAGTTTTTAAAACGAACGTGCAAAATCTGGAAACCCAAAAGCAGACAGGGACGCAGCCAAGGGCAGAGGTAACAAAGCAGCAAAGTTGCTGGTGGGAGATCAGCCTGTTTTGGGGCCTTCTGGCTTGCTGAGCTCTCCAAAACCTGGTGCCCGTTCGCATTACAATTACAGCACTGTGATTCCACTTTAACTATCCTGGCATCATGCCATGAAATCCTGGGATCTGCAGTTGGGGAGGCACTAGAGCTCTCTGGAGGAGAATTCTAAAATACAGTCAGCCCTCCATTTTCATGGGGGTTACGGTGCAGGACACCCCCCCCCAAAAAAACCTATACTTGCTTAGACTCACAAAAAGAGCTGAACTACAACGAAAAGATAATTTTATATTTAATAACTGCAGCGAGGTTATGTTATGCTCAACATTAGAAAGAGAAAACAGGCCCAAATCTAGAAAAATGGAAATGTAAAGTTATGGAAATGAAAGAGGCAGAAAAACGTTCCAGTTTGTTAAAAAATACTGTCATCCAAAAATTATAAAAAATTTAAAAAATAAATTAAATTAATTAAAAATTTAAAAAAGTATAATATTGAAAATGATCCATAATGGATATAGATCTATTATAATGTTAAAAATGGATAGGATTTAATCAGATAGATAGATAGATAGATAGATAGATAGATAGATAATATGATAAATAGTGATTAAAAAAAGAATGGTGGGTACATTTGGGAGAAAATGCACTAAAATGGAACAAGGGGCAAGGGACAAAAATGATAGACTGTCAAACTAGAATAGAAATTAGATAATGGAATGTAAACTCTGTTATTTTAAAACTATTTTTTTTAATAAAAAAAATTAAAAACACACAAAATGAATGAATGAATGAATGAATGAATGAATGAATGAATAAGAATCATATTTTTAAAAAACTGAGAAATTTTCTCTAGGACTCTCTTGGTGCTCCAGCAAAATTATGTGTTCAACATCTGACGGAATTGGGCCATAAAGTCACACCGGAGGACCTAACAATGCCTACAGAAATGTTCTCTCTAGGAATCTCTTAAGTTCTCCAGTGTGACTCTATGGTCCATTTCCAACAGGGGTGGACCATGAAATAATGCTAGAGGACCTAGAATTTCCTAGAAAGAACTCTTTTTCCATGATAAGGGAAAATACAGCAAGTTTTTTTTAACAAATAAATTAGATAAAATAAAATGACCCGTGAATAATCAAACTGGCAAATGCAGCACTTGGGAAAGAGGGGAGCCAGTTGTACCCCTCCTTTGTTGACATTGTATTACTAGATTGGTGTTATAGGGCATTTCTGCCCTACACTGTTATAGTGCTACTATTCCACTTTCGACATCCTATGGACTCCTGGGGTTTGCAGTTTCCTGGGGAGGCCAAAGAGCTCTCTGGCTGGGAATTCTAAACTCCCCTCCCTAAACTTCAAATCCCAGGATGATTCCAGTGGATGCTGAAGGTGGAATAATAGCACCATCACAGGAGAGAGCGGAAATGGCCATAGTCAGGAACTTGAGTTCTGGCTACAGAGGGACAATCAGAGTTTTTATCTTGGGTGAGTGGTGGCAGGATTATATTCAGGAATACTCAGGCACAAAAAGCACCAGAAAGGTGATTGCCCCTGGAAGTGGCAGCAAGTGATTAAACTGGGTATTCATCAAAGGGGATTGTCACTTAGGGCAATAATAAAGGTGCCTCCCAGATGGTGGCCAAAGGTGAGGTTCTACAGATGGATCACATAGAAGAGGTCCTGGGACAAGGAGAAGTCTTGCACAGTGGTGACAGCAGGTGGGATAAGAACCATCTGCTTCCTGGGACAGGTGTCACCCTTTTCCAAACAGGGATATAATTTTTCACTAAGTTTCTTCTTGAAGCTAGCAAAAATAGTACTAGGAATTTGGTTCCCCGTGCGAGAAAGAAGCACACTCACAATTTGACGCTTATTCACCCAAAATTTGCCCATGGCTGTTTTTAATAGAAAGCAGCAAAATATACTTTTCTGCCCAGAAAAAGTGGTATCCTATGCAGAAATTGTTGCTTTCTATGCAAACCAACCGAAGTGTGAATTTTGCACAGAATAACTCTCAAATTACAGCATTTTCTGTGCATAAGATAATATTTCCTGTGCATAAAATGCTTTTTCTTGAACAGAAAATGCTGATTACTGCACAAAAGAAGCCGTATGGAAATTCTGCACAGAATGAGTTCTGAACTTGTCAATCCAGGAATCTTCTTGTCAAGGTTTCTCAACACTTGAAAAACACGGTTTTTGACATTTTTTTAATAGTTTCAAATATTCTTTCCATCCCAACTGTCCAGTGTTGGAACTGGCCTTGTCTGACCTTGTGTCACAACCAAGCCCATGGGTCATCCCAAACCCACGTATGCCAGAAATGCCTGTTCTTTGTGATGCTGGTGGCATTTTTGTTTCACAGGTTAGCCTGCTATGATATAAGGCTGCTGCAGTCCCTTCTGTAAGTTATAAGCACCTCTCAGCACCAAGCGCTGATGGAACAAAATTAAGTGAATGTTCCTTTTCAATGAGTGTGGCTGAGAAAAGCTGATGGGACTGGAGTTTTTTATCTGGCATCCAAGGCTGGGAGCGAAACAGCAGTTCAACACCCCATTCCAGTAATGCACAGCTGGTTACTATCGTATTGATTTGCTTTTATCCTTTTTTTTTCTCCTCAAGTAGGCCCCGCACGTCAGGAGACAGGATGCTAGACTTGATGGAATAAATGGACCGCTATATTTCCTGGAGTTTGAAATCAATAGACCTTCGTATTTGGAAGTATTCCTGTCAACAGGCCAAGTGATGAGTCTCCTCCTTATGACAAGATGGCCCCATTCCTGAGCAGCATTGCTGCTGGCTGCGAGACAAAACTCTGAGGGAAAATAGCATCCTCCTAGGATTAGAGTTAACTCTTTTCCCATTAAGAGTCACCCCGGTGTATTGGTTTTAGGGTTTCTCCAGGACTCTGGGGGATCAGAGTTCAAATCCCTGCTCAGCCATGGATGAGGGACCTTGGGAAGGTCCTACTCTCTCAGCCTAAGAGGAAGACCATGACAAACCTTCTGTGAATAAATCCTGCCACGAAAACCCTAGGATGCAGTTGCCATAAGCTGGAGTCAACTTACAAGCAGATAACAACAGCACTTTGTCTATTTCTCAGAAGTTGTTTGCAGGTGAAAGAATCTGTAGCTTGATGTGCAGCAGCTCCATGTGATGAACAATCATGGCATGAGTATCTCTCCCCTGGATGCAAAAGAAATCCAGTTTCTAGGGTCAATCCACCCACATAAGATGTCTATTGGCTCCCTGCAACAGGAGGCATAGCGAAATAAGTCAGTTTTGCTCTTGGTCATATTCCAACATTTTAAAACACGAATTCTTGCTGTACATTATGATGAATTCTTCAGCTCAGTCTGCAGTGCCTCCGAAGTCCTTCAGATGGGATGCTGCTTCCCTCAAAAGATAGTTTGTTGATGGGTAGCCTCATCAATGTAGCAACAAAGGCAGTGGTCCAGAATTATAGCTGAGGTGGGATCTTGGCCAGCTTTCCAGCAGTGATGACCTAGAATGAGGTACCAAAGAGATCCCAGTGGCTACTGTGGGCTTTTCTAGTTACTGCTCTGTGTTGTGCAGGGTGGAGTTGTATCCACACACAACTGGCCTGTAAGCTGACTTATTATTATACTATAGGGTAAAGGGAAACTGCTTTATAAAAGAGGATAGTAGACATCTCTTTCCAAAAGCACATTTAAAGTACATCTGTTATCATAATACAGAATTATTGACTGGCCACTGTTAGTGACTTGTATAGGCATAAGTTGTACCACATGTGCAGAATGATATATTTTTGGACACTGTGCAATGGTTGCATCCACTTGGTGGCAGTGTAAGTGCAGTTTCATGTGTAGGTCAATTGTTCATGAGGTAGCACATTAAACAGAGGAGCATTAGAATGTTTGTTCTCCATGTGTATTGCCTTTGCACATTGTGCATTGTTGTTGCACAATGAGTTGTCAGTCAAGCACAGTGACCATTGGTCCACATAAGTTGTGGTACCTTGGTACTCTCTTGGCCAAAAAGGAAGGCAATACCAAACCTCCACTGAAGAAATTTTGGCAGAGAATCCTTAGGATACAGTTAATATTCAGTACGAGGGATTGCTTAACCTCAGTCTGCCATTAGATATTTATGCTATGCTGAAGCAACTTGGATCTTTACCACTGAGTGCAATATCCCAAAAGGATTTCAGCCATAGGCTTGTCTAGCATAAATGCACAATGGCTTTGCACAGCATAAATGTCCACATATTGAGTTATATGTTGAATATGCTTGGGTTGAATGGCAATGGTCCTCAACTGGACACACACTGCAAATGTGCAACCAAATGCATGTGCACATGTGAGTCCACATGCCCATCTGCATGCATGAGGCCACCTCTTGCATAATTCTGCTTCCATAAACCTTAACTGCACTTGGATGTTTTGCATAAGACAAAATGTTCTAGTATGTGCATGCATATATAAAATAACAAAAGGATTTCCAGACACAGACCAGAATCCTGTTGGTTATCTTTAAACATATGTAAGTTCACATAAGGAAGTACCTGGCCTTTTTTCTTTTTTCTTTTTCTGAACAAATAAATTCAATTCAATGTTGTCAAAGCATGAACTGAGGTTCATTCAGTACCATTGTGCATGGAGGTGCATTCCACCTGTCCTATGAATACATCTTGTGAATGGATACACATTTTCCCTGACTGTGAATATGTATTTCATAATGCATTAGATTGCACATTTAGTATTCTCATTCAGTTTGCACAATGCTGCTGTTTAACCCAAGTGTTGTATAAAAGACTTAATGTGTAGGTTGACATCATATGTACTCTAAGCAACTTCTTCTCTAGAGGTCTTCAGAAATAGACTGGCCATTATCTACCTGTTGGGGATGTTGTAGCTGGAGTTCCTCCACTAAGCAGGGAATGGGGCTCAATGCTTAATGGGGCCCTTCCAATTCTGCTTGGGCTAAAGACTTGTAGGAACTCTAGCTAATAAGACCTCCTGCTCAGGTGGGAATCTCTAGGCCAGGGATGACTAAGTGGATCTACTGAGTGCATAACAGGACGGAGTTATATTCCCTATGAAATCCCAGATTTGTAGCTTGGGTGTATACCTGAACTCAGGTATGAGCCAAGATGCCCAAGTCTGAGTGATGGACAAAAGTTTCTCTGGCTACACATTTTCCCCCACAGATATAATTCAGTTCAATAGTGCTGCTTATGATCTATAAAGCTCTAAGCTGGTTTTGCAAAAGAAGCTGTCATCTATGCAAAAATCGTTGGCCCAAGCTGGTGTTGCATATATGGGAGAGGGGGAAGAAAACCCCCCAAATGCAACAGAATCTCAAGGTGTTTCATGTTTTTCTCCGGGGGTGTTCTGATGTGCCAAGAAATGCTTACTCTTAAGAAAATATGCACATATTCTTTTCATCCCACATGCTGAACCCACCTGAGAAATGTTACCACAATTACCAGTTGTACTTCTGCTTTCTTTGCTATTCTTTGTATGTTTTCCACATGCAGGAATGTTTAGCCTTCCTGAGTCTGATCTGTTTTGCAGGCGGCATGGAGAAATTTGTCCCCAGTCATAAATTTCCAACAAGACTTCTTGGCAAGAAGCAGGTAATTTTCACCCACAACTACGCCATTGGAATAAATGATTAAACGGGGCAGAGCGTCCTCCAGCGAGGACGTTTGCACTTGGGGGCGAACTGGGTCCGGACTACTTTATGTATGTCCGGACTTCAGCCCGCTCCAAAATGCCCAGAACTGGTGGTTCGCCATGCTTATACATGCATAAGTTCACTATTGAAGTGGTTGGACACTTTTATCCCATATGACAGTTTCAAAGAGGTAGCTGTGTTAGTCCAATATACAGAATCTTGGCCTTTTTTTCCTGTGAGTTCTGAGTAGGGATTCTGTGAGAATCCCACCTGTGTAATCCTGCTTTCTTTGTGCCCATGTTATGTGGAAGGCATTGTCCACTATATGCTAACTTATCCCTTCTATATCAACCCTATAGAGAGTTCTTTTGAAACCTGTCCTGGTTTATGGAAGTAGGTACTGTCTTGTGGAATTCATCCAATTTCTTTTGAATGATGCCATTGGCTACATAACACATAGCCATTGCTTTTACTGCAAGATAGGTTAGAAAGAGAGAGTTAAGTAAAATTGCCAGAAATTGTCAAAGAGACAGTGTATTAATCTGATTTTCTTGTTGCCACCATAGGCCCTTTTCACATGGCATTTTCCATGCAAAAGAGGATCTAGAGTGTCACATGATTGTGAAGAGCAATCTGCACGATGCACTCACAACTGCACGATGTTCCAGGGGCCAGCAGGGGCCGATTGCACACCTTTTCATTTTCATCTAGAAGCCAAAAATGGTGTACGATCGCACATTGCTTCCAGGCCCCACGTGCACTTACCTGACGTGTGGAGCCACCAGACCCGTGCCAGTCGCACTTCCTGCTCCAGCGCAGCCTGGGAAATTCCCAGGCTGGGCTGTGAAAGGAAGAGGCGGGGCTTTCACACGAGCAGGAAGCTCGTGCAGAGCCGAAGGACTCCAGACACGAGAGCCTCTCGCCAGAGGCTGCTCACGCGATCCCCACACCCCAGCTCCGGAAGAAGGTAAGGTGTGGAAAGGGCCTTAGACTTTTATCAACAGTTTATATTAGTTTTATAACAATATTTATTGCTGTTTATCAAATCATTTTGCACCATTTGTATTTCTTGTATCTTGTGTACTTCCTCCCCCACACACACCATCCATTACTGAAACAATCTCAGAAATCTCCAAGAAGCAAGAACTGGTAGTTAAGAGGGCCTTCAGTTACCCTGATATCTGTTGGAAGACTACCTCTGCTAAGTGTAGGCTCTCCAACAAATGCCTGAGGTGCCTTGCAGATAATTTCCTCTTTCAAAAGGTGAAAGAAGGAACAAGGGGATCAGCAATCCTGGACTTGATCCTACCCAATAGGGAGGAGTTGTTCATTGGAAGAAAAGTGATTGGTGCTTTAAGGGGGAGTGACCATGGAAGCAGATCAACCTGGCAGATCATGAATGAATTTACTGTTCTAGCCAAAGGTCATGCCAAATAAGTTTACAGAACCAGATGATCATAGAATCACGGAGTTGGAAGGGGCCCTAATGGCCACAGGTTCAACTTCCTGCTCCGTGCAGGATTTCCAGCTAGAACATCCCCACCAGGTACTGTCAGCCTCTTTTTGAAGACATCCAGAGGAGAACTAACCACCTTCCATTGACGAACCACTTTCATTGTCAAGAAGTTCCTTCTAATGTTCAGTCAAAATCTACCCTCCTGTCACTTAAAACCATTAGACTTAGTTCTACCCTCTGATGCAGCAGAGAAAAACCTGTACCCTCCTCTTTGTGGAAATCCTTGAGGTACTTAAGTGGTGTGACCATGTCACTCCTAAGGCTTCCCTTCACCAAGCTGAACATGCCCAGTTCCTTCGACCTCTCCTCATACATTTTGTTCTCTATACCTCTTACCATCCTTGTTGCCCTTCTTTGAACCTGCTCCAACTTATCAATATCATTCTTAAGACAAGGTGCCCAGAACTGAACATAGTACTCAAGATGAGTAATATAATGGGACGACTACTTCCCTTGCCTCGGAAAATATGGTTCTATGCCTGTGATGGTGGTGAGACTGAGGCCCTTTCCATACCTTGCCATCTTAAGGAGACATCTGGCATCGGACCTGCTAGGAGGGGAGTGCAACAGGAGCGCTCACCTCCACACCAGCTACCTCCATTATCCAGGAAGCACAATGGTCATGCCTCTTCCTTCCGCAGCACAGCCAGGTAGTTTCCAGGCTGAGCTGGGGCAAGAAGTGCAGCCATTGCACTTCCAGGACCTCTGCAAGCAAGGTAGATGTGCATTGGTGGTGCAATCCCAGTCACTGATGCGGAAAACCCATCAATGGTTTGTAGTGCGATTGTGCCATCTGGAGACAGGAGAAGGATGGGACTGTGACCATGTCATGCATAAGCATTTTCACTGTCCCACCCCTATGGTGGGTTGGGAGGGTGGAGAGGAAAGGGCCTGAGAGGTGAGACATCTTCAAAGGATCTTGAAACTTGGTGGATATTATCTGCAGATAATTTCAATATGAGATAGGGCAGCTAGAACAATCTCCCAATAGAAATCTGTCCAATTCCACTGTTCTTCCATTTTGTGAAAGGAGGTCCTTTGGTGTCTAAGCCTGGCTTTTTAAAATGGATTTTAATCTGTTGTAAAACGCCCCCCCCAAATATATATATATATATTGTTGCACACCACTCTGGAAAACTAGTGGGCCAAAATGTGATTAATAAATACAATAAACTTGATGTGACTCTCTTAAACTCCTGTTACTATAGAAGGCCTCTAGTGCAAAGTGGGGTGATGGCAAAGACCTTATGTCATATTTGCATAGTTCAAATCTACATTCACAGAATTATGTGGTGGTTGTACTACACCATCCTTTTGCTGAATACTGACATTGTGCAACCAACTGTGTGTCTGCCAGTACATCTGCTTATTGTTCCTCTTGTCAAGGGCTCTTTCTTCCTTCCCACTAAATTAAATGGCACAGTAAAGACACAGACAAATACGTATACACGGTGCATGAATGAGCAACTATATATGTGATGGTTGCATTTGTGAAATGCCACATGCACAATTTTGTAATGAATGTGTCCATTACACAATAGCTGAAAAAGGACAACCAAAAGAATGTTCACATGGGTACAACACTAAAAGAATCTGGCCATCAAGTCTAAATGAGAAAAGGGAGCTGGGATTCCCAAGCAAGCCAAGAAAAATGAAGGATTCTTGCCTGAGAAGCTCCGTACGCATCTCTCCCCATCCCTTCTTAGTCCGAGTTGAGTGTGGAAGGAAGGGATCAGAGGTTAAACAATCTTGTTAACAAACTCAAGTGGATTTTTATCTTCCAGCTACACAGAGGACCTTTTGTGCGGGAATCACTCAAGCCATCCAGCAGAGGCTGCCTCCGCAGTCCTTGCCAACGTAAGATGGGTACTGCATGAAAGACGGCTCTTTGTGTAAGGCATGGCTTACATTGACTCCTGAGATACTTTCCTTTTGCAAAAAGCTCTATTAACGTTTGGCACATCCCTGCACTGGAATCAGAGCCCATTTGTACATCCAAGCTCTTGAAAGAGGGCCTTGTCTTCCTCCCGCCCGCGCTTCCTTACAACTTTAGAGACTATTTTGAAAATAAAGCCTAAATAGTTTGAAAGGGTTTATTGCAGCTGTTAATACATATTTTCTCAAGAGAAAAGGCCTGGGGTTTGGAGAATGCTTGGCTGTGGAGTCACAGATTCTGTTCACACCAGAGTATGACATAACTCTGGAAGTGGCCAAGATCCTACGTGATGTATACGTAATGTAAATAGTTACGCGGCAGTTGTTCTGAACCTCCCTTCTGTTGAATAACACTGTGCAGCCATTTATGGATGTGGAATGTGCCAATTTGTTGTCCCATTTACAACGGGGAATATGCAAGGGGTTTTTTTCCCTGTAATTCCTGTCAATCAAGTGATACAGTGATGGCATTGGCACATAAGCCCATTCTGCATGGTGATGGCACACCAGCATAGGGACATGAGAGGAGCGGGACCATGGCGATGCTTCCACATGACGTCATTGTGGTCTGTCCTTCTCGTGTCGCCAGTGGGCGCAGTCATGGGGTATACCATTGACGGAGATTCTCCATCAGTGACCCCCAAGCGTGCGAATCTCCTGTCCTTCCTGGCCATGTGGATGGGTGGGAAGCATGATAGAGGTGATTTCATCCTCAGTGAAGCATGGGAAAGAGACTGGCTGCTCTGCAGAAGGCAAGCACATGTTGCTTGCGCTCCCTTCCACAGGAAGCCAGTCAGGTGTGGAAAGGAGTGTTTCTGTTGTACTCCCTTACCAGCAAAGGTGCTGCCAGGATTGAAATGTTTAGTCTGCAGAAGAGAAGGTTAAGAGGGGACATGATAGCCATGTTTAAATATTTGAAGGGATGCCACGTAGAGGAAGAAGAAGGCTTGTTTTCTGCTGCTCCAGAGACCAGGACAAGGAGCAATGGATTCAAGCTGCAGGAAAGGAGATTCCACCTGAACCTCAGGAAGAACTTCCTGCTGCCTCGAAGTGTGGTGGAGTCTCCTTCTTTGGAGGTTTTTAAGCAGAGGCTGGATGGTCATCTGTCATGAGTGCTTTGAGGGTGTTCCTGCATGGCAGGGGGTTGGACTGGATGGCCCATGTGGTCTCTTCCAACTCTACATTTCTATGATTCTATGATTCTATGAACCTCAGGAAGAACTTCCTGACAGTCAGGGCTGTCCGGCAGTGGAATAGGCTGCCTCAATGGAGTGTAGTGGAGTCTCCTTCCTTGGAGGTTTTTAAGCAGAGGCTGGATGGCCATCTGTCCAAGGGAATGCTTTGAGGGTGTTCCTGCATGGAGGGGGTTGGACTGGATGGCCCCTGTGGTCTCTTCCAACTCTACATTTCTATGATTCTATGATTCTATGAAATGGGAGGACAACAGGATCAGGTGAGGTGCAGAAATGGCATTGGTTATCTACCATGCAAGCAGATGCAACTCCATGGCTGGAATCCTTTCAGTTGCTTTCAACTAGAATAAGCCTCTAGAATCAATTGTTGAACGGTGAGACAGGAAGTAGGTGATTCAGTGGGTCTGGTTTAGTTGGGGTTAACAATAGAACTTAGATTTTTAGACCCATGTGAAATGGTTACACTTGTGGAACTTACACAATGAGCTGAATATGTCCGTTATACAATGGCAAAAAAAAAAAGTGTATATATATGTGAATTTACACACATTTATGTCACCAACAGGAGTCCAACTTAATTTTTTTCAAAAGCACTTAGAGCCATTATGGTCTGGGGATTACTAGTAAGGAGAGCAGAAATGAGGCCATTGTTTCTGCAGCCCAGGCCTACCCGGTGATAACACTTGATATCATTTTGATATCAAACCATTCAGCCTTCCTCTGCCACCCCGCTCCATTTGTTTGTGAGGCCTCCAGACAAGCACGTAAACAGGCGCGGCCAATAATTGCTGGACATTCCTTTCTCCACCTAAGCAGGCCGAACTGAGCCGGCTTGTCGCTTCAGAGACCTCTCCGGCAAACACCCTTTTGCTTATGCGCGATACTAACAAAGGCTCCACTGCCCCAAGCAGGTAGCCGCACAAAACTGTGCCAAGCACTCTGCATTTGCATACTGGCTACACTATTGTTGATTTGGCACTAAGCCAATCATACTAAACTCTGACCATTCCAAAGCTTTGTCCCGTTCCAAACTAGTATTGTTCTCACCGAGTAAGGAATAGCCTGCAGTCACAATTCACCCTATATAAACCCCCTGATTCTGAGACCACCTCGGATCGCTCCGGACTTCCATCCAGCCTTGTTGCCGCTGTGTCTGGCTAGCCGTCCCCTCAGTCCTATGTACTGAGACTCCATATCCATGAACTCAATCTTCAAACTTCTTCAGGACTACGAGACAGGTGTCGTATCACCCATTTCCCCTGAAAATCCTTATTTCTAATTCTTCTGCTAGTTGTGTGATTGTGGTGTCTTTACTGTTTGTCTGTCTTGCAATAAAACATCATTTTTGTTATTTTAAAACTGTCTGACTGCTTGACTGACCTGACCCTGTAGACACTGGGTTGCAAGATCCCTGCTACGTTACCCTGCCTCTCGCTAGCTTTAGTGAATGCTCCAGCTAATTTTCCCCAAAGTTGCATTATTGTGGTTTGGTTATTTGGGTGTCCTTCCAGGAACCCCCAGAGAACAGGGTAACACCATGATGGAGGACATTCTGTGGACCACGTGAGGAACTGAAAGGATCCAAGGTTGGAACTAGGCTAAATCTTGCCAGAGACGGATTTTGATGGAAGTAGGTGGAGCTTAGAAGATTTGAGGGGTGGAGTCAACATAAGGACTACCTCATAGGGTACGCTTGCAAATTTACTTTCAGAATGCTATTTTTATTAACTTAACCTTTGAAATTATGGACTGTTGCAGTGACACGATTCTTGGGTGCATCAATAGGAGAATGGTGTCCAGAGCGGGGAAAGTAACAGTGCCCCTCTATTCTGCTTTGGTCAGACCTCACCTGGAATACTGTGTCCAGTTCTAGGCACCTCATTTCAAGAAGGATATGGACAAGCTGAAGCGTATCCAGAGGAGGTCAACCAAAATGATGAAGGGTCTGGAAGCCATGCCCTACAAGGAGCAACTTAGGGAGTTGGGGATGTTTAGTCTACAGAAGAGAAGCTTAAGAGGGGACAAGATAGTCATGTTAAAATATTTGAAAGGATGTCATCTCGAAGAGGAAACACGCTTGTCTTCCACTCCTTCAGAGACTAGGACAAGGAATAATGGATTCAAACTACAGGAAAAGAGGTTCCACCTAAACCTCAGGAAGATCTTCCTGATGGTCAGAGCTATCTGGCAATGGAATATGCTGCTGCCTCAACAGAGTGTGATGGAGTCTCCTTCTTGGAGGTTTTTATGCAGAGGCTGGATGGCCATCTGTTGGGAGTGCTTTGATGTGTCTTTCTGCATGGCAAAATGGGGGTAGACTGGATGACCCCCAGAGTCTCTTCCAGCTCTATGATTGTATGCTTCTATGATGATACCAGGAAGTAAGAGTGTGTGTGTGCATGTGTGTTTCTGTGTACATGAGGAAGCTAGCATGGTGTATTGCTTTGACTGTTCCATTCTAGAAGACTGGAGTTCAATTCCTCACTTGCCCATGGAAACCCAGAAGAAGAATTTGAGCAAGTCATACTCCTGTCAGCCTTAGAGGAAAGTAATTGCAAATCCCACCTGAACAAACCATGTCAAGAAAACCCCAATTGCCATAAGCTGACAATGGCTTGAAGGCACAAAACAATACTAGGGGAGGGTGGGAAAAAAACAGAAGGAGCAAAAGTACGTTTTGATGTGGGTAGAGCTTTAAACAGCATGTTTCCTTTTCCTTGAAAATTCCTCACTCCTTGCTTGAAAGTTGACTCCATCAAAATCAATAGGACCTACTTCAGAGGAAATACATTAATGAAGAGAGCATTAATGTGAAACACACCCTTATTTCCCTTTCAGAAATCTATTTCACATTAATGCTTCCATCCTCAACATATTTCTTCTGAAGTACATCCTATTGATCTTGATGGATTTAACTTTCAAGTAAGCATGTTTAGGATTGTACTCTTTAAAAAATTAATCCAGTTTATGATTCAGTTATAATTTGTATAAGGGATTGGGTGTTTTTTGTTTTTTTTTGTTTTTAACTCACTTAAGTACTTGCTCTCAGTGAGACAAGATGGCTTAACATTTTTAACCCCTGCATGATTTCTTGGCTCCAATGTGAAAATGAAATGGGTTCCATTTTCTTTCACAGTTTTCACAGTTTATGCAAAAATGTCTGAGCAAAAGTGGTGTTGCTGTCGTTTCTTTTGAGAAAGGGATGAACACACAGCAAGCACAGAAGAATTGGCTTGTTAACACAAAAAAAAATTAGATGTGAATAGTTTCTAATTTTTTAAAATTTCATGCAAGAACGTGGTAGCTACTATAGTTTAAAAATACAATTTGCACAAAAATTATCCCCAAAAATGTCAAAAGTCTGCCAATATGCAACTCATGTAGTTGCATACTGTCTGTGCTTCCGAGTACCATTTCTTCCGAATACTCAGACTGTGCAGCCAAATAGGGCTGAGATCCTATATAGAGAAGATGAAGTGCCAGATGTGCAACATTGCCTCTTTAGTGACTTGTGACATTGCTCAACTAAAAGCGCAAGGTGGGGAATGTGCGTGACGATTCTCTTCCACATCATCTTGTTTCAATCCCAGCAATGCCTTTGCTGGGAAAGAAGTGCAACAGGAACTCTCACCTCAGCACCTGACTGGCTCCCCGCAGAAGGGAGCATGAAGGACGTGTGCCTGCCTTCTGCAGCACAGCCGGGCTCTTTCCCATGCTGCACTGGGAAAGGAAGTGCCACCGTCATGCTTCCTGTCCTTCTGCATGGCTGGGAAGGACAGGAGTGTTGCATAATCATGGGCATGTAACGGATTTAACCCATTAAGCAAATATCCCACAATCATGACACAAGTGGATGGGATGGCAGTGGGACCGTAATAATGTTGTGCGAAAGGACGACTTGCAAACCGGAACCGCAATGCCATGCAGAAATGGCCCTGGAGTTACATGCCTGTAACTGATACATATTCACAATCTCTGCTTATTTATGATTGTGATGATAGTGTAGGGAAAACATAGGGTTTGCAAAAGTCCCCCAGTCCTGTTTTATTGACCACCAACCACTGCAAGCAGCAGTGGCGTCTTCTCCTGTTGGTCGGGACACAGCATACTGATGTTTCCAATTCCTTCTCCCAGCAATCTCCAATGGGAGGAGGAGGAAGTGGGATGGGGATCCTTCTTCTGATCGCTGGTGGGAGGAGATAGAGACATCAGTCTGCTGCGTATTGATACTCAGGAAAACAGACCTCCATCACTCACAGAGGCTGATGCCCCGTAAGGCAGGTTTGTGGGGCTGGGCCAGGAGATGTTACTTAGTTGTTGTTGTTGTTGTATTATTATTATTATTATTATTATTATTATTATTATTATTATTATTATTATTATTATTCTGAAAGTTTATATACATCACATATCATTTGTCTTATTTCATATTATACATCCTTCTTACATAAGTTTCAATACTTTCTGCACATTATTGAATATTTGTTAATATTTCATTTGATCAGTCCCTCTTTCTCCCTCCCTCTCTATCCCCCCCATCTTTAACAACACATTTTATATTAACCATGTTTTTCCCCACCAATTTTCCCTCCCCCTTCCCTTCTCTTTTTATTTTTACTTCCTCCTTTTACTACTTAGTTAACTAATTAACTCATATAGAATTTCACCGATGATGATGATGGTGATGATGATGATTGTGATCATGATCGTGAAGACAATGCTGATAGTCAACCTTGTTGAAACAGAGCTAGTTGTTCATTGGCCAAAGTACGGGTAGGTATATTTTTGGTGGTTTTTGGTATCTGAAGAAGCAATCAACTATAATATTTGGGGGAGGGGGGGAATTCACTGTGTCACCAATGTGGCATGAGCTGCATTCCCTCTCTCCTTTTCCAGTTTCCTGCAGAAGAAGGAAAGGGTTTCTTGTCTTTGCTTCTCCATACTGTTGCTACTCCCTATGACTCATAACTATCCAGTTGGCTAAATAATTAACTCAAAAGCCACATGCATAGAAGCCAATTATCCTTTCAGATTAAGCTCTGAGTAGAGCCAAACTATGTCATCTGAGTTATTTTCAAAAGCTCCCACCTCCTGACTTTAGCCATCCTTCCTAATTCTTATTCTTGCTTTTAATTGTTTCTTTTATTTCCCCACCTTTGCATTATTGTGTTTTGGTTATTTGGGCACCCCTCCCGGGACCCCCAGAGAACAGGGTAACAGCTCTTAAATATGTGTCTCTCAGTTTCTGACAGCCTGAGAGACATGTTTCATAGAATCATAGAAATGTAGAGTTGGAAGAGACCAGAAGGGCCATCCAGTCCAACACCCTGCCATGCAGGAACACCCTCTGGTGTGTTTCTGGTAAGATATTTCTTTTGTGGACAGATGCTTTTGATATTAACAGAACACCTGATCAGATTATACAGGTCCCAAATTCTTCATTGATTCTGCCAGTGATAATGGCAATAAAAATCTCTCCCATAAAGATCTTTTATCTATACATTTGCATGTGGCAAGGACAGAGATATTCAAGAATTTGGAGGAACCTAGAAGATCTATCTATTCACTAATGGCTTGACTGATCTTGGACCTTTCTGCTTCCTTACCATTGACTGTGGAGGCAAAAGCTGATGAGACTTGCAGTCCAACATCTGGAGAACCACTTGATTTCACTTTGCTATATGATGGCATCTACATCTCCCAAACTAGTAGATCAGAATAGATGTAGCAGGATCCACACTTTATAGGTCTAAGTTGAAACAAATGCATTGTATGCAGAAGATAAGGTATTAGTTCCTCCCCCATGCATATGCAGTCCAAAATATCCTAGATGGTCAGAGGATCAACCTCTGTCTGCCTTAGTGCATGGAGATGTGCTTCCAAATACAGTGGACACCACTGGACTAGAAGGACAAGATGCTGAACCCAGGAGAAGTCAGCTCTGGATCTTGATTGCTTGGAATACTTGGGCCTGAGACCTGCTGTGGCTTAATGATGGCCCTTTCTCTAAGGTTACACAAGGCTGGTATCTTGTTCAGCATCGTAGAAGCTCTCTGAGATCAGTATAAACTGTTGTACTGTTCAGGAGGTTCTGTAACTGAGGTCCTAGGAGTGAATGGGGAGTGGAGGGTACAGAAACAGCTGTTGCAACAAGAATGTGAACAGCTGCACAAAGACAGAGAGGGGTGCAACCCAACCGCCACCAACTATGCGAGTGTAAATTTACACTGTTGAAGTACAATGTAGTATCTCAGCTATCAAAAATCATGGTAGGACAGCACACTAAGACCATTTCCACTCAATACAGTCTCAAGGCCTTTCCATACCATACTGTTATAGTGCTATTATTCCACTTTCAACCTCCTCTGGAATCCTTTTTTTTTTTAAATAATAGTCTTTATTACAATTTACAACATAATTAAAAACATACAAAACAAAAAACAATAAAAACAACAACGACAACAACAACAAGAAACAGTTTCATTGCATATTGATTCTCATAACCACTTTACATCACTCGTTTCATCTTTACCTCTTATACTGCGTGTTACTTATATATCTTAAGTTCTTTCCTTACATATATTCTTTCTCTCAAATCCTTTTCATTCATTCTTGCTGTTCGGGTGATAATCCATGGTTATGTTAGTTCCTAGGTAATCTTTCCTACCTGATTTACTTCCTCAGTATCACCTTGTCTCTTATCTTTCGAACTGTACAATGTTTCTCTGCTTACGTTCCCCCAACCCGGGGTTTCCCACAATCAATATTACTTATTTTTTTTTTTTTTTGTTACATACACTTTTATATTTTGCCTCATTCCATAAGACCTATTAAATCGCCTGTACACCGCAGCCATTCCCGATAATATATTTGTATTTCATCTCTTATTGTCCATGTCCATTACAATCTTACCCGCTCTCTTTAATATTCTTTAATACTTTTATTATTATTATTATTATTATTAGTAGACATTTCCATTAAAGTTCCTTCTTAAATTTTTCTAATTTAACATATTCTTCTACTTTGTACCACCTTTCTATATGTCGGCTCTGCATTTTACCCTGAATTGTCCCCGATAACATATCCATTTCTTTCATCTCTATTACCTTTGTCAGCCATTCTCCCATTTGGGGTATAATTTTGCTTTTCCATTTTTGCGCGTATATAAGCCTCACTGCTGTTATCATATATAAAATAACCCTCCAATGTCTTCTTTCACCCTCTCTCTCTATTTTATGAGTCATATTCAGCAAAAATAATTCTGGTATAAGTGGTATCTTAATTTGTAATATTTTAGTCATTTCATTTTGAATATCTTTCCAGTAACTTTTGGCCCTGTCACATGTCCACCAAAGGTGAAAAAAAGTTCCGTTTTCTTTATTACATTTCCAGCAATTATTTTCTTTCAGTTTGTAAATCTTACTTAATTTTACCGGATCCAAGTGCCATCGGTAAAGCATCTTAATGTAATTTTCCTTCAATTTTTGAGCTACTGTAAATTTATTTGTATTTGTCCAACTTTTTTCCCACTGCTCAAGTTGAATTTCAGATCCGATATTTTGAGACCATTTCACCATGACCTCTTTTATTTGTTCTGTTTCTAATTCTCTCTCTAACATTAATTTATAAAGCTTTGAGGTCATTTGTTTCTGAGATTCGAATATAATTTTAGCGAAGACGTCTCTCTTCCTGTCTGTTTCTATGCCTTCTGAATTTTTGTCCATTATAAATCTTTCTTTCAGCTGTCTGTACAGAAACCAATGACATCTAAATCCCTCTTGTTCTATCTCTTCTTTTAATTTCAACTGATAATCTCGATTTTGTTCCACTTTCAAAATGTTTTCATATCGTAACCAACTGTCTTGTGGCTCCCTCCACCTTCCATACAGGGCCTCATGCGGGGATAGCCAGGAGGGTTTTTTAACGTAATATTTTTTCTTAAAATGTAGCCATATCGCCAGGAGAGCTCTTCTTAAATAGTGATTTTCAAATTCTTTATCTATTTTTTGCTTTCCGTACCCATGTATGCGTGCCAACCCATTCTTTTGCCAGTTCCTTCTAAATTCAACAGATCTTCATCTCGTAGCACAATCCATTCTTTAATCCATGTAAGTCCGGCGGCATAATAATAGATTTTTAAATCAGGCACTCCTAAACCTCCCTTTTCTTTTGTCTCCGTTAGTAATTTCCACTTGATTCTAGGTTTTTTATTGTCCCATATAAACTTAGATAATTCCTTTTGCCAGTCTTTGAAAGGTTTAACATTGATTATGATAGGTACATTTTGAAACAGGAAATTTAATCGAGGCAGGACGTTCATTTTAACTGCTGATACACGACCCAATAACGATAGTCTTAAGGGTCTCCAGCTTTCTAATGAATTTTTTATATCCTTCCACACTTTTTTATAGTTGTTTTCAAAAAGTTCATTATTTTTCTTAGAGATCCAAATTCCAAGATATTTAACTCTGTTTTCTACCTTAAAACCAGTCTTCTGTGCTAACTTTTCCTCCTCCTCCTTTCTTACATTCTTAGTTATAATTTTTGTCTTGTCTTTATTGATTTTTAATCCCGACTTCCCCGTACTGTTCCATGGTCCGCATTAAGGTTTCTATGCATTTACTTGGTTCTTCCAGAATTATCATCATGTCGTCGGCATAGGCTCTCAATTTGTATTCGCACTCCTTAATCTTGCATCCTTTTATACCTGAGTTGTTTCTGATTGCGGTTAAGAGCACCTCTAATGTTATTATAAATAGCAACGGAGAAAGTGGGCATCCTTGTCTCGTTCCCTTTTCTATTTTAAAATTTTTAGTTTTATCCCCGTTAATAATTAGTGTCGCTCTTTGATCTTTGTAAATTTCTTTAATCCAATTTAAAAAAGAATCTCCAAAATCCATCTTCTCTAGTACTTTCATCATGAAGTCCCAACATATATTGTCGAAAGCTTTCTCCGCGTCAATAAAAATTAAAGCCAATTTCTTCTCATTGTTTCTCTCGTAATATTCAATTATATTCAGGGCTGTCCTAATATTTTTTTTAATTTGTCTATCTGGAAGGAATCCGTTTTGATCTTTGTGTATTATTTCTTGTAAGATTAACTTCATCCTCTCTGCTAGTATGATCGTAAAAAGTTTATAATCGATATTAAGAAGCGAGATAGGCCGGTAATTTCCTGGCTGCCTTAAGTCTTTTTCCTCTTTCGGGATCAGAGTTATATATGCCTCCCTCCACGAGTCAGGAATACCATTCTCCCTAATGTCATTGAACAGTTTCTCCAATGGATCAAGGATATGTTCTTGAAGTCTCTTATAGTATATTGCAGTTATACCGTCCGGGCCCGGTGCTTTAGACGTATTCAGTTTTTGAATTGCTTCTTTTATCTCTTGCCTCGTTATCTTTCTGTTCAGCATCTGCCTTAGGTCTTCCTTTATTTGTATAATTTTTTGATTTTTCAGAAACTCTTCTATCTTCTTTTGTAACTGACCATATACTTTCGCTTTATACAAGTTTTTATAATAATTATAAAAAGTTTTTTTATTTCCTCTAGATTCGTGGTTATATTATTTCCATTGTCTATCTCTAACACCAATCTTCTTTCTCTCTCTTTCCTTAACTTGTAGGCCAGCCACCTACCTGGCTTGTCTGCATATTCGAAATATCTTTGCTTCAACCATGTCAGTTTTCTGTTTATTTCATATTGATTTCCAGCTTTCACCTGTTCTTGTAGTATTTTTAAAGCTGTCTGTGTTTCTTTATCTGAAGGGTTTTCTCTCAGCTTTGTTTCTTGTAATTTTATTTTGTCTAACAGTTCTTGGTATCTTTCCCGTCTTTTTCTTTTGAGTTCTGAGCCTAATTTAATGAGATGCCCTCTTAGAACCGCTTTACTAGCATCCCATATTGTTTTCATCTTCAGGTCCTCCGTCATATTTTCTTTGAAGTAATATTTTACTGTCTCTTTTATTTTCTTCAGACATTCATCGTTTTGAAAAATAGTGTCATTCAATCTCCATCTCGCTTTCCTCTGTACCAATTTCAGTTCCAATTGAATGGGATTGTGATCTGAAAGAATTCTTGGGAGGATCTCCATGTCCTTCACAATTTGTTGGAGATTTTTTGATATCAAAAACATGTCGATTCGTGACATGGATTTGTATGTATCTGAAAAAAAGGTATATCCATGTGAATCCTTATGGATCCCTCTCCACACGTCCTGTAATGTCATCATCTTCAACAATTTGAAAAAAGATTGAGGGAGCTTCCCCTGTTGTTTCCCACTTGATGTATTTATTGATCTGTCTCTTTTTGAATCCATCACTCCATTCATATCCCCCAGCATTAAATAGTTCTCTTGATTACTTTCTTCCGAATAATTCAAGATCTCCCGATGTACTTTTTCATAGAATTTACTTTTTTCTTCCGTCGGGGCATAAATCCCTATCAGTAACAGCTTCTGTTCCGGTAATTGCACTTCTACGCCGACAAAGTGACCTTTGTTATCTTTGAATTTCAATTCTGAGGGATATTTTTGTTTAATATATAAAACTACTCCCTTTTTCTTCTTAGAAGACATAGACGCATAACATTTGCCTAGCTTTGGGTTTCTCAGATATTTTTCGTCTCCCTCTTTAATTTTTGTTTCTTGCAAACATATCACATCTGTATTGCTTTTTTCTACATAATGGAAGACCTGCCTCCTTTTATAATTAGAATTCAGTCCTTTTACGTTCCATGATAAGAACTTTATAGTCATCTTCTTCTATCTAATGCCTGTTTTTCTTTCCTCTTAGATGTCTTCCTCCTCTACGTATAGGTCTTCTAATTCTAGCTCCGCTCTCTGTTGGTCTATTTCTTCCTCTTGTTCTATATCTGAATTGGAGTAACTCCTTGTTTCTTCTTTCCTCTCCTTCTCCTTGCTTCCTGAAATATATTCCTCTTCACCAGTCTCTGCTCTTTCTTCCTGACTGCTTTGTACCTCCCTTTGTCTTCTAATCTCTTCTCGATCTTTTGGGTTTTCCAATTCTTTTCTTAACTTTTCATAAATCTCTCTTGCTCTTATTACATTTGTAATTTTGTATCTTCTTTGTTTATACGAATAGGACAACCCCTCCAA
Organism: Ctenosaura bakeri; assembly: GCA_948474755.1. Classification (NCBI taxonomy): domain Eukaryota; kingdom Metazoa; phylum Chordata; class Lepidosauria; order Squamata; family Iguanidae; genus Ctenosaura; species Ctenosaura bakeri. The sequence continues at coordinate 27,283 of CAOLHI010003108.1, forward strand.
TCTTTCCCATTTATATTGAATTCCATGTTTTTGTAAAAGTTGGGTCATGAATCTGTATTCCTGTCTCTTTTTCAAAATTTCAAATGGAATGTCCTTGTATATTTTTATGATTCTTCCTTCCAACACAAGTTGTTTTCCATAATTTGTCTGAAGGATCTTCTCTTAACCCGGGTCCTGACAAAACAGACAACGACATCTCTCGGCAAGTTTCTCTCCCTTGCAATCTTCGAATTTGCTCTGAATACTCGATCGATTTCCCGCTCCATGTCCTCCTCTTTCATGCCTATAAAGCTTGCCAGTGCCGTGATGATTTTTCCTTCTAGACATTCCCCAGGTGATTCCTCTATACCTCTCATCTTAATACACTTTTTGCGATATCTCATTTCTTGTTGGTTCACCTTCACTTCTTCTTGTCTTTGATTTTCTGACAGGATTTCCTTCTCTTTTTCCAGTCTATCTGTCTTTTCTTGGACCTCTTTAATATCATCTTTCATTTTCTTCATATCTTTGGTCATACTATCCATTTTCTTTGCTAGGCCATCAAGTTCTTTCCTAAAGTCTGCTTTCATTTCTTCCCGTGTTTCCTTCATCTCCTTCCTCATTTCTTTCTTTAAACTTTTTATTTCATTTAGAACTTCTACTATAGAATTTCCCACATCCATTGATGCCCTTCTGGATGTGTCTATCAGTTGTAGTTGTGTCTGTGTTTGTGTCCTGGTTCCTTTTCTAACTCCTGAGGCCATTATCCTCTCTCTCTCTCTCTCTCACTCACTCTTTTTTTTTTAATTTATGGTTTACAAGTAGTGTTCAATAAGTATTTAGTAAGTGTTCTCTTAACCCACCAGATGGCACTGTTGTCCCCTTTCTTTCTTTCTTTCTTTCTTTCTTTCTTTCTTTTTTTTCTTTTTTTTTCTTCTTATTGGCACTTCAGGAGTTAATTTACAAACAGTCTTATCACAGTCCCTTTCTTATATACTAATCAAGTCCCAAGTTCAATTCCAACAGCCAGAATTATTAACCACCTCTTCCACTCCTCCCCTTTTAAGCAGTGTTTTATACTCTCTCTCCCCAAGAGAAAAAAGAAAATTAAGCAATTCTCAGTGTTTCAATTCTTTTTGTGGTTAATTAATTAACCCCCACCCCTATATTTATATCAGCTTAACCTTGTCCATTATATATTATTACAATTCAAATTCTATTTCTTGCGTTTGTATACCTATATCAGTATTAGATTATCTTATTGTGAATTATTACTGTACACAATAGCACACAATAACAAATAGCACAATAGCAAATATCAACCCTCTGGGAATAACCCAGTTCCCACTTATGAGAACTGATTGATTCTCCCAATGATCAGTTGTCTATAATCTTACTGTTTGCCCTCTGAGAAATCTTCCAGCGAACTCAAGCGTCTTGATCGCGAGCTCAAGCTGCTTTCGGCAAACTTTCTCTGGTTCTTACTTTGTCTCTGTCCGTCGCTACAGTCCTAGCTCCCCACTTGCTCTCTCCAACGCTGTCGCTCTAACTCTCCAGCGCTCTCCAATGCTGTTGAAATATCCCTCCACAGTCTTTTTCTGTCTCAGCCACGATCCTTCTCCGTCGACTCTCTCCACCGTCACCACTGTAGTTCCCCACTGTCTCTCTTCCCCTCTTTCGCTGAAAGTCCGCTCAGTCTCTCTCCGTCTCGTCCACCACGCTTCCCCCACTCCTTTTCTTTTCACCGCTGCGAGATTCTCCCTTGGCTATCTCTCTCTCTGTCTCCACCGTCGCTTCCACTGTAAATCCCCAGCGTCTCTTTCCGTCACAGCCGCCGAGATTCCCCGCTTTCCTCTCCTTCAGTGCCAATCTCTCTCCCCACTTTCTCAGTTCTTTCTACTTGGTGGAATCACAGTCTTAATAAAATCACAATCTTTTGGCACCCAGTGTATTCAACTTTTTTAGGCGTTTTACAGCTCAGCGAGCTCCAGCGTTACCGCGAGCTCAACTGGATTTCTTCAGTCCCCGCTGTCCTCAAACCGCCGCCATTACTGTTCTTTCGTACTGCGATCCATCCACCCCAGCTCTAGTCCCATTCATTTAGCTCATCTGACTCACTTAATCCTCTTCTTTTATTTAATTTGCAAAGCCAAATCGCTCCCTTCCCTTCTTCAATCTCCACCAATCTCTCCCACTATACAGCTTTACTATGGACTGAGAGACTACACTGCCAGCGTCTCTGTCTTTATTCCAAACTGTCTTTTTACCTTCGTCTCTCAGCCCCAAGAAAGTTTTCCCCACTCACCACAGTCAAACGTTTAGGACAGGCTCTCTCCGTTGAGAAACAAGTTGAGATGCCGGTGATAACTGCTCTTCTTGGAAAACTATTCGGTGTTCTTTAAAAGTTAAAAAGTCTCTGGCGTTATTTAGCTGCCTGAGAGGGCAGATGCCCAGGCGGGCGGGAAACTCTTCGACCCTCACTTTCGGGCTCCGAGGACATCAGCCTCCAGCCCGTAAAGGAAATTGGGTCCCCGCCGAGTACCTCTTGGTCCCCCTTTACCGGGGGGCACTTTCCCGGGAATTTTCTCCGAAATACCCACCTGGGATGACGGGGACAACGAGCGCTTGTCGTTGTCGCCGCCGCTCACGACGCCATCGAGACCAGAAGTCAACCTCCTCTGGAATCCTGGGGTTTTCAGTTTAGGGAGGAACCCTTAGAATTATCAGCCAGATTGCTCTTGGGCCTCAGGAAACTACAAAGCCCAGGATTCCCCCAGGAATGTTGAAAGTGGAATAACAGAGCTATCAAAGTGTAGGACAGAAATGGACATAGTGCTATTAATCCACTTTCAACATCCTGTCGAATTCTGTAGAAACGGCCTAAGAAATATTTTTTCTTGTAAAACCATCAGTTCCCAAAAGCTGGCTGAAATGAAAGGATTTTCACCTGCTAATGAAAAGACAGCAAAGAAGGAACCAGTTTAGCTTCCCTAGACTGTGAAAGACCATATCTGCCTATGTCAACCTGCTAGAGCCTTTAGATCCTCAGGGGAAGGCTTGGAGTAAGCCTGGACCAGACTTGACTGGTGAGGACATGGGAGAGAGAACCTTCTCAGTGGCTGCTCCCACCCCATGTACCAGACTTGCCTGGTGAGGACATGGGAGACAGAACCTTCTCAGTGGCTGCTCCCACCCCATGGAACGCTCTTCCCTAGAAGACTGGCCTGGCCCCCTCCCTGCTGCCCATTCATAGACAGGCAAAAATATTTCTCTTTAAGCAGTCTTAAGCAGTCTGAGCTGGGGAGCTTATTTATTTATTTATTTATTTATTAACTTGCTTTTCAAAATTGCATATTAAGGTTGCATACTATAGGTTTTTATGATTGTATATGTTTTTAACGTTTTTAATGGTTTTTGATGTTTCAAATGTTTTTAGCTTATTTCTGGGAGCCACCTTGGGTTCCATTCTGGGAGAAAGGGTGGCATACAAATATAATTAGTAAATAATGATAAATAAAAAAGGAAGAGTGTTCCAGAATCTGAGAGTAGCTACTGAGAAGACCCACTCTTGATGTCTTACTAGCTATGCCTATCAAGGTGGTGGGACAGACTGGCCTCCCTTAAAGGTCTTAGAGTTCAGTGAGATGCCCATGAAAAGTGACGGTCCTTCAGATAGCCTCGTTTCCTGCCTTAATATAAAATCAACAGGAACATAAATTATGGGATGCCCATGTGGTTCTCCGGAGGACCGGTGGTGGTCATGCTCTTCTCCTTTCTACTTCCTCAGCCTTCTGGAATGGTTTCTGGATACCTACCAGTGAGAGGCAAAGCCCAGGAGATCTGACTTCTTAGGAGAGCTGGCACAGGCCCTGCCTTCCTTCTCTTCCTCTTCTATATCCCAGTGGAATTGCTTCTGCGTGACACATAATGAGATATAATATAGTTCCATGATTATAATTATTTCAACATCGTTTTACGCCAACTTTTTATTATGACACATCTTCAGAGAATATGGAAATTGCATTGTCAATGCAATCCATTTCTAGAAGTTCATCAATGTGCCGGAACACTGAACAACTCCAGATCCAATGCGGAAAGTTGCCACACCATTTTTAGCCTTATAAATAAACTTCTGCAAGTCCTGTGAATTATAGCAATGCCTTTTCAGCATGAAGCTCACTGGAGAATGAATTGCCCAGTGCTAGGTTATACAATTTTTTGCAAGGACAGTAAGTTTTTTAGGTGTACATTTTATTTCCAAAACATAAAAAGTCTCTCTTAGGCTGCTTTTTTAACACCATAGTTATCCTTCAAGCACCAGCAAATAAAGCCAGTATATGGTTTGAATATGACCTGTTTTAAGATGTTTTATGCCTTCCAGTACCACTCAGGGAAAGAAGTATGTGTCCCCATTAACAGTATAACTCCTTTAGGCAGCTTAACTTATCTGACAAAGGCAAACAAAAAATGTATTCCTCAAAATGGTTTTATTATTTTTATTGATTTTTATGGTGAAGGTTTCTTAATGGCCCAGAGATAGAGGGTGGAATTCTGTTTGTTAGTTCCAAATAGATTAGACCCATTGAATCAGTTATTGAATGGTGAGCCAACCCATAGGTAGGGGTGAAGCGGCAAGGGGATATTGCTCTCACTCAAATTAAGAACTCCAAAACCCACCCCACCTAATGTAATTCTCCTTCAGTTACCAAATATCTAGCCTTGCATTAATTTAAAACTTCAGTTGAGCATTTAGAAATGCAGGCTGAGATCTTACAAAGAATCGTAGACCTGGAAGAGACCACAAGGGTCATCCAATCCAATCCCCTTCTGCCATGCAGGAACGCACAATCAAAGAGCTTCCAATAGATGCCCATCCAACCTCTGTTTAAAAACCTCCAAAGAAGGAGACTCCACCACATTCCAAGGCAGTGTATTCCACTGTCAATCTGTTCATATCATCAGGAAGTTCTTCTTAATGCTTAGATGGAATCTCTTTTCCTGAAGTTTGAATCCATTGCTCCCTAGTGTCCTAGTCTCTGGAGCAGCAGAAAACAAGCTTGCTCAATCTTTCATGTGACATCCCTTCAAATATTTAAAAATAGCTATCATGTTCCTCTTAACCTTCTCTTCTCCAGGGCTAAATACACTCAGTTCCCTAAGCCGCTCCTCACAGGGAATTGTTTCCAGGTTTTTTGCCATTTTGCTCACCCTCCTCTGGACACATTCCAACTTGTCAATATCCTATCATCATCTGTCTTTCTTAACTTTACGCACCCATAGCTACATTGCAGAAACACAATGACATCCTGTTAGTCAATTGCACTGGCAAGAGTGCTCAATACGTATCAGGCATTTGCAAATCACACTGGGTGCTTCTGATGCAGATGAGACAATTGTGATGTGCATTGGGCACTTTTGAAGTGCATGGGGTGCTCCTGTTATGCTCCATCACTTTGCGCCCATTATCCAGATGCACAGTGGGGAACTCCCCAATGCACTCACTAGCCTTGTACCCATATCTTATAATGTTATGGCAGTGCCTAGGTCAATATGAATGTTACAAAATGACTTGATTCAATTTTGCACATACGTAATTCCATTTACAATATGTACATCCAGGGCATAATGTCAGACACACTATAGACATCTAAAGAAATGGATATGGTAGAATTCTCCATGACGAACATACTAAAATGTTTTACATACACAATAAAGACTTTCCACGCATGCATGCTTTCTCAGCTGCCGCGCTCACTTTTGGTGCATCTACAGCTGTGTGTGAAACACTCATTCACAACTTTGACAAATGTGCTGACACTGTACAAGCATTCAGTGCTTCATCAGAGAAAAGCAAATCTAGCAATTTTGGCTTTTGAAAATAAAAGATCTGGAGGAATTTCAAGTGCATAACTTTTTTTTTCTGCAAGTTTGCAGAGAAATCACGGCTCATTAGAGTTCATTAATAGCCCAAATAATTACAGCAGGATGACTTGCACAATATGCATTTACTTCCTAGTCACTGTTATTTAATTTACAGCACTATTTTGTATGTGGAAACCAATGGTTTGCTTGTTTGGAAGCTTCACTTTCCAATTAAAATGAAAGCCAGCCTATGACTTGTCATTCCCTATGGAAAGATACCTGTTTTACAGTGATTGCTGCCAAAAAACCATCCCACGGCCCCTGATTACACTGCCACCCACAAAAATGGTCTCACTGCATCCCTGCACATGGGTGAATCCCACTGGTTCAATGGCTCTATTCTAGTCAGAATAAGAGCCTCAAAAAAAAAAAAAAGAGAGAGAGAGAGGGAGAGAGAGAGATTGAGAGAGAGAGAGAGAGTCTTTAAGGGTGGTGTTCATTATTTTTAAAATGACACTGAAGAAATGGTTGAACTTGAGAATATATGTGACCTTGTAACAGTTTCCTATAAACATCAATCACAAGGATAGGGAAGAATTTTCTTTAGCTGGCATTTTTGAAATGAACTGATCTAATTTGCACTTCTTGACTTAAAATGCAGACCTAGGCACAGTTACCCTTCAGACTGTACATTTTTTCAAATTTTGTGATAAGAGTTCTTAGTTCAAACACTGAAGATATAGCTCTTCTATTATTATTATTATTATTATTATTATTATTATTATTATTATTATTATCATCATCATCATCATCATCATCATCATCATCATCATCTTCATTTATATCCACTTAAATGCAGATAGAAATACATAGGTGCAAGATATAAAAAATCTTATTAAAGTACAATTCATAGAATAGAAATCATTTGCAAAAAGTCAGTAAAAGTAATCAGCCAAACATTACACCTCAGGAAGAACTTCCTGACAGTCAGGGCTGTCCGGCAGTGGAATATGCTGCCTTGGAGTGTGGTGGAGTCTCCTTCCTTGGAGGCTTTTATGCTCAGTTCCCAAGAGCTCATCAGAACAGGAAGGTTATCACTTGTCACCAGGAAGAAAGCGAGAAAGAGTCACCCCGTCCTCCCTCGGAAGGGAGCTCCAAAGCCTCAGAGCAGCTGTTAAGATCTCTCTTTCCCGTGTTCCCCTCAAATGGGTCTGGGAAGTTGGTGAGACTGAGGCCCTTTTCACACCTTATCTCATCGTGGAGGAATCTGGGTGGATCCCAGGGTCATCTCTGCCAGGAGAGGATCCAGGAAGCATGATGGCTCCACCTCTTCCTGCCACAGTGCAGACATCGTGCTCCCAGGACCTCTGCAAGCAAGGTACGTGTGGCACCCAACGAGATAACAGTGAGATTGCCGGTCATTGGCAGGGAAAAACCCATCAATGATTTGCAGCACAATCACGCCGCCTGAGGACGGGGGAAGGACGAGACCACAACAACATTATGCATAAGCGTCACTATGGTCCCACCCTTTTCCTGTCCCTATGGTGGGATGGGAGAGTGGCACAGAATGGGCCCGAGAGAAAGGCACCTCCTGAAGATCTTAAAAGAGGCCCTTTAAATAGCCTATAATAAGCCATAGAGGATTCTGTAAGTCGTAACCAGCCAGTGATGTAGACTCGAGTCAATAGACGTGGACTCAAGTCAGACTTAAGCCGCTTCAGTGACTCAACTCGGACTCAACTCAGCCATAAATGATGCACTGACTCGACTCAACTGGAGACTTGTATATTTTTAATGACTGACTTGATGCCCTTGGTTCAGTAACATAACGTATTCATCCGGAAACCTTACAACTTTGAACAACTTTTTGCCTTCTGGTCACATGACAATCTGTCCCGAGCCCAAAGTGTGGGCCCATTTCTCAGAGGGGAACAGCAAATGGGGTAGGCAATGGGCTTGAGGAGGAAGGATCCTTCCTGCTAAATCTTTTGAATCTTCAGTAATGGGGAGTAAGATAGGATCCCATCCCCCACTTCCAAAACTGCAGATGCTAAAATTGCAAATGTGGAGAGTCGACTCTACTTAAATTGTTAAAACGGAATTTATTTCTCTCTATCCAATAATTCTGGAATTTTGTTCGAGGTATACAGTTGGCTCCCAGACTTGAGATTTGACTTGAGACTTGACTTGAAAGTATCTTCAAGGACTTGAGACTTGACTTAAGACTTGAAATAAAAGACTTAAATATATCACTTTAACCAGTACTTTGAATTATACCTGGAAATGTCCCAGCAGGCTGAGGAACTGCAGCAATAAGGGATTTGCACACTCGCTGTTAGCAATGAGACTGCAGCTCTTTGACCAACTGAAATTTTCAAGCACATTTCAATAGTAGGCCCACATAGAAAATGTAGAACATGTTACAATAATCCACAGAGATGTGCTGCAGTGACCAGATCAGATATTTCCAAGAAGGGACACAGCAGACACACTAGCTTTGCAAATGTGTTTCTTTCTACTTCTGAAACCTTGGTCTCCAAGCTCAGGACTGAATCCAGGAAAACTCCAAACTGCAAACCTGCAAACTGAAGCAAGGCATCAAATGTAGCACTGAATGTAAACATTAATGCATATGTGCATCCATGTGCAATGAGTAATATGCATTCTTACACAATGCAAAATCTGTGCAACTCTACACTTCTGAACTTTGAATTGAATGTAGCAATTATGCAGCAGACAAAAATTCCTGACTGCTTCCAGAAAGGAACTTTTTCATGCCTAAGACACCAACCAAATTCTTGTTTATGTCATGTGTATGTGTATTTGGAGGAGAATGAAGATCCATTTCCTTTCCTTCATACTTTTGCATGCTTTTACTTAGACTTCTGCTGTGTTTCATTTCCTCATGAATTTGAAAAATAAGTGAAATAAAATAAATACCTTCCCCTTGGAGGCCCAATTGGTACCCATGGCTTGCTTGGGGCTTTTGTCTTTGCAAATGCCCTTATTTGTGCACAAAATTTAAATGAGTAGTCTTGCAAGGTCCATATTCCCCTGGGGACTGCTGTGACATTACAATATACAATAATTCCTATCTTCAAGAAGGGAAAAAAAGAGGACCCAAACAATTATCGCCCAGTCAGCCTGACATCAGTGCCTGGAAAGATCCTGGAGCAGATCATTAAGCAGTCAGTTTCTAATCATTTAGAAAGTAATGCGGTAATCACGAGAAGTCAACAGGGATTTCTCAAAAATAAGTCATGCCAGACTAATCTTATCTCTTTTTATGATAGAGTTACTAGCTTGATAGATGAAGGGAGTGCTGTGGATGTAGCATACCTCGATTTCAGGAAGGCCTTTGACAAAGTTCCCCATGACATTCTTGCAACGAAGCTGGTAAAATGTGGGCTGGACAGGGCTACCGTTAGTTGGATTTGTAATTGGTTGACCGACCGAACCCAAAGGGTGATCACGAATGGCTGCTTTTCATCCTGGAGAGAAGGGACTAGTGGGGTGCCACAAGGTTCTGTCCTGGGCCCAGTGCTGTTCAATATTTTTATCAACGACTTGGATGAAGGAATAGAGGGCATGCTCATCAAGTTTGCAGAGGACACCAAATTGGGAGGGGTTGGTAATACGCCAGAGGACAGGATCAAAATTCAAAATGACCTGGATAGATTGGAGAGCTGGGCCAAGGCGAACAAAATGAAATGCAACAGAGAGAAGTGTAAGGTCCTACACTTAGGTAGAAAAAATGGAATACAGGAATATAGGATGGGGGACACGTGGCTGGATAGAAGTACGTGTGAAAGGGACCTAGGAGTCTTCATAGTCCACGAACTGAACATGAGTCAGCAGTGTGATGCGGCAGCCAAGAAAGCCAATGCAATTCTCGGCTGCATCAATAGGAGTATGGTGTCTAGATCGAGGGAGGTACTGGTACCACTCTACTCTGCTTTGATTAGACCTCATCTTGAATTCTGTGTCCAGTTCTGGGCACCCCAATTCAAGAAGGATGTGGTCAAGCTGGAGCAAGTCCAGAGGAGGGCAACCAAAATGGTGAGGGGCCTGGAAGCCATGAAGCCCTATGAGGATAGACTTAGAGAGCTAGGTATGTTTAGTCTGCAGAAGAGGAGGTTAAGAGGGGACATGATAGCCATGTTTAAATATTTGAAGGGATGCCACATAGAGGAAGGAGAGGGCTTGTTTTCTGCTGCTCCAGAGACCAGGACAAGGAGCAATGGATTCAAGCTGCAGGAAAGGAGATTCCACCTGAACCTCAGGAAGAACTTCCTGACAGTCAAGGCTGTCCGGCAGTGGAATCGGCTGCCTCGGAGTGTAGTGGAGTCTCCTTCCTTGGAGGTTTTCAAGCAGAGGTTGGGTGGCCATCTGTCGGGAGTGCTTTGAGGGTGTTCCTGCATGGCAGGGGGTTGGACTGGATGGCCCCTGGAGTCTCTTCCAACTCTACATTTCTATGATTCTATGATTCTATGATACGACATATGTTTAATAAAATAGATACCAGATACCAGATAAACTGCCTTATGTGCCATGACCCATTGCACAATGGACACCAATGTACAGGTGGACACAGGCTAGGAAGTGCCAGGCCACAATGGGAGCACCTAGTGTGCATGAGAAGAGACTGATGCATATCAAAACTGGCCGAAGTATCTTGGAGCACCCATCCCAGTGAGCTGCCAGATCCACATATTCACCATTCACTAACAGGGTTTCATCACACTTCTGTAATGTAGCTACAGATTCATAAAATCATAAAAGGTAGACTCTGATGCAGGAGCTTGGCCCATGTGGTTTTCACTCCAAAGCCAAGCTAAAACTTCCCTTTTTTATTAAAATGCTTGGCACCATAGAATATGATACTATAGCACAGGAAGTTGGAACTGGAATTGGTGTTGGAAGAGAACACAAGGGCCATCATGTCCAACCCATAGAATCATAGCACTGGAAGAGGCCACAAGGGCCATCCAAGGGCCTCATATCACAAGGGCCTAAGGAGTTCATCATCCAGATTTGTGCACATTGTTACCCTATGAGGTGGGGACATTGGGGTCCACCTGCACAGCCAGCATCTCCTTAGAGTTTGGGGAGATTATGGTTCAAAAGAGGACTGCAAGAGGAGGATAATGCCAGGATCTCGTCACTCAACTGTAGAAATGACTCCAGATCAAAGTTAAGCAAAGTATTTTATTTGAATTGACAAACATACGAGAAATCAGACATTCTTAAGAACCATACCAGGCTATCAGAAAGTGAGGTGAGAAAGGCTGAATAGAGAGCGATTGGGTGAAAGGGTGAAGAAGGGGTCACAGTGGGGGGTCTCACACAGCGTCTGAGGGTAGCACTCTACTGAACTTTCCTTCCCCATGACAGATATCTGTACATCAAATTGTCTTGGCCCGATCAAACTGCTACTGAAACCTCTCCGGGTGTCAGAAACTTGCCTTAGAAAATATTTCCAACCGTTTTCCTGAGAAGGTAAGGCTGTATGTTGTGTCAACACATATTATCTTTCCTTCTTGGAAACAGAGTCTGGTATTCCATTGGCTAATCCCAACCAGAGTAGACCCATTGAATCAATTCTTGAACAGCAAGTCAACACATGTAATTCCAATTGATTCAATGGGTCTACTCTAATTGGGAATGAAAATAGGATTCAGGTAAGATTGCCAGAGTGAAAACTGGAGAGGGATCCTGTTCCTTTAATGTGTGGCTTGTTACCTTATTATGTGACAAGCTAAACCTGCTGAAATTTCGCTTTTCTGTACATCCATTAAGACTCCAGGGGCGCTTTCCAGTTTTCCACCTGGCAACACGAGATTTAGGCTATAATGTGCATTACTTGTTTTTGGTAGAAGGCATCTCAGGAATATTATTTTGGAATCCAAGTTAGTTTACATAAGGAATAGAAAGGAATAAAAAACAAAGACTGAGGCCATTTCTGCATAAGGTGAGGGAATCACTCCGTGCCATTACTTACCGGCTCTTCTGGGCACGGACCAACGCGGACTGTCCCTTAAGCCCTTCCACAGGGCTCTTCGTCTCATCCAAGGTGAATCGAAGCAGTGCAAGGTCTTAGATCCGCACTGCTCCAGCTTCCAAAATGGTGGCTTCTGGTTGTTTGTGGGTCCTGACCAACTGCTGAAGCTCGCCACGCCTAAAGCCCACCCTCCGCAGATCACAGGCTCGCATTGGTGCGAGCCTGCGAATCTACACAAGTGAGCAGGAACGCAATGGTGCGCTCCAAAAAATTAAAGAACGGTTTTCTACCATTCTTTAAAAACACGCTGGAGGACCAGTTGGGGGCATTTCAGAGCGGACTGAGGTGCGGATCTCAGGCAAGTAGTCTGGACCTGGTCCTCTCCAAGGTGCAGACGACCTCCGTGAGAGGACACACTGGGCCGTTTTAATTCCCTCCTGTGGAAATGGCCTGAGTGATAACCCTGAGTTATAATCTAGACCTCTGATTGTTATTGGACTGCTACTCCCATCTGCCTGAGCCAGAATAGGCAACAGTGTGGAGAAACTGAAGTCCAGCACCTTCTGGAGGGCCTTGCAAGTCTTGGATGCCAAAATAATGATCACATGCTGGTCTCAGTTCATGGAAAAGAGAAACTCTGACCTAAACATCTTGGGAATGAGCTATACCTAATGGTGAGGTGTATACTTTGCATGCAGAAGTTCCTAGTTTCAACACCCATTATCTCCCAGTAGGGCCAGTATAGACTCCAGTGTGAAACTTTAAAGAACAGATGCCAGTAGACAGTGCTAAGTCAGATAGCAAAAGGGTCTAACTCAGTTTGCAGACAGTTTCTTATGTTCCTAACTATGGAGGTACAAACATCCCATTTCTTGCCTCAAAACCAATTTGAGCTTTTGCAAGTATTCTAACCAGCTGCTCTGGAGAATTATACAAGGGTTGGATTCCAACGTTCCCAAGGACACAGGGTGGTCACTTCTGCTATGTTCACTGCTGACTGTCTTGCCTACTGCATGGAGCCCTGTTGAAATGAATTAAGACTGTGAAATAGCATCAGGAAATAAATGTCTATGCTGCTATTTTAGCATTCTTTAGAGCTGATGTAACAGATTGGATGCTATTCACTAGATCTGGAGACTCATCTTTTTGAAAAATCCTTGCAGATTGATTTTGAAATAGCTTTTCCTTGAAGAAGACCAAACAAATATTTCTCAGCTGAAACACATTGAACCATTTCATGGGACAGAACTTTCTCTCTCTCTCTCTCCCTCTCTCTCTCTCTCTCTCCCCCTCTCTCTTTTTTCTTCTTCTAAATATTGTGGGACCCTGCCTCTTGGATTTCTTGGATTTCAAGTTTCTTTTGAGTCTTTTCTTCATTGAGGAGCCAAAATAACTCATTCCTTAAGCTTCACTTTTGCTTGGGCTGAAAAAGATCTTCTATATATCATGATAGTCAGAGCTCCCTGCAAATACGTTTTGAACAAGGCCTGTTCAGATTCCTTCGCAGAGAGTCCATATTCCAGGGGGTGCCATCTAAGAACTTTTAGATTAGGCCAGGGCAACTGCACAGGGGGCAGGAGCCAGTCCCACCACACCTGCCAAATGGGCTGCACTGGTGCATTACACCCTTTTGGGCCAATATTCAGCTGATTTTGGGTCTTTGGGTAGAGGTTGAGAGCTTGGAGGAGCTTCTGATGGAAAATTGCCATATTTTCAGTGTGTTTGGTTGGCTTTTCTCTAGTTCTGGGACCAAAAAAAAAAGTTTCGAAATTGGTCAACCCCTCCCCCATTACTTTAAAATTGGGGGGGGCTTGAAGGCTTTAGCCCTGGGGGACATCAGGGGTCGCACTTAGAGGTCCAAAGGGCCAAATGCATCCCAAAGTCTGCACTTTGTCCACTCCTGTTTTTGATCAGTACATCCAATCAGATACATAAACTTGTGGCATGGTCTCTCTAAGGAGGTACTTCAGTGTTGGACTAGATGACCACTGTAGGCATCTCCAGCTCTATGGCCATTTCTGCACTAGACTGTTATAGTGCTCTTATTCCACTTTCAACATCCTGTGGAATCCCGGGATTTGTAGTTTAAGGAGGGTCATTTAAGAATTCTCAGCCAGAGAGGTCTTTGGCCTCAGTAAACTACAACCCCCGGAATTCCACAGGATGTTGAAAGTGGAATAATAGCACTATAACATTCTAGTGCGGAAAGGCCCTATGTTTGCATTATCTTTGCAGGTGTTCTTCATGGATGCTGTTGCTGCAGTCATAATGCCATGGATTCAGGAGCATTTCTGTCTGTGACACATTGCATATATGTGCAGCCATGTGAGAAGTGTCCCTCAAAAGCATGGAACCTCATCAGAGTGTTCATGTTGCTTTCCAAACAGCTGACAGCTGAAATCATGTACTGGGGTTGCATACCATAAATCTCTGCCTACGGAATTATGCATGTTGTGTTTGTCTGATTGACTTATATCCTGCTTTTCTCTTGAATAGGACTCGCAGCTTATAATTTAAATTAGATCATCTAAAGCATTAGGGAGTACAGGAGTTCAAAAAACATTAACCCGTACATCCAATTAAAACACTACTTTTAAGGCATTAACTTTAAAACAATTAAAGCACTTAAAATATATATGGTGTACTAAAGATAGCACAGCTTCTTGTATATCAATTAAGGCTCAAGGCCTGTTTAAACAGGAGGGTCTTTGCCTGCCAGCAAAAAGACAGCAGAGAAGGGGCAAAGTCAACCTCCCTTGGGAGGGAACTCAGCCACTGAGAAGGCTCTCTCCCAAAGTCTTCACCATTCAAGCCTGGAAGAGAGGTGAGATGGGGGAAAGCCCTCTCATGAAGACTGTAAGATTTAGGTGGGTTCATATAGGCAAACACACAGTGTGTAGAATGGCAGTGTTACACAACTGAACACATACTCAAATGTGCGATGGAATGCACAAGCAAATGTACATTCACAGCTCTGCCCAACTCCATTCTTCAACCTGGAACTGAATATGGACATTCTGCATGGGACAAAAATGTCCCACTGCTTCCATAGAGGAACCTACCCATTTCTAAGACCCTGCAAGGGTTTCAGACCACCATTGCTGCCATCTTGGAGAGCTGTGCAGTTGAATTGTGTGTCATCTCACCATGAGAGAGAACAACTGGAATGGAATAGGGGTGAGTGGCAGCAGAAAGAGGAAAAATGGCATGAAATTTCTCCACGAAAAGCTGCTGGTGGTGCTTCAACTGCATTGAGTAATGCCTGCTAAACAATTCTCCCCATCAAACAATGCTTATTTAAAACTGAACATTGCATATTGTTGGCTCAGCCATAGCTTTTTGGAGCAATACAAATGATTCCTTGTATGCAAAGGGAGTTGCGCTTTCTCCATTTCTTGTTCCCCTTTCTGCACAAAGAATTATTTATGAGTCTGCAGGTGCTCTTTGCTGCAGACATAGATGTTAACTCTGACCAGCTTGGCTTTCTACACTGAAAGATATCAGTCTAGACAAAGGAAGGAGGCATGCATACACACTGGAGTCCCTCTTTCTTGTCAAAATTTGCCATAGCGCTGCAAGCTGAAAGGTTCGTCATTTGCTGCATGCCAACAAGATGTTATTTTGCCTCATTCCCCTGGAGCTGCACAAATGAGACTTGGCAGGAGGCATCGGGCTGTTCCTCTTGTGCTAGAGAGTGGGCTGCCGAAAGCTGGCATCTCCCATGCTGGCACATCTGGCAACTTTGACTGGCATCCACTAGCACACTGCTGCAAATTTAATTATATTTCAGCGCCTCGTTGCAAACAATGAGCCCTTGTGCCAACTGCTGATCTTTTGCTTTCATGCCAGATGTAATGCATCTGCTTCCCTTGACTGAGCTTAATTCCATTTGGCAACAGAGGTGCCCTAGAACAATGCAGCTGGAAGCTGGGGCTGCAAAGTGGGCAGCTGAAGTTAGGGGCTCGTAGGAAGTATAGGAAGCTGTCGCCATGCCAAGACACGTAAGATGTGTTCATTATCATCATTGCTCCTCTTATGGCAACCCTTCCATCATGTCATGAACAATCAGCGTCAATGTCATATTAGTACACAAGCACTGACGCATTGGATTGGACCCCAATACATCTTCTCCAGCTGTTCCCAGCAGAAGACAGACCAAAGTCTCTGGTTCATTTGCTATCCCTCTGCAGGTATGATGCTCCAGCCATGCTGTGTCCTCTTGAGGATTTATGCCCACCTGTACCAGTTTCTGTGGGAACAATAGGACAGTTTGTGATGTTGTTATGGCCATGGGATGTATACCTTTTCACTATTTCCAGGGGCTGGTGACAAAAGGAAGCCTTCCTTTTATATGCCATTGATTTATGGAACATCTAGCCACAAGTGTGGGTGAAAGCTGCTCAGTTCTTCAGGTGACTAGACAGATTTATGGAGGAGAAAAGGACCATCAAGAGTGTTGACCAAGAGGTGAACAACAGAGATAAGCCACTGACTACACCTTCCATTTGCAGTCAGCCCTATCCTAAGTAAAGTGAGGCACCTACCTTAGATTGCAGATGGCCGGAAGTTGCAGTGATGCCTCTGTCCCATGTGCTCTTCCAAACCCCCCAGCCTTTCCACTGTCTTAGATGACAGAACTATGTGTGGCATGCACTCAGCCCTAGAGCCCATACATTACCCTGCTTATTCTCAGGTGTAGCGGAGGATATCCTTCCATTGCTAATATTGAAGGCTGAGTCCAAATGGGTTCTGTACATGGAACAGTACTATATATTTCTGTGTCATATACTTTTGTGCTTCGGGCAGCAAACTGTTTTGGGCCAGCCCTTGTCTGCTTCTGAACTTATCAGGGGCTGAAGACCCTTGGAAACAGAATGGAAAGCAAGGTGACACTTATTACAGAATCTTCTTGGTGCCTAACACCTATAGAAAAGTCCCCTGTGGGAAGAAGTAGGACATTTTTGTCCAATGTGGAAAGTCCACCTCAGTAGTAGAAGCAAAGATGCACATGTTAGTGTCATGGTACCCAGATGTGCATTGAAGCTGGACGCCAAATTCACACAGAAGTGCTTTGCACATTTTGCATGGATGTCCAAGCACATTTGCTTGTCCATTTGGTTGCAACCAGGCAACTTGGTTCAGTTGCACAATATTGCCATTCAAAACAAGGATTACATAGCACAATTCATACTGTCAGGATTAATTTAGCTGTGACATCTCTCACCGCTTTGTTTGCCAGGGTGGATACAACTGACTTGGTTGTCCAGACAGGTGTCCGTTTCCTCCCTCACTGCTTCACATGCATCCCTGAGTGGATCAGGACAACCATCTCAGATAGGAGGAGTGTACTTTTCTTTCATGAAGGGTACAAGACAGAGAGAGAGAGTCAGCATGGTGTAGTATTTTTAGCATTAGAATCCAGCCCTAGAGACTAGGGCCCTTTCCGCACCTTATCTTTTTCTAGCACTGGGGTGCGGGGATCACGTGAGCAGCTTCTGGCAAGAGGCTCTCATGTCCCTGCTGCTTCAGCTCCACATGAGCTGCCTGCTTGCATGACAGCACCGCCTCTTCCTTCTGCAGTGCAGCTTGGGAGTTTCCCAGGCTGCACTGGGGCGGGAAGCATGACCGGCACAGCTCTGGAGGCTCTGCACGCCAGGTAAGTGTGTGTGGGGCCCAGCAGCAATGCATGAAAATGCACCATTTTCAGCTTCCAGCCGAAAATGAAAAGGTGTGTAATCGGTGCCTGCTGGCCCCTGGAGCATCACACAATTGTGAGTGCATCGTGCAGATCGCTCCTCACAATCACATGATGCTCCAGGCGCCCTTTCGCATGGCAAATGCCGTGTGGAAAGGGCCTAGGATTCAATTCCTCGCTCAGCCACGGAAATCCACTGGATGACCTTGGATGCATCACACACTCTCAGCCCCCATAAAACCCCATGATATGGCTCATCATAAGTTGGCAACAGCTTGAAGGCACACATCAACATACAGGACAAACAAGAATCCCCAAACAAGCTCAAGGTCCATTTACTCAAGTCACATAATTCCCTGCATCTGGAGATTCACAGAATGTGACCCCAGTGTAGGATCTCAGCATATATCTGACTAAGAAAGACAATTAGGATGCTCTTATCTGACTGGTCGAAACTGTGGTGGACAATACGCTATCCTTAAAAAGCAAATATCACTTTGACTTTACTATGAAGAGACGAGGTTGGGGTGTGGCAGCTCTTTTCCTAATCTCATCTCTTCATAGTAAATCATATCCAATCTCCCAGTGTTTCTCTACACTGCTGACTTTAATATGTGTACTTTGGACCAAGTGATCTGTAAGTCTGTGCCATTTTTGTTTGTTAAATGTGACTGCTCATCATTTTCTATCCCTTTTAAAAATGTCTGCTTCTTGCTCCTCTGGTGTCTGTTGCATGCTTTAAAAAAGATCCCCCTGTTTTAGCCAAACTTATTTATCCTTCCTTTGCAATTAGCACTTACGCTCCACTCCCCTATTCCTCACACTTAAATGTGTCACTTTATTGATTGTGCCCCAACAGCCCAACTCACTAAACAATTTTATGTGGTAGCTTCCAGTGATTTATGGTGACTAATGATGTAACTAAGGAGTATCATTTGTGCTAGCTAATAGGAAGTATGATGCCAATCAATAGCTGTAATGGCTTTGCTAATAGCTGGGGGCTCCTTATTCCATGGGAATCAGATGCCCTCACAAACCTATTATCTCTGGGCCTGGTCTCCAAGCTGATTTAAATCAACCTGGGTTGCAAAAGAGTTGTGGGGATTTATGCCCCTCAAGGCTTTTGTCTCCCTGGTCTGTGTAAGTAAGCCACCCTAAACTGTATGTTGGTGCACCCCTGGATAACTGGAACTGAGAGGAGTGTTGGGCACTGACCAGGGACCACCATGGAGATCAGGGTTCAGCTGAAAGAAATAACTTTCCTTTCTAAACAGTGCATACCGCTAATAACATTGGCTGAAATTCTTTTGGTAGCCTCCAACTAGTGTAGAATTTAGTGCAGAATCTTTTGTCCATCCCAACTAGTGTATTGAATCAACAGAGTTTATCTATAGGTTGACTCACCATCCCACCATTGATTGAATCTATTGTTTTCCTGAAAGATGCTCTTTCTTTGCAGAGTTGACCTCTCCCTAAATCTCACCGAGGAAAGTACAGTTCCAACCCAGTCTAAAATGAAAGCAGGACCAAGATCTTACATGGCTGAGCATAACACAAGAGTTCTGCAGGTGAAATTCTTCTGTGGCTCCCATGACACCACCGCTAAGACTCACCATTGTACTGTGATAGCCCTCACACACACACACACACACTCACACACACACACAAAGCTATTCCGTTGCTGGTGGAGAGGGGGGATCATCCAGCTATGTCCCCATGGCCAAACACAGAGTGAGGTCATCTTCCAAAGAGATCTCCTGTGGTCCTCTGAAGGTCTCAACAGGTGATGTCATTGTGGCTATGGGGACATAGCTAGACATTTCTTCAATCCTTTCCACTATCTTCCAGCAACAAAATGGCTGCAGGGGTGCTATCCCAGTGTGGTGGTGAATCCTAGAGTAGGCTTTGGACATTGCAGGGGAAAAAAGAGACTATCAGCCTCTGCAACAACCAAAAAAGTTACACACACACACACACACACACACACACATATATATATATATGCAAACATAAACAGGAATGACAATTTCACTAAAGCCATTTCCACACTACACTGTTCTAGTGCTATTATTCCACTTTCAGCATGCTATGTGAGTTTAGGGAGGGGCATTTAGAATCCTCAGCCAGAGAGTTCTTTGTCCTCCGTAAACTACAAACCCCAGGATTCCACAGGAGGTTGAAAGTGGAATAATAGCACTAGAACAGTGTAGTGCAGAAATGGACTAACAGGACACTGGCTGGAGTTTCCACTTAACTTTTAAATGCAAACTCCCTGCATCTAAAGATGCCAAGGGGCGGAGCGAGGCCACTCTACATCCACAGAAAACACATCCAATGACAATAACTAGTTTTCAACAACAGTTGGCACTGTGTGTAGCTGTACTTTTCTCCCCAGTCTGTTGCCCCATGCCTTTTCCCCATAGTTGCTTCTCTCCATATACCGGTATATACTTGAACTAGGAATGAGGAAAAATCTTCCATTTGGTGAGAGTTTGGTTGAGATAGGCTATCTCAATGCATGAGAAAGCCTGTCAAGCACTCTTTAAGCCTCCAGGGTGAGACTGAGGCCATTTCCACACGCGGCGAGGGAATCGCTCCCTGCCACTACTCACCGGATCTTCTGGTGGTCCGGTCTGGGGTGAGGCAGAGCAGTGCGTGGTCGTAGATCTGCTCCGGTGTCCAAAATGGTGGATTCCAGTTGGTCATGGGTCTCGACCAATCGCTGAAGCTCACCAGCTTAAAGTCCACCCTCCCCAGATCGCAAGCTCACATTGGTGCGAGCCTGTGAATCTGCACCAGAAAGCAGGCACACAATGGTGCACACCGACATTTTGAAAAACCTGAAAAATCAGGTCTTTCAAAAACATGCTGGAGGACCACTTGGGGTCGCTCCGGAGCAGACTGAGGTGTGGATCTATGGTAAGTAGTCCATATCCAGTCTACTCCAAGGTGCAGACGTCCTCCGTGGAGGACGCACTGCACCGTTTTACTTACCCAGTGCGGAAATGGCCTGAGATATCAGCCTTCCTGCCTTTTCTACATAGTTTCCATGATTTGCACAAAAATGTCTGCACATAACTAGCGTCTTTTTCCTTTAGAGAAGCAAAATAGAGAGAAGGGCCTCCAAAAGACAGGTTGATTGGTCACAAGCAACTCATCCAATGGAACTACTTTTTTCATATTCCTGTGACAAGGCAACAGTGACCACAGTTTTGTGCATTTACAGAAATGGGCCAAACCTGTCTTTAAAAAGAGGAAGATTGCTCTAAGCTGCGCAAAAACAAAATGTTGCCTTCTATAGAGAGGAGAATATATATATATATACTGCATTGTCTTCTTTATTGCATGTGGACAAATGAGATCAGGATTTACCTCCCTGATCCAAACCTCTAAGAGCATTCTCCACGCATTTGATGAAATTGATGGTAAACCAAAAGTGTTCGTCTCAAAGATACCATACAACCCCTTGGGATCTTTTTAATTGTAAGAGTAATGGTAATGAAATGATGGGGGTGACATTTTTGAGAAATTATACACAAAATTACTTGTGGAAAGTTATTTTCCAAACTCTGTTCAGGACTCCAAGGAATTATGAGGTCCTTGGGTAGTATCAAGAACATAGCTTGAAGAACAGTAGAACTTTGGAAGCCAAATTTGCTGTGGAAGCCTGAGTTTCAATGACCAAGATTAGGAAATCCCACCGAACCAATAGACCAGAAGAAAAACTTACAAAAAGTCCGGTTACACTCTAACCTGGATTCTACAACAGGGTCTGATAGTGAAAATCTCTTCAGGCAGAGCTACACAGTCATTGTGATACATAATTCTTGCATTCGGTGGCAGTTTTGTGCAACCAAACCAAGACACCAAATGTGCAACTGAATGCCTGACCAGTTGTGCATCTATGTGTGATGTGCAATTCACTGCATACACAATGTGCATCTGCATGCTCAGTGGCACCCCATGTGCAACTCTACTTCAACAACTTTAAATTGAATATGGATATTTTGAATAATACAAAAATGTCCAACTTTTTCTGTAAGGGTACTTGCAAGACACCAGCAAGATTCCATCTTCTCCTGAAAGCCAATTTCTGGCCCTGGCCCATGTGCTTGTTGGAAAGGCTGGAGGTACATCCAGTGTCAGCTGGTGGCTCCATGTTAAAGATGGTATTGAATCCACTCTGGGTTTTGGTCTGAACTATAAAGGAGCAATTAAAGATTCTGTACCAAATTTTGAGCTTGAGTCCAACACTTCAGACAGCTCCTTCACAGTCTGGACAAAATCCTGGAGTAAAAGTGTGACGCAGCAGCCAAAAGAGCCAATGAAATTCTAAGGTGGATCAATAGGAGCACAGGCCATTTCCACACGAGTCTGTTATAGCACGATGATTCCACTTTCAACCTCCTATGGAATCCTGGGGTTTGCAGTTTCGGGAGGGGAGGTTGAAAGTGGAATCATCGCGTTATAACAGACTCGTGCGGAAATGACCATAGTGTCCACATCAAGGGAAGAAGTAGTGACACTATGCTTTGTTGAGACTTGACCTGGAATATTGTGTCCAGTTCGCTGGTACATAACCCCTTCTCATTTGCATAAAATTAATTACAACAAATGTCATGGAAGATACTGGAAATCTGGAAAAGAGAAGGGAAGGGAAGATTTTACCAAATGTGGCAGATGTGTAAAGCAGTATAGAAGTATTGGGAAGAAATTCATAATACTATAATGGAAACTTTATAAACTTCTTTTGAAATGAAAGCTAAAATGTATTTGCTGAATATAATTGACAAACAGTTGGAAATGGAAGTAAATAGTAAATTGTTACTTTATACGATAGCTATATGAGAATTCAATATGCCCAAAAATGGAAGAAACAAGAGATACCTCAACTTAAAGACTGGTCATTAAAGCTGTTGGATAGGATTGAAATGCAAAAATGTTACAGTTTTGATAAAAGGGGAAATATTACAAGATTTTGAGAAGGAGTGGGAAATAATTAGGAAATACATTATGAAAGGTTCTGATATATTTAAGCATTTAGATTTTAAAATATAATAAGGGAAAACCTTGAATTATAGAGACACTAATGTTTTGATCTTAGATAGTTAACGTTTGTGTTAGGATAAGAGGATGTGGCATGATTTTTTTTAAGTTTAATAGTAGAAGTTTCTGTATAAGGGTTTGTTTTTTTGTAAATAGAAAGAGGAAGTTACTACATTTAATAAGTAGTATCTCAGGGTTTAACTAATGAATGAATGGAACACAGATAGGAGGAAGAAATGATGTGTAAATTTTGTATTTGCTGTTTAGAACTTGTATGTGTATATGATCTTTTTTAATAAAGGAAAAAATTGTGTCCAGTTCTGGACACCACAATTCAAGAAGGATATCAACAAGCTGGAGCATGTCCAGAGAAAAAATCTGGACACCTAGCCATATGAGGAATGATTTAGGGAGCTGGGTGTCTTTAGCTTGGAGAAACAAAGACTGAGAGGCAATATGTTGGCTGTCTATATATATATGAAGAGATGCCCTGCAGAAGGTGGAAGCAACTTGTTTTCTGCTGTTCCAGAAACTAGAAGACAAACCAATGTCAAACTATAAGAAAAGAGATTCCATCCAAACATTAAACAGATTTTTTTTTTCTGTAAGAACGTTCAACAGTTGGAGCGTGGTAGAGTCTCCTTCTTTGGAGGTCTTTAAGCAGAGATTAGATGAGCATCTTTCAGGAATGCTGGAGTTGTGTATTCCTGTATGGCAGCGGACTGGACTAGGTGGCCCTTGTGCTCTCTTCCAGCTCTAAGATTCTATGGCCATTTCCACACTAGAGGCCATTAGCACATTATGCCATTATAATGGTGGCATCTCCATTCTCATGATGCCATCAGATTAGCGATGTTCTTTAAGCATCCTTCCCACTTAAGTGGATGGGGAGTGGCAATGGCAACAGTGTTCCTTCCACATTACAGTGTCCTCGGCCACTCCCGTGCCCCACCTTCACCCTGCCCCACTGCTCCTGATTGGGTGGTGGGTTTTTTATTTATTTATTTTTGGAAGCTATACTAACACAGCAATGTTGTAACAGCATGGCCTGCCAGTGCACTATTCATTTTTGCCCTATGCTCTTTAAAAATGTATTAAAAAATAAAAAAAAAGTTTTGACTCTAAGGAGACATTTATAATAAACAGGGAGAGGTGGTCGAAAGTTATCAGAGGGAAAGACAAGCTAGACATGCCCACAGCCCACCCACTGCTGGATCTGCCATAACAGGAATGGAGCCCTGGTGGCGCAGTGGTTAAATGCCAGCACTGCAAGTCACAAGGTTGTGAGTTCGATCCTGCCCGGTTCCAAGGTTGACTCAGCCTTCCATCCTTTCACAGGTCGGTAAAATGAGTACCCAGCTTGTTGGGGGCATGTATAGAAATGTTTCGAAATACATGCTATTTGTAAGTTGTTCGCCACCTCGATCCATATGGAGAGGTGGGATACAAATAAATAATTAAAATAAAAAAAACTAAAAAAAAACTATCAAGCACTCTAACAGTACCGCACTATGGTGGCTGACGGGATTAAAGCGCCATAGGAGGCTCTTAATGGATTTTTTCTGGAAATAGAATATGGCAATCTGGCAATGCTTGGGGATGGGAAAGCAATTGGATAGCAATGCCATTGTGCAGAAGCATGGGTCTCAGACTGGTAACAACCTGTTACTGTAGTAGTATAGTGATGTTGTGTGGAAATGGCCCGTGATTCTGTGTTGTTTATCATCCTACTGACGTGGAAGCCGCAGACCACCCTTGGGTGGAGCTATAGCCCTTTGCCCTGCCCAACAGCCAAGGAAAATGACTTGTCCCAAATTGTTATGTTTCCAGCAAGTTTTTGCTGCCTTCCACCTGATCCAGGCTACAACACAGAAATGAATGAACAGCTGCATTGATTTCAGACTCCAGGCACTGCCTACCATAAAAGATGTATTTACATTCTGCATTTTGTGTCGTGCAGGATTTAGTGTGCATTTGAATAAAGAAGCATGACACATCCTTCCCCATAAAATAATTCTGTTGAAGAACACACCACAGAGGCACTAAACTATTATAGTCAGCCATGGGGACCATAAATTCATAATATGGGTACATTTATATAACAGATAAAAATAAATTTTATTCCCTCTATCTTGTGAGGTCTTCCCTCCTCCCAAGCTTTCCTGTTTCACAGAGTCATTGAAATGACACCCCTGCAAAGCTCATTGATAAATGCTGATTAATTTGTTCAGAATGGGTTTTGTTAGAGAGCAGAAGACATGTAAATAAATATAGAAGGTGAAGCAGAGTTCAGGGTGTCACTGGAGAGATTAAAGACCATGTCTAGCCCCTGAAGCTCACTTATTACCATTGTGATGTCGATAAGTCTTTTTGACTAGAGTAGGATGTTTCCTTAATAGAGCTTCTCAGCCTTGTCTTACTTTGGTTCTCAGGGAAGATGTAGATTTTGGGATCGCATATGATGATTGTGGGCAATTATGGGATTTTTAATATGCACAGAGGTTGCTCTGCTTCTGAAGAAGTCTGAAGTTGCTAGAGAAAATCTCTAAGGAAAGGTGTCACCTCATTTTTATTTTCCATAGTTTGAATTAAGATCCCATAGAAGAATTCTATGGATGTCATGGGCTGCTAAAAAGACAGATGAATAGGTCTTCAAGCCTGAACTCTCACCAGAAGCAAAGATGACTAAACCGAGATTGCCATACTGGTTGGTGTGTTCTCATACTTTGGATGTATCATGAGATGGTGCCAAATATTTTATGGGGTGAAAATGGAAAATATGATGATGCTTTGTATAGTGGAAGACAGTATGCAAAGAGGGTGACCACACTACAGGTGGATTGATTCAGTCAAGGACACCATAGTCCTGAGCAGGGCATTGACAAATAGAGATTTTGGAGATCTTTCATTCATAGCAGCGATTTTCAACCTGTGGGTCGCAACCCCTTTGGGAGTTGAATGACCTTTTCACGGGGGTCGCCTAAGACCATCAGAAAATATGTATTTCTGATGGTCTTAGGCTCCATTCCCTCCTCGGTGGTGGTGCGCAAGCGCAAGCCACGCGCTTGCGTCCTCCTGCCCCCTGTTCAGAAGGGACTGAAATCACTCCCCTTCTCTGCTACCAGGAGAACCTCCCATCTGATGGCCCAGCTTAGGGGGGTGGCAGCAGCACGGGGGGCAGGTCCCCTCCTCACCACGGCCCCTGCCCCACTTGCCATGGAGGGGGGCACTGTGGAAGGGCCGGGGAGCTGCAAGGCAGCACTTTTCTGGGGGGCGAGCTGGAGCAAAAGACAAAGGTGCTGGGATTCCTCCCCCCCCCGGCCAGGGTCAACACTCTGGAAACTTTTCCCACACTGCCCCCCCAGCAGAAACGAGAGTGAAGCAGAAGCAGACCCCGGGGGGGTTCTCGGAGTTTTTTCCCGGTGGAGACGCGTGGCTCCTCTTTCCCTCCCTGCCTGCCCCTCCTGTTCCTGGCTAGCGAGGCGGCCTTTGCCGGGGAGGGAGGCATTGTAAATAATAAATAAATAATTTTATGGTTGGGGGTCACCACAACATGAGGAACTGTATTAAAGGGTCGCGACATTAGGAAGGTTGAGAACCACTGATTCATAGGATCACCATAGGCTGTGGTCAACTTGATACAAATAACAACAACTGTGTAGGACGAGTGTCACCCAAGAGTTCCAGGTGAGCCATGAAATATCCTGATCACCTTGAACCAATCAGCTCTCTCACTCAACTTAAGCTACCCCTCAGGGTTTCTGTGAGAGTAGGAGAGCTATGTATACTGCCTTGAGAGAATTGAGGGAAAGATGGGGTATAATGTAACTACTGTAACTAGTAAAAGGTAGTGGTCAAAGTAACTGGACTCTGAAATGTTGGTCTGGGATAGTCACAGGCTGTGTCTATGCTGCTCAGTTCTATTAGTTTCAGTTTCAAGGTTCATAGCTTGGAAATCAAAAGTTTAGATGAGAAGTGGAGGTCAGGTAAGTTAACCTGAGAAACAAGAGGGTTTAGCAAAAGTCAACAGTTGGAAATTTTTTTATCTCAGGAAGAAGAAACATGGTTGGTGGAGCAAAACAAGAAAATACCTGGAGTTAAAGACAGAAAAAAGAATGAAAAGCAGAGGAAAAGCAGGGAAAATTCACAACCACAAGAGAAGAACGAAGAATGTTGAGGTCCCAGAGGGAAGAGAGTCAAAATGGAGTCATGATTACTTGAACTGGAAAGCCAATAGAAGAAAATCAAGGATGATATGGCATTGCTTGGTGAGGACCCTGTGGACAGATACTCTGGTTGAGTGTTGTAGTTGTGAGCTTTCGAGTTTAAGCTGACTTAGGGTGAACTAAGGCAAACCTATCATGAGGTTTTCTCAGCAAGAATTGTTCTTGGGGGAGGGGCTTTCTATTGCCTTCCTCTGAGACTGAGACTGTGTGACTTTCCCAAGGATACCCAGCAGGTTTCAATGGCTGAGCAGAGACCCAAACCTTGGTCTCCCAGGGTCCTAGTCCAAAACTCTAACCACTATGCCATGCTGGCTAGTCAGGTCAGCTGGCTGTATTTATCACTGGTTGATTTACTGTCCTATTGCTCATTTGAAGAGTATATCCATGCATCCTCATTTAGATTTTGAAACTTTTTCTTTATTGACCTGTGTCTTCAGTCAACTTTAAACATTGCTATCTGAAATATCTGCTCCTTCCCCTCCTCCTCCTCCTCCTGCTCATGCTATGTCTAACAGTCATGTCACGCAACCTTCACCCAGAGACAATGGGAGGATAGTTGAGTTGAGGCAGCTGGGGGAAAAACCCGCCAATGGGTGGTACCAGAAAAGGTCACTAGAAGAAAAGAGCAAAGGTGTGTGGGGGACACACCAATTGTCTGGTTTCTCTTCCACTCACATGACAGGGCACTGCCAATCTATAGATCTTCATATGGAATTTTTCAGGGGCTGCCTATCTGTGGCCTGGAACCAAAACTGGTTGAGCCAGGGAGCCCTGGTGGCGCAGTGGTTAAATGCCAGTACTGCAAGCCACAAACCACAAGGTTGTGAGTTCGATCCTGCTGGGCCCCAAGGTTGACTCAGCCTTCCATCCTTTCGCAGGTCGGTAAAATGAGTACCCAGCTTGTTGGGGGCACGTATAGAAAAATGTTTTGAAATACATGCTAAGTTGTTTGCCGCCTCGATCTATATGGAGAGGCGGGGTACAAATAAATAAATAAAATAAAATAAATAAATAAATAAAAATCAGAAATGTTGTCTTAATGGAGCACAGGCTGAACATCTTGCAATAGTGTCATATAGCAAGGGAAAAAAATGAATTCAATTCTAGACTGCATCAAAAGACATAAAAGCTGACATTCTGTTGTTATTTTACGCTCATGTTATATTCTCTTACACTTGCAATTGTCGGGGTTTTGGCCATGGCATAACATCTGTATTCAGTTCATATTTGCATAGGGAGAGTACTTCAGGGGTAACTGCTGCAAATGCAGTTTCATATTCTTGGGTAGCAAGTAATTACTCATTGCTGCCTTCAATATACCACTTGCAAAAAAAAAATTGCAGAAAGAGCAATCACATTGGTTGCAAAATGTTGGTATTCAGCAAAAGGGTGGTGTAGTACAACTTTCACTTAACAATGGGAGTCCAGATTGACACTACACAAACAGAATGTAGCATCTTGGTGGACACATTCAGATCAAGGAGAGAAATGGTACAATACTATTCTGCTTTGGTCGAACTTCACCTGGAGGAGCATGTCCAGTTCTGAGCATCACAATTTAGTAAGGATGTCAATAAGGCTGTGTTATCACCCCAACACTCACATCCTGTGGGACGTGCTTTTTTGTTTTCCTAGTTGGACATGTTTATGGCTGGAAAAACATGATTGAAGCCACGCTGACCAGAAGAGCATGTTGCCAGACATGGTCAGGCCATAAGTAAAAAGAGGAGTAGGCGAAAACTCTGGCATCAATGGGTTCATGTTAACCTCTTCCCTGATCTCAGATCTTTTGCATTTCTAAACAGGCCCAGATAAGACAATAAGAGACCATCCCTTTTGATCTCACCCTACCAAGACCTTTCCTACACCACCTACCCGTCCAAACTTTGAGAGGTTATCATGATTCCTATAAATTTTGTCACTCTGGTGTCAAAGCAATCTCCTACCCTGGAACCATTTGGTCAGTCTCATGAGAAAGTGTAAGGCTTTACCAGAACATCCTTCAGGATAGGAAAAGGAGTGTATAAATCCTGACTTTGGTCCCAGAAAATTGTAGCATTTTGGATATAATATGTGGCACCCAGATTACTGTTAATCTGTGCCACCCTCAGGCACTGTCTGAGCCTCTCCACTTTGACACTTTTCTTCAAGACTGGTAGCTATCACCCTTTTCCATCCCTAATCTCTCTCTATCCAATCTTTCACAACTTATATTCCAATAGCTTTGTATAGTTCCTGAGAGTCTCTGTTTCCTTGTGTATGTGGTATCATTTCCAATACAAGATATTGTTTATCCTTAAACTGAAGCCTCTCTGCAGTTAGTACTGGTATACAGAGGTGGAAAGATCCTGCCATTACCCTCCCCTCGCAAGTATCCTGTCAGCGATAATTTCCCCAAATTCTAACCTAACACTGACACTGCGAGTGGACCCCCAAATCCCCCACCTTTTATGGTGACAGCTGGATATGTCCAGAGGAGGATGATCAAGGCAGTAAACTGTATGGAAATCCAAGTCCTATGAGGAGTGGTTGAGGGAGGTGGTTATGATTAACACAAAGGAGAGAATACTGAGATCTGGTCTGATATTTAAACAGTCATCCTGCAGAAAATGGAGCAAGCTTCTAGTTTAACTGCTTAAGCCATGCCATCCATAACTTCTCTAAGAATTATGCATCCCTGTACTTCTATGTGATCTTCATGTGTTTGCAATCAAACGCACATCCACACACATAGTTGCACAGTTTGGTTTAAACAGAACTCTGTGGTTCTTTTCGCTGCCAACAGTTCCCAGCCATTTGCTGTGCAGTGATATTTGAGCCTTTGAGGACCACACACCAACAAAACTAAAAGCATCCTTCAAGATGGGTCTTTCAACTTGGCTTTAAAATGTTACCTCTTCTCATTCCAGCTCTCATGGAAAATATAACATTTGGTTGCTGTTATGGATGGAAATATTCCACATTGATGAAAAGACAGCCATATAAGTCAATTAATGAAAAGACAAGTAGAGAGCATGGGAAGTACCCTTTTTCAAGATGACTCCTTCGGTTTTGTATTTTTTTTAATGTAAATTAAGAAGTTACAGGATCACAAAACAAATGGGTTTGTCCTTACCCACCATTAATTTCACACGTCTTACAATGAAGATATATGGAAGAAAGACTATACTGGAATTTAGAACAAGATCATAAAGGGATTTTGGAATAGCGAGGCGATGTTCCTGTGGGGACCAGGGCTAATGGGACTTTAGTTTGCGTTAATAAAAACTGTAGGCCCAGATTCTTCATGGCGCATGTAGCTATGATGTGATAGATATGCTCCATCTCCTGATCTGATCTCCTAATACCTACTTTAAAAGCTAGACAACTGTACCAAGCAAAGTGATTCTTCAGAGCTCGTGAGTGAGGTCCTGAAAGATGATGTCTCCAGCTCCCTCCTATCAGCAAGCTGCAGTATGATGAGGACTTGTGATAGGACCCTGCCAGGGTCCCTCTTCTCATCCATTGCTCTGTAACTTGCTGGTTGAAGGAGATTTGAAGCATCAACCTTCAGCACCTACTTGTAAGTGCCATAGAACTCCTTTGCTTGGGCCCTTTCCGCACTGAGGCTTCTAGCGCAAGCGGGGGAGGCCGGCAAGCGCAAGAAGGCTCGTCTGGGAGGCTGCCGCTTCCCCCCTTTCCCTTTCCCTTTCCCCAGGCGAAGGAACCAGCGGGGAAGCGGCACCGAAGGAGGCTTGTCGTGCAAGCCGCCCTCCCCCGTGCGAAGCGGGAGACCTTGCGCCAGATTCCCACCCCGTGCACGCGCGCGAAGCGGGCGGCGTCGCGCCGGATTCCTCTCCCCCACGCGCGCCGGATTCCTCCCCCCTGCGCGCGCGCCGGATTCCTTCCCCCGCGCGCGCGCCGGATTCCTTCCCCCCCTGCGCGCCGGATTCCTCCCCCCGCGCGCGCGCCGGATTCCTCCCCCCGTGCGCGCGCCGGATTCCTCCCCCCGCGCGCGCGAAGCGGGCGGCGTCGCGTCCCCCCCGCGCGCGGGCGAAGCGGGCGGCGCGTCCGTCGCGCTACCTCCCCACCCTGCTCCTTCCTTCCGCAGGGGCGGAAGGAAGGAAGTGCGACCCGGCCGGCTCCCGGAGGCTCCGCAAGAAAGGTAAGTGCGGGTGGGCTCCGGGAGCGTTGCGCGAGCGCGGGGTGATTTTCGCTTGTACGCAAAAATCAAAAAACCCACGCTCGCGCCGCTTCAGCCCCGTGAGCCGGGCGGAAGTGGGAGTGCGTCGTGTGGAGCGACGCTCCCACTCCCGCGAGGCTCACGGGGCTATCGCACGCGCAAAGGCCCGTGCGAAAAGGGCCTTGGTATTAATACCTGGCTTTTCAGGTAAACTTCAGGGGCATTTGTAGTCATGGCAATGGTGCCATGACCATACACAGGGGCATACAGAACAGTTATAAGGTTGTAAGTCTAGTTTATGACATTGCAGCTGCCTAATGGGATTCACTCATAGTTTCCAAGCCATACTTCCACATTATTTTGTAATACAGTCCTCCGTCTACATGAACAGGTTTGACCTTCACAAATTTGATTATTTTCAAGGCACATGCTTGCCTCCCCTCCCCATTTTCCTCCTCGCATTCCCTTGCATTCCTCACCCCAGGCTTGCCAGGGTTGTGTGTAAAATGGATGTGGGTTTTGTTTTTCTCTTTTGGGTGAGCAAAGCCCTCACACACACACTGCTAAAGGCACGTCCTCTCTGCCCTGTGGCTGCACATTCTGCTGTGTAATGGCTGCTGATTGGCCAGGTGTGTTTTTTTTGCTCCTACTCCTCCTTTCTCAAGATGGTGACCAGAAGTAGCTAGAGCCCCAGAACTCCTCTCTTCTCTGCTTGAGGGGAAAGTACTGGTAAGTTTTTAGTTTGTCTTTTTCCTTTCCCCTGTGAACCCCAGAGCCAGAGGCAAAGGAATGGGAGGCAGGAAGCTCCAGAGAAGAATGGGAAGTGGATTGTGGGGGAAGTTATTTGTAGTTTTTCCACTTTTGCAAGGTTTGGGTTTTGTGCCCCCAACCCTTACAAATGTGGAAGGGCCACTGTAATATGGTCTCATATGGAATCCCATGGGTAGTTTTGAGAGCCACATTTTTAAAAGAACATGGACCACTAGGAAAGGAGGGCAACTGAGGTGGAAAATAACATATGGAAAACAAGTCCTGAGGAGAAAGGTTGAAGCAGCTGGACCTGTTTCTTCACAAACAGCAATCACTGAGATCCTGTATGGGAGACATAGCTATGAAGACAGAGTACTGTCACAACTGCTTGTTCCATAATGGCTTACTGGTAGGAGGGACCTGGGTACATCATCCTTTGGCCCACCGCTTTGCTAGTGCTTCTCAACTCCCTGGCTTCTACAGTTGGTTAGAGGGGATTTTTATGGTTGGTGTAATAAATGTGAATTGGAAAATTTACAAGACCATAAGTCTAGCTTACAGTATTTTAAATATCAAACAGATGACAGCTAGTGTTTTCGGCACAGGAAATTTGAAGGATTGGTCCAGGTTATTTGAATGACTGTATTCTCCCTTATGAACCAACCTGGGCTTTAGAGATCTGCTGGAGAAGCCCTTCTCTACACTCCACCACCTTCACAGGTGCATCTGGTGGGAACACAGGAGAGGGCCTTCTCAGTGGCTGCTCCCAGGCTCTGGAATTCCCTTCCCAGAGACTGCCACCCTCATACCCCCCCACACACCTTCTTTCTGTAGACAAGCAAAGACATTTTGTTTTGGCAGGCATCCAATATATGATCATTGCTTGACCAATGAAAGGTGCTGGGTGTTCACAATTTATGTAGTACTTGCAATATGTTTATGTCTTTAAATAGGTATTTTAACTCTGTTTTAATTACTATTTGAGTGTTTAATTTGTGTATTAACTTTTGTATGATTTTTAACTATGTTTTCATATTTAAA
This sequence comes from Ctenosaura bakeri, assembly GCA_948474755.1. Lineage (NCBI taxonomy): Eukaryota > Metazoa > Chordata > Lepidosauria > Squamata > Iguanidae > Ctenosaura > Ctenosaura bakeri. The sequence goes on from CAOLHI010003108.1 coordinate 60,048, forward strand.
AGTACTATAAGCCACTTTGAGTCCTTCTGCAGAAAAAGTGGGATACAAGTAAAGATAATAAACAAACAAACAAACAAACCCAATTTCTGCTCAGAAAACAGGTGTGTGTGTAAAAAAGTGTTTTCCCCTGCACAATGAAGTCCATAGCAATATTTTGGAACATTCAAATAATAGAAGAAAAATGTATTAAAATCTCACTGACCTATTTATGTTTCTTGAGATTTCCTGACCACTGGGAAACCTGTTTTTCAATTCATAAACAAACAATTGTGAGTATTCTCTTCAACCTTACCCAGGATACTCAGTTTTCCTATTCATGATTGCTGGGTGGTGGGATCTTTGTCTGTTTTGACACCCTGCAGAACTCCCTGCTAAGGAGAACCTCCCCCAGTGACCCCTCATTTCAGAGTTCTGGTGAAGAGGATTGCTATTATGTTCTTTATCAATACTTTGCTGTATTCTCCTCTGGGCAGAGAGGAACCAGTGGAGATGAAACTGCTACCTCCAAGAACCTTCTCCTCTGTTGTTATTGCAATTTGTTGACTTCGATTTATGGCAACCCTATAAATGAGAGGTCTCCAACAGCCCCCAGTCAACCACAGGCCCTGCAAACCCAGGGCTGTGACTTCCCTGGTTGAATCCACCCACTTCTCTTGTTATACCCTGAGCACCCCCAAAAATCATGTCCTGAGGAACCTAATTATTTTATATCAAACATAGTGAGCCATAGAGATACCGGAAGGACACGCAGACAGGAGATTTCTGTTTTCTGTCATACATCCTGGGGTTATCTGGCAAATTGGTACAACGGACACTTGAAGGGATTGTCAGCAGGCATCAGAAAGACCATTACTCTCTGAGAGTAAATAAACAATGCAAACCGCCTGGAATCTGACACCTAAGACATGCATACATCTCTGGAGAGATACCGATCTTGCAGGAAACAACAAAGATGTTTGGTTGTATTTTCTTTGAACTAAAAAGGAAATAATCAATCTTAATAAAAAGATGCAAACATCTGGTTTTCCCAGGACATTGGACATATAACTAGGCATTTTCTGATTCTTTTCAGAGTTGGAGAGTTTCTTTTGGAGAAGTTTTGAAAGATTCTTTGGGAGAGTAAGGAGTTCTCTCTCAGATTTGCAAAAAAATGAAGCTTGTAAACTCCCCTCCTAAAGGCTTGGCTGAGATCTTCTTTTCTCCCAGCTGAGACTTCTGGAATTGGTATAGTATTAAATCAAACTCTTAGGTCTCTCTCTCTTTCCTAATTTTAATCTCTTTCTAACTTTCTATAGTCTTGTATGCTTGGAGTGTGAGTGAAGCTGAGTGATTTTATGAAATTTAACTTTCTGTAGTCTTGTATACTTGTTATAGTGAGTGCAGCTGAGTTATTGTGGGGACTTTACATCTGTGTTAATAAAATACTTACATTTGAACAATTTGTGTGGTTTTTGACTGGGCCTGACCCTGTAAAAATTGGGTTAAAGATCCTAAAATACTCTGACCTCTTTGCATAGCTAAATGAGTGCTCAGAGCTAAATTTTTCCCTACAAGAGACAATTTTGACAGCTTTTGGGAGTCCTTTAAAGGAGTCCTAAGCAAACAGGGTAACAGATTGGTGGAGAGAATGCGGGCAAGTAACACTCTTTCTTTCTTCCTACTGCCTTCCAATTTATTGAGCATTGTAGTCTTTCCCAATGAGCCGTATATATTTCCAAAGTACAACAGCCTTAGTTTAGTCATCTTGTTTTCTACTGAAATTGCCTTGGAATTGTCTCCCTGAACATTAGCAGACTGCTCCTTCTAAGGTGGGTAAAAACCTTCCTGTTTTCCAAAGCCATTTGGAGTTTAGTTTAATGTTGTTTTTGAGGGTATGTACAGTGGGCAGTGATCCTGATTAAGGAGCAAAGACACCAACAGCTTGGAAAAACAAACTAACGTCTTTATTATAGGGACACCATTCTAAATTAGGAAGGTTACTCAGGATGCAAAGCTAATCTAGCATTGTTCTAGGAAAGAGCTGGGAGAGAGAGACTGGGAACAGAGAAGGAGGAGAAAACACCAGTTTACATCACAGAGGGGTCAAGATAGGTAGATCCAAGAATGGAGGACACTTTGGGTCACTCTGTCCACTCTGAGACATTCTTGACTCTTCATTACTAAGCTTTGTTGCACTTCTAATATCCCTTCTTGATGACATATGCAGAAACGCACAAGATTCATCTTCTCTCGCAGAGCTTCATAACAGTCGCTAGGCAATGGTTTGGTAAGGACATTTGCAATCATGTCTTCTGTTTGGCAGTATTCCAGCTTGGTAAGCCCTTGTACATGTGCATCCTTTATGAAATGGTGACTTTGTCTCAACATGTTTCAGCTGAGGACTGATCTTCACTGTCTGCAAGATCTTTATGCACCCTTGGTTGTCTTCATATATCTCTATTGGGGTTGGCTCTTCTATTCCAAAGTCTAGCAGTAACATGTGCAGCCACTTCAGTTGTTTGCATGCCTCGAAGGATGAGATATATTCTGCTGCTGCAGAGAAGGTCACAATTGTCTTCTGCTTTTGTTCAGTAGAGAGTTGCTGGTTGCTTGCAATCAGAGTTTAAGGTGTGCAGTTCTTTTCAGGTATTTGGCTACTTTCTTTACTACATTTCTGTCACATTTAGTTGGTGAGTAGGTGCTTCTGCACAAAAACCCAACAGCTGCTGATATATCTAGTCTTTTCACTTTGCTTATGCACAGAAGCTTCCCAATGGCTTATCTGCACTGGCTGTTGTTCTGCCATCTTTCATTTTCCACAGTGTGCTTCCAATAGTTGGTTTCCAGAGGAGTGCTAACTAGGTGTGCTTCAGTTAGTCCAAGATCCTTTAGTAGTCCTACTGTCTTTTGCTTTGGTTAAGAAAGTAACTTCCATCTTCTTCTCTCCCAATCTCCATTAACCAGAGCTGAGAAAATGTTTTGAGGGGACTGCAGTTACCAAACTCCCCAACTAGCATACTGGTAGAGGATCCTGGGAGTTTTAGTCCAAAACAGTAACTTTTCTGAGCCTTGTTAATGTCAATGCACATTCCTTTTCCAGTCCCAGGTCCCATAGCCTACTTACTTCATCCTTCTTCTTCCACATTACCCTCTTCCTTCACAGTCCCATAACCCTATCACTCTGGGACCCAGTCACATTCTCACACATTTAGGCCAGCCAACCAAGAGAATGATGTGAACCCCTTCAAAGTGGAATCTCTCACACTGTAAAATCCGCATACCCTCCTGCCTTGGTAGGGACGGTCTTCCTGCTTTCTCAGCTTCTTTTAAAGTGTCCTAGTTTCTTTCTCCTCCTCCCACTTCCTCCTTTCATCCTTGGCTTTCTTCCCTTCTGGTAAATTGAGTTCAAAGTGTAAAAGTCGTTTATACTCAATGTATTCAACAGGGAGGGGAGGAAATGAGAAGACTGATTTGTTACTCCAAAAGTGGGTGACTCTGGGGTCTACCCATGATGCCAGTGCCTCTGTGGAACAATGGGAAATGTTAGCTCAAAGAGGAGGCCTGTGAGAGGGAGGTAACCTTGTAGGATCTCAGCCTTCCATCCTTTCGCAGGTCGGTAAAATGAGTACCCAGCTTGTTGGGGGCATGTATAGAAATGTTTCAAAATACATGCTATTTGTAAGTTGTTTGCCGCCTCGATCCATCTGGAGAGGCGGGATACAAATAAATAAATTAATGATGATGATGATGTCGCAGTGACACCAGTCAGAGATCCAAAGAATGTTTTGTTTTAGTAGGTGAATCAAGAATCACACACACACAAGATTCAAATAGTCTCACAAACACACATGGCTAACTGAAGGAAAAGGGAGAAAAAATGGATAGCGAGAAGTTAGGCTGAAGTGGGTGATGTTTACCTATCCTGCAGAGAAGAGATGAAGTGATGTGGCTCAGACTAAGGGTCTGAGAGTAATACAAAAACAGGAACCTGAGCAACAGAGTGACAGCCTAGGCCCAGTGTACTATGAGTTATCTGGCTCAGAGCCAGGGTTTAAATACTCTGTTTCCACCCAGAGAGAAAAGGCGTTAATGGCTCTCTGGCAGAGCAGACAATGGGGTCCAGAATGGGCTAATGGCTTTAGCACTAGGTTACAAAGCAATGATGAGAGTTGTGATAGCTCCTTAATGGCTGGGCAGGTGAGGAAACAAAGGAGAAATTCAGCAGGAAGAGGGAGTGGGCTGAAGACAATCAGTTACTCTGTGGAGGCAGTTTTGGGTGCTATTGTTTCTAAAGGTCAAGTCATTGAGGGACATTTGCAATCCATTCTCACTAGAACTTCCTCAACTATGACCTGACCATGCCCTGAGGCCCCATGTGACATATCATATCATATCACACATATTCAGCCACTCCTCTTGACCAGCTTAACTTTTCAGCCATAGCAGTGTATAATTTATAATTTATGGCAATTAAATGACATTTGCCAATTACATCATATCATGGAGTGGGGGCGTATGGCATAGAATTTTATCTTTCCCAAGAGGCTCAGGCAAAAGCAAAGTGCTGCAGCCTCTCCTTATTCTTCCTTATTAGCAAATTTTGTCGTTGTGCTGTTGATTGGTCAAATATGTCCCAGTTTTCATCTGTGAAATATTGGAGGGACTGCATCTATATAGATGATGTCCACCCTATCTGATGTACTGTGCTCACCCATATGAACCACCCTGGACCCTGAGATCTTCAGGAAAGGCCTTTTTCTTAGTGCCACCAACCTCACAGATATATCTGGGTGGAATGTGAAAGATGGCCTTCTTGGTGGTTCCCCCTAAGCTCTAGAACTCTTTTCCTACAGAGGTTAGAGTGACCCCCTCCTTCCTGTCCTTCAGTCAGCAGAAAAACACTTTTTGAAAAAAAATTGAACAGGCTTTTTAGAGTCTAAGTTTTGTAAAGAAGAGACCTTTAATAGACTACTATACCATTTCCAACTGCTGTTTACTTTATCATTACTGCTTTTTAAAACATTGTTTTAATGTTAATGACAGTACTCTTTTGCATGGTTTGATCTGCTTTAAATTCTAAAATGTCATGAGTTCCAGTTCTGGTGGGGAGAGCAAGAGATGGATAAAGTCAGTATCTGCACATGACATAGGAGTCATACAGCCCTCCAGCTGTTGTTGGACTGCAACTCCCAGCATTCCTCACCATTGGATCTACTAGCTCAAGGCAGATGGAACTTTCAATTCCACCGCATCTGATGGGCTGCAGAATTCCCACCACTGATCTACATCAATGTTTCAAGAAGTCTCCATGCAGGAGAAAATTTTCAGAGAGCTCAGCTCCTCCACCAAGGCAGCCTTGCCTTAAGCATATTCTCCCTGAACCAGCTTTTAAAATGCACCTGACTGTGCCATCTCCATTTAACTTTGGTTGTTTTATGAATGGGATCCATTTAGCAGCACCTAGTGACCTTCAGCGTGGATTCTTGTAAATGAGGCGTTTACGGTTAACTCGGGTGATGAATTAAAAACCTGACTGAACATTTAATGTTGCTTATGAAATAATCATGACTCGGCTTGATGGATGGAACCGATTCCCCAAACTTCCAACTGAGATTTTCAGCGTGAGCTTTCATTAGACAGACATGGATTGAGGCTGTTGTAATCCAGTTAGGGATGAAATTGAATGAAAGCCATTTTAACTGGGATATTTTTTTTAAAAAATGAATAATTTAGATGGTTTCGCCTTGATTTCCCTTTGCTGTTATCTGGGCTAGTTTCCTTCATCTAAAGTTTCAGTGAGGAAGAGAGAGATAACTTACCCTCCAACATTTCACAGATAAAGAATGGGACACATCTGACCAAGGACAATCAGGGTGTGTTCAAGGTGGCAAAAACTATGGCCATTTCTGCCCTAGGCTGCTATAGTGCTCTAATTCCACTTTCAGCATCCCATGGAATTCTGGGATTTGTAGTTTCCTGAGGCCAAAGAGCTCCTTGGCTGAGAATTCTAAATGGCCCTCCCTAAACTGCAAACCCCAGGACTCCACAGGATGTTGAAAGTGGAAACAGAAGAGAAGGTTAAGAGGGGACATGATAGCCATGTTTAAATATTTGAAGGGATGTCATATCAAAGAGGGAATGGGCTTGTTTTCCACTCCTCCAGAGACTAGGACAAGGAACAATGGATTCAAACTACAGGAAAAGAGATTCCACCTAAACCTCAGGAAGATCTTCCTGATGGTCAGAGTTGGCTAGCAGTGGAATCTGCTGCTGCCTCCATGGAGTGTGGTGGAGTCTCCTTCCTTCTTTGGAGGCTTTTAAGCAGAGACTGGATGGCCATCTGTCAAAGGGAGGGCTTTGGTGTATCTTCCTGCATGGTAGAAGGGGGTTGGACTGGATAACCCTGGGGTCTCTTCCAGCTCTACTGTTACTACGGTTATGATATGTCTGGTGAGAGCACTAGATATCCTTTTGATATCAAATAATTTGGCCTTTGCTTGACCTTTCTGTGCCACCCTACTCCACGTGTTTGCAGAGGTCCACCGGATGAGCACATATTGGGCGCGGCCGTTAATGGTTGTGCATTCCAAACTTCATTCAGGCAGGCAACTTAAGCCTCTCTGATACTTCAGGGAAAAACCCTCTTGCAAACCGGCCTTGCTCAGCGCGACTTTACAAAGACACATGGCCAATAGCTGAGCCATTCCTTTATGTTGGGCCTTCAGCATACTGGCCATACTATTGTCATCCAGTGCTAAACTAATCATGTAAAACCTAACCTTTTCCAGCGCCTTTGTCCAGCTCCAAATTTCCTTTGTTCTCACCGAGCATGGCATGGCCTGTAGGTAAAATCCACCCAATAAAAAGTCCCCTTTTCCGAGCCCTCCTCGGATCGCTCCTGCATTCCATCCAGCCTTGCTGCCGCTGTGTTTGGTGAGCTGTCCCCTCAGTTTCCAATAAGTAAGTCTGCCTCCCTTTTTGGAACACTCCAGACTGCTTGGACTACTTTGGACTTCCATCCCGCCTTGCTGTCGGTTTGTCCAGTGAGCTCCCTTCAGTGAACCACGCTGAACTTTCTTCCCCGCAACCTCCTCTCCTCTCCAGGACTACGAGACTAGGTGTTGTATTACCCATTCTCCAAAAGCTCTCCATTTCTCTTTCTAGTTAGCTGTGTGCATGTGGTGTCTTTTATGTTGTTTTTCCTCAATAAATGTCTTTTTCGTTACTCTTAAACTTGTCTGGCTACGCTCTCTGACCTGAAGTCGTAGACATAGGGTACAAGATCCTAGCTGAAGTTACCCTGCCTCTCGTTAGCTTAAGAGAGTGCTCGAGCTTAATTTCCCCATCTTGTGCTTTTATTTGGTTACTTGGGTGCCCCACCCGGGACCCCCAACATACAGGGTAACACTACGATTTTATGATTCGATGAATGAGAGCACTAGAACAGTAAAGTGTGGCAATGGCCTATTAATGAAGAAGAACATATGATCTAAGAGAGGCTATAGCAGATTGCTTTTGCTTGAGTCTACGGGAAGGGCAAGATTCAGCACTCTCCTCTCCCCTCTACTGAGTTAATTGAGTATAAATTATTTTTATACCATGAACTCAGTTTGCCTCATTTGAAGTGCACTGAAGACAAAGAGGAGATTAATCCTCTGTACAAGTTTAGAGCAGAACAAGCTGGGGAAAAAATGCAATAAGAGACTAAATAAACACCATACCCTCCAATTTTCCATAGACGGAAACTGGGACATGTGTGGCAAAACAATATCAGAGTGCGGTCAAGAGGAAAAAGTTATTAATAAGGAAGAACACATAAGCTAAGAGAGACTGCATTTATAACTGAGTTTAGCAACACTTTCTCCTTCCTTCTTTTATATATTAAAAAAACCCCTCAACTCTGCTTGTAGGAATGTTGTGGCTTTTTCTACAGAGCCCTTAGATCTGCAGGGGAGGCTTTTTCTCAGTTCCAACATCATCCCAAGCTCACCTGGTGAGGACACGGGAGATGGAGCCTTCTCGCTGGCTGCTCCCATCCTGTGGAACGTTCTTCCATGGGGGGCTAGGCTGGACCCCTCCCAGATGTCCTTCTGTAGCCAGGCAAAGACTCTCCTTTTCAACCAGGCTTTGGGGTGAACTGGAGAGCTTTTTATTTATTTATTAACATGTTTCAAAAACTGAACATTGTTTTAGCTTCTTATAGTTTTATATGTTTTTTAAAATGCTTTTAATCGTGTTTTTTTTAATTTTCATTTTTTATTCATAAAATAAATAAAATTACAATCCTCCTCTATATTATCGTTTCCCATTGCTTTACATGTTTTCATCATCAATTAATCATCAATCGTCCAATTATATTTCCTTCCATTATCTCATATACATAGTACAATTGCACGTGTTAAGTAATATAAAGGCTTCTATACATTTATATAAATTTACAAATATCTTTCCTTGTCATATCACTGACTTCTCTTTCCACGCTTAATATATACATTACATTGGAATTTCCTACACTCTCTCTTTCTTTCGTCTAGTTTGGTGCACATTTTTTTGCTTAACACTAACTTGTCTAACTATTACGAAACTCTTCTTATCACCCACTTCCTCCACACTTCTTATGTCCATACTTTACTATCCATCCTTTCTGTACGCTTTTAATAATTTTAAATGTTTTTAATGTATCTAATTTATTGCTGGGAGCCACCTTGGGTCCCACTCTTGGATAAAGGCAACATATACATTTAATAAATAAAATTAATAATAATACAGCAAAGTGTGGTCTATAAGCTGCATGTGGCCCCCAGGCTCAGTTTGTGGCCCCCAGCTAACCCCCAGGTCAAACATTTTTGCAAGTGTCCCTCAAATGACCTCTAGAACACTAAGGGAGGATGTTAGGGGCCATGCACTCCCCACATTTGATATGGCTTAACTGATATGAATGATATTCTGCTATGGCTGAAAGCCAGGATGGATGTTAGGTGAAATTGACTAGATAAGCAGGCCAAGAAATTCCTTCAAACTTTGCCAGGTCATAAGAGTGATACCTACATAATAAAGCCATCAAGGCCATTTCCACACTAGCCTGTTATAGTGCGATGATTCCACTTTCAACATCCTCTGGAATCCTGGGGTTTGCAGTTTCGGGAGGGGCCAAGTGGCCCCTCCCGAAACTGCAAACCCCAGGATTCCAGAGGATGTTGAAAGTGGAATCATCACACTCTAACAGGCTAGTGCAGAAATGGCCCAACTCATCCTGTATCCCGTTGTCTGAGGTGTAAACTCCTTTGTTTGTTCCAGCACAGAACCATTTGCATGCATACCCTCCAGGCAGATTTTGGGTATAAAAATCCTTCATTTCGACCAGCTAGTTGCAGTTTCTTCACTTCCTAGACGTCACTATGTCACTCTGAATTCCGCTTTATGCTGCCCCTAGATGCAAGCGTAAGCCACTTCACCATTTCTAAGCTGCTCTTCTGGATTGGTAATTATCACCCAAAAACCTAAGCCTCCACTATCCATAATTTTTCCTCCCTTCCGTTTGGTTAGTTCTTGTGTGAGTGTGTGATTATTGTGTACATGTGTGATTGAATTCCCTGCAATAAAACACATTTTTAGTTTATTTTTGAGTCTTTGGCTGGTTTCTCTGCAAGGACCCCATAAATATTGGTGAAAAGATCCTGCTGGTTGCCCCGCCTCTTGCAGTCTTCTTAATTATAACTAATTAATTTCAATTATTTTGCTCAAAGGGATCCCCCACCTTTTGGGGTAACAAGGGGAACAGTTTAAATTACCAGTACTGTTAAAACAGTACAATATGTTCTTAAAAGGTCTTTTATTTAAAAAAGCTTAAAGTTCTCAGAAGTCTGTCAAATGATAATAATAATAATTAAGAAGTATTTGCCTACTGATAGAAGGATAGGAAGGAAGGGACCATTCTTGCCCCCTGAGGAAGGAAACTCCAGAGCCTGAGGCAGCCACCAAAAGACCCTTCCTCATATCCCCACCAGCCATGTCTGTGAAGACAGTGGACCTGAGAGAAGGTCCTCTCCAGAGGATCTCAAGGTCTGGGCAGGTTCATAGAGGGAGATATGGTCTGACAGATAGCCTGAACGTAGGTCCTTTTCATATACTTCATGTGATGGGCTCTTATTTTGCTGTATTCCATGGAATCCTAGCCTTTTACACAGACTCCCATAAAAAATAGAAGAATTTAATATCCACAGGGTGTTAAGAAGTTCCTAGTCCAAGAGGACAAATGTTGAAAAAGTATTAAAGGGAAAGTATGAAGACTAGGAAAACATAAAACACACAATATGCAGAAAACTGGGGGGGAAATTGGCTATATGGTGAGAAATGAGAAGATACAGATTGTTACAGCTGATTTTTCAAGGGAATTAGAAGTGAATAGGGAAAAGAACTTGGCTGAAAGCCTTTGTGAAATTGTTTGGATGTAATACAATATCTTTGTTTAAAACAGCCCGGATGTTATCCAGCCTCCATTAAAGAGAGAGAAAGAGAAGGGGATATCTCTTGCAGAGCTGTTTCATGCACTATAAAGCAGTGCTTGGAAAGTTACTTTTTAAGAAGAGTGAACCCAATGTGTTACCTTCAACTGCTCCCTTGTAGATGACTTCATCATGATCTGAGCAGTGATATGATGATGCTCTGGATCCTACAGCATCATCCTGTGTAGTTATGGATAGTTTCTGAGCAGGTCTATATCATCATCATTCTCCTAAAACGTAGCATTCCAAACTGCTTTGGAGACTAGCCCAGGGCAACGTGGATCCATTTTAGCTGCAGTCAGTCACAAATATTCTACACCAGCTACATACATAAGTAGGTGACATCTCCTAGCCTGACCTACCTTTGTGAGCCCACCTTAAAAGCCAGCATCTGGATCAGATATGAGAGGTCTCTTCAGCTTCCACTAAGAATGCAGGAAGGATGAGGTTTCCACAACCATCTTCTGCAGGCAGGTGTGGCTGTGACAAGAACTTGCAACCGGAGTCCTGCTTCTGATTGTCAGAGCCTTGCTCACAGGTGGGAGAAGGTGGAAACTTCATTCTCCTTGTGCCCCACCTGGAAGCTGAAGGGGCCTCTTTCACTGAGTCCTATTGCTAGCTCTTAAAGGTGGCTGGGTTGGCGTTTATGAAGTCTTAAAGTAAGACTATGTCGTCTTACTGAATGAGGAACAGTTACAGATCCATAACTGTAGGTTACAAATCCATAACTGCAGTAGTGAATGACAGCTCATGCCTGTGGGATTCTCCAGAACTTCTCCTTGTTTCTCTCCTAGTTCATGCAAATTATGCAGACAAGAGGAGGGAGATGCCAAGAGGTGCTTCAGTTAAGAAATGAAATCCCCAGGGCTAAATCTTATGTTACACTGGCAGAAACTGAGGCCTGCCAGAGCTAATCCAGAGTTCCACTGGTAGGATCTTTAGAAATGTCTTTCTGCTACAGCCCTCCACACCACCCAGAACCCAACTCCAGATGATTTCAACACTAGTTCTGAGGATGTGAATGGAGCTTCAGTGAGGAAAAGGGATTCTGAGTTCTATGGAATACATTTGTCTGCCAAGAGAAGTTTACCATTGGATTCTGCCCCTGGATGGTGCAAGGCAAGTTCCTTGAAGCCTTCAGGTACACTACAACCACTGAGGTGAGACAAGAACACATCATTTCACCATTTTTCTTATTGTTGCATGAAAGTAATTGAAAACTGCAGCTTTCTGAGACTATTTGCTGTTCAGGACAAGGAGCCCTTTCACATTGTGCAATTATAGTGCTATGATTCTGCTTTAAGCATCATGACAACTTCTTGTGAAATCCTGCAATTTGCAGTTTAGGGAGGGGTATCAAGAATTCTCAACCAGTGCTTCACCAAATGACAAGCTCCAGGATTTCATAGGATGCAGACATGGCAGTTAAAGTGGAACAATACCACTGTAATTGTGAGCAGGTCATTATTCTGTGGGGGGGGGGAGTTTGTGGATTTTTTATATAGAAAACTTAATTTTTAGTACAGAAAAAAGTAGATGTTTTTTCATGCTGAAAACTGCATTCTCTGTACAGAAAAAAATGCACTTTTCATGAAGAAAGCTGCATTTTCTGTACTGGAGACATTTCTGTAAAGAAAACAAGCTTCCTATGTAGAAACCAGCATTTTTCTGCACATAAATCTTGTTTCTGTGCAAAAAAACACTGCTGTCTGTATGAGAGAAAAAGAGAGAGAGAGAGAGAGATTGGAAAGATATGTGAATTTTTCATGAAGAGTAAGTCCCAAACTGCAAAGGTTCTTACCCATCTAAGATTGTCTTTGTTAGGCTTTCCCAAGACTTGAGAAACCTTGTTTTCCTTGAATATTTTCAAATATTCTTTCCATCCCTACTCCTGGGAAACACAGCAGTAACAACGGTGGTTCAAAATTATGAACGTTGAGCATATTTGCATTTATCTACATTTTGCATTTTGAATTTTGTCTTTATGTTATCTACCCCCATGAGAGCTAAAGCTTGACTTGGAAATAAAATATTTCCCAGGATGTCCCATTTCACATCCATATTCTGTATCTGCACAGAGAGAATAACACACAGAGATCCGCATGTGACTTTCTTCTGGCATAATTCTGGATTGAACAACCCCCTAAATCTCTAGGGTCATTTCCACACAAGACTGCTATAGCACTATTATTCCACTTTCAACACCCTATGGAATCCTGGGGTTTGCAGAAACTGCAAACCCCAGGATTCCATAGGATATTGAAAGTAAAATAATAGTGCTATAACAGTCTGGTGTGGAAATGACCCTGGTCTCTCTCGGAGAAGGAAACAAGCTAACCTGAAAAGTCAATTTTCAGGAAATTCCATTCCGGAAAAGCTCTAAGCGGCTTAACTAGGATGGAGAAACAGTATTTTGATCCCGTCTCAGATAGGCTGGAGCTGACGGGTCAAAATAGGAAGCCTTTAGCTTCACCGAAACCGCCCATGTCCTCCTGGTGTGTCTGTCGGCTCAGTTTGCTGACATCTTCTACCTTTATCTTTCAGCTGTCCTCAGCAGCAGGCGGCAGATTCTAGCATGCCTTATTGAACTGGAACTTGGCAGCTTGTTGGAACCAATAAAGAAAATGCATGAAGGTTATGCCAAATTGATATAAATCACCGCCCCACAGGAAAAGGGCTATTACTTTGTCTTCGTCAAATTCTGACTGTAATTGAAACTTAAAAAGCTAGCTGCTTCTTCTGCCGAAAAAAAAATTACATCATCCTTTTTTGGTTCTCCTGTCTTGTCATCAGAAAAACTCTGCTGCTCCTTGTATTATCTTTCCAGCCGTCGTTGGCTAGATGGCTCTGGCACCAAGAACACTACAGAGCCCTCCTGCCTTTGTTGATTGCCCAGCAACAGGCATTCAGGCATACATACTCTCTGGTCCATTGCTCCTTGTCCTGCTGCTCCAGAGACCAGGACAAGGAGCAATGGATTCAAGTTGCAGGAAAGGAGATTCCACCTGAACCTCAGGAAGAACTTCCTGACGGTCAGGGCTGTCCGGCAGTGGGATCTGCTGCCTCCATGGAGTGTGGTGGAGTCTCCTTCCTTGGAGGTTTTTAAGCAGAGGCTTGATGGCCATCTGTCAGGAGTGCTTTGAGGGTGTTCCTGCATGGCAGGGAGTTGGACTGGATGGCCCGTGTGGTCTCTTCCAACTCCACATTTCTATGATTCTATGATTCTATAACCTGAAAGTCCCATTTCACAGAATCATAGAAAGACGGAGCTGGAAGGGCCACCTGGTCCAGACCATGGCTGGTGGAGATATCCGCTGCTGAAGGCCCCTGGGAAGAAAGCATCCGACCTGGGGTTTTTTTAAAAAAACCCAGATAGGGGTATGTTGTGTTCATTTGTTAAAATCTAAGAAAGGAGGAAAACACACACAAGACAGTGCTTTCACTCTGAAATTTCTCCCTCACCCTCTGAGGACTGGAGGAGAAGGTCCAGGCCCTCAGATCTGGCAGTCTTATGGGTTTTGCTGTTCGTGATCTCTTGAGCCCGTGTTAAGTGGCTCCCAGCAGAAAAGAGTGTGAAAAATCTCTGTCTTGAGTTCGTGTTATTTCTCCAAAACCTACTTGTATTTTCTATCAGTTCTTGTTCTATATCAGGTTGTAAGACTTTGTGTTTTCCTTCTCCAATTGAAATCTATACTTTTTAAACATTTTCCCCAAAAGGCACACATTTAGACCAAAGTACCTGGTGGCTTCCATGTCAGTGAGGCAGTGAACCCATTCCAGCTTTTAATCTGGATTTTAAAGGAACTGTCCAAAGCCCTAAGCCTATCTAGGGGATAGCATTCAGCCCTTTAGATGTTGTTGTTGTCATCTTTATTTGTACCTCATTTTTTTCTCAGGTTGGGACTCAAAATGGCTTACAGATTTAAAAAGATATAGTTAAAAGCTCATAAAATAAAAACTTAAAATATAATTAAGCAATCAAAAGGATTAAAACAGTGGTGAAATACATAATTAAATCTCAGTAATAAATCAAAGAGCACAATATCCAACAGATTTCTATTGCACGGTCACATACATATCATATAACCATACATCGAATGCCTGTCTATATAGGCCCTTTCACCTCTGGACTAAAACCCAAAGTGGATTCAATGCCTCACTGGCATGGAAGTCACCCCTGTAAGTTCCCATTGCTTAATGGGGATGTGAACTTCGGTGTCCAGTCCAACCACAACACCATGCTGGGTCACAAAATATCATCTTAATTTGTTGTCATTATTCTATGCCTTCAGGTCAACTCTGGCTTTTGGCAACCCTATTTTAGGGTTTTCTTGGCAAGATTTATTCCAAGGAGGCCCACCATTGCCTTCCTCTTAGGCTGAGAGAGTGTGGCTTGTCCAAAGCCACAGAGGGCACCTCCATGAGTAAGCAAGGGTTTCAGCCCTGGTCTCCTGGAGGTGTGTATATGTTACACAGTTTTAACTATATTTTCTTTTTAAACTATTGTAAGCCGCTTTGAGTCATTTTGAGGAGAAAAGCGGGGTATAAATAAAAATCATCATCATCATCATCATCATCATCTTACACTCAAAGCACTAAACTACACATGTCCTCTTAACGCATTCATGCACCTGATTTTCCCCAATCCCCAATACTCTGGGCAATATATAAAAATAAAAGCAAAGACAGCGGTGAAAACATTTTTACAGTTATTGAAACATGCAATGAAATAAACCCTTTCAAAAACAAATCTATTAAGAGAGAAAGGGGTTTTTGAAATCACCAAAAAAGCATACCATTAAAACACCATTAAAAGTCTTTGCAGTCAGTTTCTGAAAAGCCTGACAGAACAGAAAGGTTTTCCTCTTGCTAATGGAAGAGACCCATCCAAACCTCCCTAGGGAGAAACTTCCAAGGCCTAGGAGCAGCCACCATGAAGGCCTTCTCCTGTGTTCCCACCAAATGAATCTTGGAACTTTATTCCTCCGAAATGCCAGACAAGCTTTGCAAATGTGTGAACCCTCCAACCAAAGTGTGTATCTTCTTAGACAAGGCTCAGGAAATGCAAATATGATCTTTTCTTCAAGACTGTTAAACCCAACATATTTCTTTTCTATCTTTATTGGCACCATGACTTGACTGAAGGAGGAGAGACCTACTGGGTCTACTCAACTTCTCTGATGCCCTCTGCTCGCTAGAGCCACGAAATTACTCATTTTTCAATCGAGTTACTTTTGCAGGAACAAATTTCAAATGTGCTTGTATTCAAGTCACGTGCCAACTAATACTGACCTTAGAATTTCATAGGGTTTCTTCAGTTAAGGAACACCCAGGGATAGTTTTGCGCATTCCTTCCTTGGAAATATAGCCTACAGCACTTGGCATTCATTGGAGGTCTCCCATTCAAGTACTAACCAAGGCTGACTCTACTTAGCATCTAAGATCAGATGTGATCTGGTGCCTTTAGGGTAATTAAGCTAGCAAGCTTGAATACTTATTTTGCCTGCAATAGCAGTGGCTGTAATTCACTATTTTTCAATGGAACTGGAATTGAAAATTTGCCAGCTGCTCACTCCTGGGCCATTTCCACACTATACTCTTATAGCGTGATTATTCCACTTTCAACATCCTATGGAATCCTGGGGTTTGCAGTCTGGCCCCTCCCGAAACTGCAAACCCCAGGATTCCATAGGATGTTGAAAGTGGAATAATTGCACTATAAGAGTGTAGTGCGGAAATGGCCTCTAGATGCGTGTAGGCAGGAGTAGCAGAGGATGTGTCTAAATAGGTCCAGCTCAAGCAATCCCAGTCTCCTTCAAAGACCTCAAAGGTTCTCACCCATTCAATGAGGAGACTCACAAACCTTGATCGGCATGCATGTCAAGCATTGGTTCCTACCCCATCCGTCCCAGCCACAGTGAAGCATTTTCCCTCCCCACGGTTTCCAAAAGGACAGAGTTAAGCAAATGCTTAAATCTCTGCTGTCGAAATTAATTGGATGTAAAAAAAGCATTTAGCGTGATTCACAGCCATGAGTGGTCCACTCATCTCTGCACCACTCATCTCCCCAGTGTTAGATCATGCTTTGGCATCTCATAAAGCACTCTGCTCCAGGGTATGATCCAATGCAAAAATCAGCAAGCGCCAAATCTTCTCGCACAGGGCTGACTTTGATGCTCAGAATAACTCTTCAGCACTTAGGTAAGTGACAGTGGTGATAGCAATCCAAGGAGATGAAGCAATTGGCTATTCCCCTCCACCTCCCCAATATAATTACACTGGCGGCTAGCTCCCAGCTAAACAGGATCGAACCTTGCTGACCCAACTGGCTGTTAATACCAGCATCAAGGAGACACCAATTTTACTTTAACTGTTCCATGCAAAATGTCTTTGAGCAAGCCCGAATATAGGCAGAATTACTGTATATTTGGCTGGACAAACAGGGTGCCACAGGGCTTTGGCATGGGCCTCGTGTTCTTTAGCATCATTATAAATGACATGGATGCAAGATTAGAGGCATGATAATCAAACCTGCCAATGACATCAAAGTAGCTAAAACATCAGAAGAAAGAGGCAAGATTTGACATGACTTTAACAGGTTGGAGAACTCTGCCTGAGCAAACTAGAGGAATTTAAACAGGAATAAGTGCAAGGCAAGACTCAGCTGTATGGGATGGATAGTATTTAAGCTGAGAGCAATACCCGTGAAAAGGAACTAGGGATCTTATGCCATTTCCATACTACACGGTTCTAGTGCTATTATTCCACTTTCAATATCCTGTTCTCAGGTTTGTAGTTTCCTAAGACCAACGAGGTCTCTGGCTAAGAATCCTAAATTTCCCTTCCTAGATTGGAAACCCCAGGATTCTATAGGATGATGAAAGTGGAATAATAGCACTACAACAGTGCAAGGCAGAAATCTCCTTGGTAGACAACCCACAAACCATAAGTCCAAAGTGTGTTGCAGCAGCAGCAGAAGACACAGCATTCTTAGGCTTCATCAATCAAAATATGCTAGAGGTATTTCTGGTATCATGTTTGGCAAGGTGAAAGGCAGTAGGAAAAGAGAAGGACTATGTTTCAGGTTGATAGATTCACTCAAGAAAGCCACAACCTTGAGTCTGGAAGACCTGGAGTCTGGAAGGTCTGGAACAGAGAGAGACTTGGAGATCTTTCATTCATAGGGTCACCATGAGTCAAAGTCAACTTCATGGCAGTTAACAACAATTCAAGGTTCATTCAACAGATCAAAGGAAACAATGGTACCACTCTATTCTGCTTGGTCAGAACTTACATCAAGTACTGTACCTAGTTCTGGGCACAAGAGTTTAAGATGTTACCAACAAACTGGAGTTGATCTAAACGTTGACAACTAAGAACTGTAAAGGGTTTGGATTCCAAGCCTTATGAGGAATGATTGAGGGAGCTGGATACAGTCAACCTGGAGAAGACTATAAGGTGTTATGGTGTTCATCCTCAAATATGTGAAGGGCTGTCCCATGTAAGATGGAATAGGATCACAGAGCTGGAAGAGACCACAAGGGCCATTCACTAAGCTTGTTTTCTGTTACTCCAGTGGTTAGGAGACAAATAAATAGATTCAAACCGAGGAAGAAGGATATCAACCAAACATTAGAAAGAAGTTTTTGATGAGAAGAGTTTTTAGGCAGTGTAATACACTACATAAGGAGGAAAACTCTCCTCCACTGTAGATTTTCAAACAGAGATTGGCTGGCCTTTGCTTTGGATTTCTGCAGATTTTAGCCACAAACCCCATTGTTCCTGTAGATTTCCCCAGAAAAAGGCATTATTATGACTTCTCTTTTTCTGTCAAGCAAGATGGCTTGGTCTCAAATGGGCAATTAAAACCCTGAACTTGGTGAAGATGAAGAATGCTAGGACAAAGATGCCTGCATTTTGGAATTTATTGGGGAGTCGGCACAAAGAGGCCTCTATCAAAATTAAGATGTCATGTCTATAGGAGAGTATCATATATTCATATGTAGGGATGGAAAGAACATTTGGAAATATTTTATAAAAAATTGTTCAAAAACTTTTTTAAAAAAGTTTGGCACTGCTGAGAATCCCTGGTTAAAAAAAAAAAAAATCCTGGACTGATGAGAATCTTCATAATTCATGATTTATTCTTTGAAAAAAATGTTTTGTGCAGAAAACAGCATTTTCTGTATGGGAAAAAAAAACATTTTCTGTGAGGACAGTAATATTTATGCAGAAACACTGGCCATTTCTGCACTACACTGTTACTCCACTTTCAACATCCTATGGAATCCTGGGGTCTGCAGTTCTGGGAGGGTCATTTAGAAGACCTCAGTAAACTGCAAATCCCAGAATTCCACAGGATGTTGAAAGTGGAATAGTAGCGTTATAGAAATAGCCACTATTTCTACACATAAAATGCTGTTTCCTTCCCAGGAAATGCTGCTTTCTGTGCAAAAGTGCCACATGTGAATTTTGCACTGACTTAATGCCAAATTGAAATTAGGTTCTGAAAAACTATGTCTTGCCATTGGAAGAAAATTGCTAAAATTACTTGTTGCTTTCTTCAACAAGAAAATTAGTGAGGAATCAAAACATTGTTCATCTATATAAAATCCAGAAAGCATAAGATCTGTATAAGATCAAGCCACGACACTAGAGCATTTCCCATGTACCAGTTCCTCTCCCAAGAAGACCAGGTAATTTGAAACTCCAAACGGGTATTTTGGAAGCTTCTTCAGTTTCTCCACAAGCTCTGTTTTCTTTTCAGCCACTTTCCCTCAGGCAGTTTGAAAGCATTTCAGCCCAGAAGGAGAAAAATGGAGAGGAAAAGAAATTCACATGCATGTGCTCTCATGCACAAAGAAATCATACATTTTAGTTTGTACTGTTTCATGTGTTTGGCTTTTGGAAGGTCTGATTCATCTGCATTCAGATTTTATTTGAGGGGAACTGCTTTCCAATTTGGAAAACTACTGCAGCTTTAGAAGGATTTTGCTCCTGCCCAGCCAGACCTCAAGAAGGTTACACCTCCCAAAGCATGCTCATGGCTTTGTAATTGTAGAAAGCTCTTGGGTGTAGCAATGAAAACCAGGAGCCAAGTGTTTAAGAATTCTGAGCAATTCCAATCTGTCCTTTATCTAACATTTGGGAAGCTATAAGCAGTTGTGCTCAGCTTGGTACAGGGATGCAAAAAAGTCTTGCAAGTGTTCTCATTCTGGGTGAGAAGGGGTATCTCAACTCACTGCAAAAGTTGAAAAGCCATTTTTTTTTTCTTTTACACAAAGTATTTGCAAAAACAACGCAGAAAACTCCAGTCGGCTCACATCTTGTTGGTGCTGTACACACACGTAATTTCTGTAGTGCACACAGCAGCACTTTTTTTGGCCATACTGTAGTGTCCTTAGTTAGTCTGTTACCCGACTTCTGGGAGTCCCGTGGGGGACACCTTGATTCACTCCAAGTTATAAAGGTTGAGGAAATTAGCAGAGCACTGGCATTAGCAAAACGAGGGGCAGGGGAACCCAGCAGGATCTTTTACCCAACTTTACAGGTCAGGCCAAGCCAAAAAGTCAGACAAATGTGTTAAATAAATGAATTTTATTAAATGAATATATTATCATGCAACAACACACTCACACACACAAGGCCTATTGAAAAGGAAAAAAGGTGAAAATGTATAGGGGATATAGCAAAGGGAATGTAGAGGTGGTGATACTGCACCTATCCTGAAGTTCAGTCTAGGAAGCAGCGAGAAGAACGGAGCTCAGCAAAGAGACAGCTGACTCAACTAACAGAGTGCCAGTCTGCTAGCTTGGCAGGGAGTTCTCCAAAGAGACCCTCAAAAACTAGGACTATTTATAGGGCAGAACGTACCTCGAGGTCAGGCTCTTCCCCGGGAGAACAATGGTCACAGCAAAGGAAGGAAAGCCAAACAATGGCAACTTGATCATTTGCATGATTGGTTTATGCTGGATTGCAAGTGTTTAGGGTTGTGGTTGCAAAGGGTTGCAGTGTAAGTTTGTATAGATGGACCTCAACCTGTAGGATTTTTCCAGAATCACAGTTGCCCAACCTGGGGAAAGCACGCTAATCCCCTCAAGTTGGCTATCCTTTGTCTAGATGTGTATTGCTTGAGGTCTTCTGGGGCTACGTGACTGGGGATTTTTCTGGTCTTGACCTGTTTTCAGTTGTTCGATCTCTTTGCCTACGTGCCCATCCAGGCAACCTCTCTGACATGGTTGGCATATCTGATATCAAATTTATAGTCCTCGGGATGAGGTATGCTGGTGGGGTAACAAGTTCACTGTTGGATAAGCAGGGTTTCACAAGAGTAAGTGTCGCATATCCCATTGTGCATTCTTGGCTAGCAACTAACCTCCAAGGTATCACTTTGATTCAATGGGTTTGCAGAAACAGCAAGTCCATTTGCAGGTATGCAATTGATCACACATGGTTGGTAGTGGATCACAGTTACCTCTTAACTACATGGCTGTAGACTTATACTACAGAAGCTTGATGTAGAGTCTCAACTAATCATTGAAAAATGTGCGCAAGCTCTTGTAAACTTGACTAGCAGGGAGAAAACTTTGGAAATTCTTCAGTCTTGCCTGTGAGAAGAAAATACCCCAAAACTTTGCACCCCAGCAACAAACAAGCAAAGTAGAATGTGTCACCTTTTCAGGAGGAGAAGGGGATATCAACATGTGTTCAGCATGTTCTCTTACCTGCTGAGAAAAGCAGTGAGGAAGATATATATATATATATATATATATATATATATATATATATTTTAAGACAAGCTGTTGATACCCAAAAGAGATTTTGGCAGGAGCTTGATACACCCCAAATAATTTGATGCAGGTGGTGGTGATGGTGAAGAAAGGGTCAGTGGTACTTTGTGTGTGCACACACATGCATATTGTTAAATCCTGTCACCAGTCATGATTCTCCCACATGACACATCATTTGACCCTTACTTAATGGGGAAAAGAAGTAACAGTACCTCATAAGGGTGTTGTTAGGGTGATTTGACTAGCACTGCATCTTAGTGATAGATCAGGTCAATGACGGGTCACACACTTTCCACACTGAAGGTGCCTGTGGCAGTCTGGAGATCTCTGGTTAAAAATCACCACTACAAGAAAGCAAGATGCATCAACCCAAGTCCAGAGCTTTGAGTCCTCCATTCTTAAAAGTCTAGGTTTGGATCCCTCTGTATTCAACTACATTTGTGGTGCTGAATTAGGACTGCCACATCTGTTTTCTGGAAGGCTCCTCACTCTTAAAAAACTACATGGTAGGCAGGTACAAGCTGACCTGCTCCATGTTGGGAATAGTTCTACCTTTTGAGTCCTTTAGTTATATATTCTTGCATGGCTGGGGGTAGGACTAGATGGCCCTTGTGGTCCCATCCACTTCTACAAGTCTGTGAATTGGTCCTACTGGAAATTGGGGAGAATTTTTATTTCAATTGCTTTTTAAAATAAAAATTCAAATGTGGGAACAAGCGGAACAGCAAGTTTCTCCTTCTCTGTTTTGTCCATTCATTATTAATCATTTCAAAGGGGGTACCATATTATTCAGAAAGTCAGTGTTGTGTAGTGGTTTGAGCATTGGACTACAACCCTGGAGACCAAGGTTTGATTCCCCACTCAGCCATGGAAACGCACAGGGTGACCTTGGGTGTGTCACACACTCTCAGCTCCAGAACACCCCATGATAGGTTCACCTTAGGGTTGCCATAAGTCAGAAATGACTTGAAGTCACCAACAACCACAAACCGTTTCATTCTGAAGATTCCTTTGGTGTATACTTGAGGAAGAATGATAACACATGAACAGTTCCCCAAGTGATGGAGGCGCTGGTAATGCCAGCAAATGATCTCTTCCCTACAAAGCTCAAAATGTCATAGACCCATGACAAAGTACACAATCCCTCAGCTGTTCAGGCATCCATTTGGGTTCTTCTTGTTGTTGTCAGGTGCTTCAAGTCAATTCCAGCTTACAGAGATCCTAAGGTTCCTAGGACCCCAAGATCTCTTCATTGGGTTTTCTCAGCGAGCTTTGTTCAGAGGGAGTGTGCCATTGCCTTCCTCTGAAGCTAGGAGACTGTGTTTTGCCCAAGCTCACCCAGTGGATTTCTGTGGCATAGCGGAGATTGAGCTCCTGGTCTCCCAGAGTCTTGGTCCAACACTCAAATCACTCCTCCATAGTGACTCAGATCACTGGCAATTTTTTAAACCACCGGGCATCCCAGAAACCAGGCATTGTCCCTGGATAGATTTGAATCAGCAAATCCATCCAGTCTCTATCTCTCCCTCCTCCTTCAGTGCGTTTAGGCTTTCACATTGCTCTGCAGAGTTGTAACACCCTTGTCCATTCTCTTCTGCGTTTGAATCGAGTTCTGAAGTTTCACAATCCAAGCAATCCAGTCCTAAACTTGGGGCAGACCTTTAGTGAAGTTACCTTCCCCTCTTCTGCTGCTTTTAAATTATCATCTGCCACACACTCGCACACAGAACCTTCTTTGATGGCTTGCAGACTCTGTTGCAGGAGCGCTTGCTCAAGAAAGCCCACAGGGGTTTAGAGGTTCACATCTCTTCCTCTCCCCCTTTTGCTACACACAAACGTGGAGGAGAGAGTGAGAGAATCTTTTGCATTCATGGCAAACAGCTGCCTTCCTCCAAGAATCATTGGCACACAGTAAAGGAAGTCAGAATCCCACATCTGGTGAGATGGTTGGATGGTGACATCATCTAGTAAACACCAGCTCTCCCCAAGTCTATCCAGCTTCATAGACCACCGTGTGTTAATCGGACTCTGAACTTTCAAGGAGGGGAGGGGAGGAGGCAAAGAAAGAAAGGGAGCAATGTTTATTTTAGTAGAAGGGGAGGTGAAAGCTTATGGGAATGCCAGAGAAGAATTTTCCAGGGGTTGGGAGAGGCAGCTGCCATTTAAACCCTTTCGAATAACACATGAGATGAGAGCCCCATGAGCTAAAAGCAGAGCTAGAGAAAATTACTTTTGGGGACTACAGATTCCCAAATCCTCCAACAAATATGGGAAGTGGCCACATTGATTCAAGACTCAGGGATTTGCATACTTTATTGATTGATTGATTGATTGATTGATTGATTGCCCTGAGAATCAAAGTGGCTTACAAAAATTAATACATAGATCAGAAAAATAATCTCACTGAAAACTTTCAAGTTTACAATGTAATGACATTATTAATGGAATTAAAAGCACACCAATTACAAAGCAACAAATATGGACAACAAAGCACATTATTAAAAGCCCTTTCCCCATAAACAGTCATTTCCCAAAGGCCTGTCAAACCAAAAACAAACAAAGAAAAAGTCTTTACTTGCTGCTGGAGAGATCCTGGAAGGGGCCAGTCTATCCTCTCTAGAAATGGTGTTCCAAAGTCTGGAAGCAGCTACTGAGAAGGCCTCTCCCAGTTCCCCACCAGATAGACCTGTGGGTGTGGTAAAGGAAGAGAAAGGCCTCCACTGGAGATCCAGAGATCTGGGTTGTAGTCCAAGCCAGCAACTTTTCCAAGTTCTGGCTGAGGTCCTGCATAGAACTGGTAGGCCATAATGTTCTACCATTACATCTGAATCCCAGAGAAATCTGGAACGGCAAAGGTGGCCAACTGCGGGGCAGCATAAAAGAACTTTCCCAAAACACCCCACACACAATTCCGGGGCCAATCAGTGATTGTGTTGATCAGGAGTGTAGCTGCACCTAGTCCCAAATGACTTTTGTTGTGCAGCCATGGTATCTCCCTGCACAATCTCTATAAAAATACACATACTGACAAAACTCCTGTTTGCATCAGTATATATCAATGAGAGGATTCCAGCCTCTGCTTACAAGACTGATTTTTCCCCTCTCGCTTTCCATGATTCTTAGATCCGACGGAGGAAGGAACCACACATGATGCCAAAGAGGAACAATCAGCTCTTCCAGCCTCAGTGTTTTTGTTTGGGTTTATTTCCCTTTGCAAGCAGCCCTGGGGATAGATGCTCCAATTTTGATCAGAGCAATCCTTGTGTGTGTGTATAAATCCCTTTTCCCCACGTTCTATTTTTTCATTAAACCAGCTTCTCCCAGCCCAGCTATTAGGCCTGCAGTGAAAAACAACAGCAGCACAGAAACAACAACAATAGAAATACTGGCGTTAGAACTAAGAAAGTGCTTTTTACCACAACGGACTGCTTGGCCATCATTGTCTATTCCGACTGGATCTCCGTGGTCCCACAGCCTGAGACACAGGACTCTCAGACTTATTCTCACTATCATCCACCTGAGATCATTTTAACTGGAAATGCCAGGAACCACCTGCAGGCAAATCATGTGCTGTACCACCGAGCAATCCCTTCTTCCCAGAGCTCATGCATGATGGAGGATCTATCTGTATATTTTATGCTGTGAGGCCAACAGCAACACCCAAACAATACAGAGCTGGGAAAAGTCATGGAGAATTCATTTCTTATACCGTTGCCTTCAAGCAGGGCGAAGTGATAATGTTATTTGACAAGAACTTTCCAAAACTGGCAAATATCTTCATAAACGCAAGAGAAAGAATTTGACGTTAAAGCAATTTGATGGCAGGAGAAAGGAAAACCAGCAGACTCGGCCATCCATAAGTAAGAAGCCACAGCGATCACTGGCAGCTTCCATGCCGACGAGGCAATGTATCTGATCTGGCTATTAGTCTGAACTTCAAAAAAGCTATCCAAAGCACTGAAACTTCTCCCCAGTTGAAGGTTCAGCACTTTTAATTACTTCTTTAAAACTTCGATTAAACCTCAGAGTGGATTCACCATCACACTGGCATGGAGATGACCAGATGCCACTGAAAGGCAGAATGCAGCACTAGGGCTTGGAGATAGTATGATGGGTTTCCATATTCCTGTAGACAGACCAACTTACTGGGCTTAGTGTAGGATAGTAACAAAGAATGCAAGTGAAAATAAGCTTTTCCAGGATCAAAATCTTATATTGCCATAAAGTCATAGAGTTGGAAGGGGTCCTACGGGCCATCCAGTCCAATCCTTTGCTCAGTTCATGATATCCAGCTAGAACATCCCCAGTGAGAAGCTCTCCACCCTCTTTCTGAAGACATTCAGAGAAGGAGACACTACCACCACCTCTCTGTGCAATTGGTTCCATTGCCAAAATGCTCTCATTGCCAAGAAATTCCTTTCAGTGTTCAATAGAAATCTATCCTGCTGTAATTTAAAGCCATTAGACTTAGTTTTACCCTCTGAGGCAAGAGAGAACAGGTCTCCCCCTCCACTTTGTGGCAGCCCTTGAGGTACTTAAAAAGTCCAACCATGTCATCCCTCAAACTTGTCTTCACCAGCTGAATGTGCCCAGCCCCTTCAACCTCTGCTCATGGGTGTTGCTCTCCATACCTCTTATCGCCCTCATTACCATTCTCTGAACTTGCTCCAGCTTGTCTACATCCCTCTTAAAATGAGGCCTGACCACTGCAGACGATAATTCCCTAGACTTGGAAACTATGGTTCCATTAATTCAGGTTAGAATAGCATCTGCCTTCGTTAATGCAGCACCAAACCGTTGGCTAAACTTCAAATTATGATCAACGGTAATCTCAAGGGCCTTTTGCATGTAGTACTGCTCAGCCAAATTTCCCCCATCCCATACCTATTCATTTGGGTTTTGCATCCTAAAATTCTACATTTAGGATGCAAAATTTTGCATTTCTCTCTGTTGAATTTCATCTTATTAATTTGAGCCCAACTTTCTAGTTTATCAAAGTCCTCCTGAATTCTGTTTCCATCTTCCAATCTGTCAGCTACCCCTCCCATTTTTGTCTCATCTGCAAATTTGATAAGGATCCTCACCCCCACCAGGTCACCTAACCCATCAATAAAAACATTATAGAGATCAGCCACAGGACAGAACAGCGTGCCACCTCACCTGAGACTCCTTCCAATCTGAAGCACAACCACTGATGACAATTGTTTGAGCACATTTTTTCAACCAGTCATGGATCCAGCTAATTATATTTTCATCTATTTCGTATTCAGTCAGTTTGCCAATCAAAGTATCATGGAGGATCTTATGAAATGTTTTGCTGAAATCAAGATAAACGACATCCACAGCATTTCCACCATCTACTACACTAGTGACATGATCAGAAGAAGATCTAAGGTTTTCTTGGCAGGATTTGTTCTTGAGAAAGCTCTACTGGCTCCTACTAATCACTGCATTGTCATAGAAATACTTGCAAACAGACTCCTGTATAATCCATTCTAATATATTTTTTTTTTCCTAGTATTTAGGTCAGCGTGACTGGCCTGTAATTCTATGGATCTTCCTTTTTGCCTTTGTTTGAAGACAGGGACAATGTTTGCTTTCCTCTCCTCCTTTGACATTTCACTTGTTTTCCAAGATTTCTCAAAAATGATGGCAAGCGGTTCAGAGAGCACGTCAACAAATACCTTCAATGTTTTGGGTTTGCAGTTCATCTGGACCTGCAGATTTGAACTCATTTAGGTTAATTTGATTATTTCCAACCACCTCCTTTTCGTTCTTGATTTACAATCCAGATACATTGCCAAGGTCTCCGCTCATGTGTGGGAGCACACAATTCTCTTTAGGGGAAAAATATTGAAGCAAAATAGCTGTTGAACAGTTCTGCCTTTTCATTATGATCTGTTAACATTTTGCCATCCTTGCTGAGCACAGGTCTTAGCATTCCCTTGGCCATTCTCTTACTTCAAAAATATTTGAAAACACCCTTTTTGTTGCTTCTTGCTTCCCTAGCCAGTCCTGGCTCATTTTGAGCTTTAGCTTTCTTTGTACTCTTCCTGCAAGCTTGAGCTACACGTCTATTGGCCCTTTCTGCACCGGGCTATTAAAACGGGGCAGAGCGACCTCCAATGGAGGTCTTCTGCACTGTGGAGTGGACTGGGTCAGACTACTTTTCATAGTTCCATACTTCAGTCCACGCAGGAGCAACCGGAACTGGTCGCGCGTCCTTTTTACAGGTTTTTAAAAGCACGGAGCGCACAACCCTGTGCCGCTCCGTCGTCCAGCTCCAGAGAAGATTTGCAGGTGCGTGTAAGTGCGTGCCTGCAGATCTTCCGGGAGTGGGCTTTTGGCTGGCGAGCTTCTCCAGTTGGTGGAGAGCCTCCACCAACTGGAAGCCACCATTTAGAATGCTGAAGAACTGTGGAGCGGCGAACTCGCGCTGCTCCTGGTTGCGAAGGACTCACCCGGGTGCAGGAAAAATCTGGTGAGTAGTGTGTTCTGGCATTCCCCCCCTCCCACGTCTGGAAAGGGCCTATGTTCCTCCTTGGGGATATGTCCTTCCTTCCACTCCTCATACATGTTATTTCTTCTTTTCACTTTCTCCCCAAGTTTGCTGTATAGCCACATTTTTCTATCCAGGAACTCCTTCTGTTCTCTGATGCAATGAAGAATCCCATAAATATCCAACAGCATAGTTATCTTATACTTTCAGTGTAC
Source organism: Ctenosaura bakeri (assembly GCA_948474755.1). Lineage (NCBI taxonomy): Eukaryota > Metazoa > Chordata > Lepidosauria > Squamata > Iguanidae > Ctenosaura > Ctenosaura bakeri. The sequence goes on from CAOLHI010003108.1 coordinate 88,036, forward strand.
AACCTCTGTCCTGACTAGCAACCAGGGAAGGAAAGAAGAATTGGAAAATATTCATAAAATGGTCAGAAAACATATTTTTTGAGTGCTGAGAAGTCCTGATGAGAAGAAGGCTGGACTGCTGAGAATCTTTGCAGTTCAGGACCTGTCTTGCATAAATGCACATGCAGTTGTTTTATGTAGAAAACACTCTTTGCACAGAAAGGACCTCCAAGAGAAGGACTTGCAAAGGATAGAAACAGAAGTAAAGGGGCATGTTTTCCTGGTTCATCTGCAACCTCTTCTGCCCATTGTGAAGTTTAAGTCAGTCTAGAGGATTGTTCTTCCCCATCACGTTAAGAAAAATCCCTGAAACACTACTAAAGTCATAGATTTAATCCAAAGCTAAATTTGACTGCAGCTATAAACTCTAAAGAAGACATGCATCTCCAGAGTTTCAAACCATCTTCAGTAGCAGGCTCTGCCTCTGTAGCTAGAATTTGCAAGGTCCTTACCATTCTAGGCTAAGAAAACCAGAGTTTGGGTCATAGATGGAAACTGAGCAGTTCTTGAGATGTTGTTGAACTGAAACTTCCAGAAGACTTAACTGACATAGCCAATAGTGAGGGACGCTGGATTTGCAGTTCAACCACATCTGGAGAGTCACATGATTCCTACCCCTGTTCTAGGTTTTGTAGGAGGCACAGCTAGATGGACTAATATTATAACTAAAGTATACGAGGCAGGGGAAAAGTGGCCTGGAATCCTGTTGCAGCACATATAAATTTCTGTACACATGCTGTTGTACATTTTTGACCATGGTGTTATCCCAAAACATGAGTGACTCAGAAGTCCACTTGTGATGCTAGTCCCTCATGAAACAGTGGGGAATATTAGCTCAAAGGAGAGGCCTACAAGAGGGGAGTAACCTAGCAAGATCATTTACAACTGTGTTCTAATGCAAGAACACCAGCTGGAGATTCAAAGGATATTTGTTTTATTGGGGGAAATAACAATCACGTGCACGCAAGATCCAAACAGTCTCACAATAACACAAAGCTGGCCGAAGGAAAAGGGAGGAAAGATTTAGCAAGAGTTTTGGGCAAAGTGGGTGATATTTACCTATCTGAAGAGAAGAGATGAAGCAACATGTCTTAGACTGAGAGCTCAAGGGTTGTACAGACAGGAATCAGAGTGGCAGAGTGAGGGCCAGCAGGCTGAAGTACTACTGTACTACAAGTTGATTGGTTCACAGCCAGAGTCCTCTTTTTCTGCCTTGAAGACAAATGTTTTAATGGTTCTCCAACAGCACAAACAATGGGGTCCAGAACAGACTAGTGGTCTTAGAATTAGGTGACAAAGGACTGATGGGAACTGTGATAGTGTCTTAATGTCTGGGCAGGTGAGGAATAAATAAGAATATTCAATGGGAGGAGGGAATGGGTTGGTGACATCAGACACTCTGTGGGGGTACTTTTGGGTACTATTGGTTCTGAAGGTTGAGTCATAGAGAAAACAATGGCACGCTCATTACCACCAGAGCCTCCCTGCTGATTTTCTGACTATGACCTGGCCATGCCCTGAGGTCCTATCTGTCCCAGTTCTACACATGTCCAGCCAGTCCTATTTAACCAGCATGGCCATGCAGCCACAGCAGTGTATAATTTATATGTTATGCCAATCAAATCATATCAAGGAGTGGGGATATATGACCTGATAACAATCTCATGATCATGACATCACAGTTGTGTTATCATAGCTCCACAAGCATAACTGTTGCATTTGCAGGTATGAATTATTGGATAGCTCAAACAAGTGGTACCTTTAATGTACCAATCACAGAAACACAAGAATCTTACAGCTGGAAGAGGCTGCAAGGAGCATCTAATCCAATTCACAGCCAAGCAGGAATACCCAAATAAAGCACTTCTGAAAGTTGAGCACACAAACTTTATTTAATGACCTCCAAAGATGGAGAGTCTATCACTCTACAAGGCATTCCATTCCACTTATGAAAGAAAAGTTGTTGCTAATATTTAGATGAAATCCCTTTTCCTGCAATTTAAATCCACCTTGTGCTTGCAGAAACAATGCCTGCAGAAACAGGAGGCACATTGCCACATAAGCTATTTGTTGTACAGTTTTGGTGTTCAGTAGAAGGCTGTAAAAACATAACCAGCACTTTACTATGTAAGTGGAGATTTTCACCCAGCAAGCACAATGAAAGATCTCAGCATTGAAGTCTTGCATCTTAGAGGTCCTTTATATCTGTTCCTTCATCGTTGCCCTCCCTTCATTTCTGTCTGGAAAGAATATGAGAAGCAAATCCAGGGGTAAGCCAGGATGTCCTTAGGTTCGAACTTTATCGGAGAGAGGCAGCCCTCGGGCACCTGTTCAATACAGGTTGATTATTCTAATAGTGGGGTGGTTTCTATGGCCAGCTGAAGGCATTCAAATTCTAGATTTCCTCAACAATCACCCCTCCACATTCACTAGAATTGGGAACACAGGACCCTTGCAAAAGCAGAAAAAATGCAAGTTTCAATATGTGTGTGAGAGTGTCTGTGGGAAGGGGACCAAGGCATTGTGGGGGGGAGAACCCAGGGTCAAACCAGGTCAGGGAAGTGAAGCAGCCTCTTAGAGAGGGTCAGTCTAGGTAGCCACAAGACCCTATATATGCTCATAGTTGTAGAATCTAATATGAGGAATCATCTGAAAGTGTGTCACAAGTCAAGGGATTTCCACATGCTGCGTTAGCAATGACAACCAGAGTTGTTTCTGTTTATGAATACAGAGTTTCGATCACGGTGTACTAATTGCTGAAATGTTCTATGACATATTGCCTGGAATGTAAATATCTGAGAAGTAAGGGTGTCAGAGAATATTGCACACATTGCAAAACCTCAAAGGGACGGGCAAGAAAAAATGTCTTTGTACTATGTTCCTATAAAACTGTCTTGCAAACTGGTTTCTGGGCTCTTGGTTTTGGAAATGATTCCAGCCATGGAGCCCGGCCGTAATAAAACTCTTTTTCCTTTATTCCTTGGTCTCTCTGTCTCTGGATTTCTGCTACAGAAAGGAGAGAGAAAGGGGGGTGGGTCAGCATGGTAACCCTATGCTTCCTCTCCCTTGTCCATCTCCTTCCTCATGTGTGCATGTGTGGGACATTGGGAGAGGGTTGTGACGCTGAGAACCTGGGCTATGGGCCACCCTTAGCTGGCCAAGCAGCAGCTGAAAAAGGAGGAGGCGGCGGTGGCAGCAGCCTACAGGTGGGTTTGTTTTTTTTCTTTCGTTTTTGTATATTACTTTAATACAAAACAAATATTTAAAAACAGTTTCTCAATCATATTTTATCTACATACATGAAAGTTTACTGCATTTTCATATCCTCCTACACTTCTACTTAGAATCTTAGTATTACGTGTAAGGTAAGGTCCTACACTTAGGTAGAAAGAATGGAATCCAGAAATATAGGATGGGGGACCCGTGGCTGGATAGCAGTACGTGTGAAAGGGATCTAGGAGTCTTCATGGACCACAAGCTGAACATGAGTCAGAAGTGTGATGCGGCAGCCAAGAAAGCCAATGCAATTCTCGGCTGCATCAATAGGAGTATGGTGTCTAGATCGAGGGAGGTACTGGTACCACTCTACTCTGCTTTGGTTAGACCCCATCTTGAATCCTGTCTCCAGTTCTGGGCACCCCAATTCAAGAAGGATACTGACAAGCTGGGAGCAAGTCCAGAGGAGGGCGACCAAAATGGTGAGAGGCCTGGAAGCCATGAAGCCCTGTGAGGATAGACTTAGAGAGCTGGGTATGTTTAGAAGAGGAGGTTAAGAGGGGACATGATAGCCATGTTTAAATATTTGAAGGGATGCCACGTAGAGGAAGGAGAGGGCTTGTTTTCTGCTGCTCCAGAGACCAGGACAAGGAGCAATGGATTCAAGCTGCAGGAAAGGAGATTCCACCTGAACCTCAGGGAGAACTTCCTGACAGTCAGAGCTGTCCGGCAGTGGAATCTGCTGTCTCCATGGAGTGTAGTGGAGTCTCCTTCCTTGGAGGTTTTTAAACAGAGGCTGGATGGCCATCTGTCCAAGGGAGGGATTTGAGGGTGTTCCTGCGTGGCAGGGGGTTGGACTGGATGGCCCCTGGGGTCTCTTCCAACTCTACATTTCTATGATTCTATGATTCTAACATAAATGTTACCAGTTGTTTACGTACTACAACATTTTTCTTTTAATAACCTTCCATCCAGGTCCTTATGTACTGGATATTCTATTTAGTAACCTTAACACTTCAGTACATATTTTCTTAAAACCCTTTGGAATATAATCATGTATTTTTACCCAACTACTCATTCTCAAATGCTCTTTATATGTTAATTATATTTTGTGTCGGAGGTAATTTTCTATTGGAGCCCACTCGTTTTTTATGCCTTCTTCTGTTTGGTTCCTTAATTTTCATGAAAGAGCATCTGCTATTTTCATCTCTTGTATACTTTGAAACCACTGCTCAATTTTGGGCTGTGCAGCCCGATCAAAGCTGCCGAAAGGGAAGGTTCCCCTGGAAAAGAAGTGCTTGAAGTGGGGGGGGGTTTTGGAAAAACTTGCAAATAATCAATTCCGTGAAAGTAAAACATGCAAATGTGGGGAGTCAACCGTATTGTGATTTTGGGTCCTAACAGGCAGTCGTCACCTAAAATAAGGGTCTTTTGCTCTGTTTATTTAGAACAAAATCCAAGTAAAGGAAATGGAAAATTAAATCTCTCTCCTACAGCCGCCAGAATAGTATTTGCTAGGAAGTGGAAAAATAACCAAATCCCCCAAATCAATGAATGGAAAGTCAAGGTGATGGAGTATCGAGAAATGGATGGATTAACAATGATGCTACAAGGTACAAATCAAGTACCCAATGAAAAAGAATGGAGGCAAGTGGAAGAATTTCTGCTCCCAACATAATAACAAAGAAGAAAAAGTACAGGAAATTAAGAAAAATTAATCCTAAGGTTCGGACAGTTAAGAAATAACAAAAGTACAGATGAGATAAAACTATAAAGATGGCAGGAAAGGTATAGAAGGAAAGGCTGGACAGGGCTACTGTTAGTTGGATTTGTAATTGGTTGACCGACCGAACCCAAAGGGTGATCACGAATGGCTGCTTTCATCCTGGAGAGAAGTGACTAGTGGGGTGCCACAGGGTTCTGTCCTAGGCCCAGTGCTGCTCAATATCTTTATCAACGACTTGGATGAAGGAATAGAGGGCATGCTGATCAAATTTGCAGATGACACCAAATTGGGAGGGGTTGCTAATAGGCCAGAGGACAGGATCAAAATTCAAAATGACCTGGATAGATTGGAGAGCTGGGCCAGGGAGAACAAAATGATTTTCAACAGAGAGAAATGTAAGGTCCTACACTTAGGCAGAAATAATGGAATCCACAAATATAGGATGGGGGACACGTGGCTGGATAGCAGTACGTGTGAAAGGGATCTAGGAGTCTTCATAGACCACAAGCTGAACATGAGTCAGCAGTGCGATGCGGCAGCCAAGAAAGCCAATGCAATTCTCGGCTGCATCGATAGGAGTATGGTGTCTAGATCGAGAGAGGTATTGATACCACTCTACTCTGCTTTGGTTAGACCTCATCTTGAATACTGTGTCCGGTTCTGGGCACCCCAATTCAAGGAGGACATGGTCAAGCTGGAGCAAGTCCAGAGGAGGGCGACCAAAATGGTGAGAGGCCTGGAAGCCATGAAGCCCTATGAGGACAGACTTAGAGAGCTGGGTATGTTTAGTCTACAGAAGAGAAGGTTAAGAGGGGACACGATAGCCATGTTTAAATATTTGAAGGGATGCCACGTAGAGGAGGGAGAGGGATTGTTTTCTGCTGCTTCAGAGACCAGGACAAGGAGTAATGGATTCAAGCTGCAGCAAAGGAGATTCCACCTGAACCTCAGGAAGAACTTCCTGACGGTCAGGGCTGTCCGGCAGTGGAATCTGCTGCCTCAATAGAGTGTGGTGGAGTCTCCTTCCTTGGAGGTTTTTAAGCAGAGGCTGGGTGGCCATCTGTCGGGAGTGCTTTGAGGGTGTTCCTACATGGCAGGGGGTTGGACTGGATGGCCCCTGGGGTCTCTACCAACTCTACATTTCTATGATTCTATGATTCTATGATTTTGAGGAGAGACATGAGCGTATTCAAGAAGAAACTAGTTCTAGGAAAAGTGAGGAATGGTTAATGGAATACGAAATATTTAGAGTCCACATTTAGAAATCTTATGGAACATGATAATATGGGAGGAGGGTCTATATAATAGTACTTATATATTATATTATTGTAAACAGATTCTTTTGTAAAATGCAAACTTTGTAAACAGATGTTAAATTGATGTTATTTTAGTTCTTTTTTTTTAGTTGAGCATAATGATGTAATAAACTTAATAAAAAAAATTAAATCGCTCTCCTCATATACACCCTTCACGTGATCAGCCAAGTTGAGACATTTATCCAAACGAAGAAGGTTCCATTTGAGTTTCAGGACAAAGCCCTCAGCCCAGCTTCTGTACCCAACACGTTCACAGAACAAAAGCTCATAAAATTCCCAGATCTCAGGGTCCAACGCAGGAATGGTTAAATACAGGAAAGCGTCTGCTACACAATGCCGTGAATTTTATCAGCCCTCCTGTCGAAAGGGGAAACAGCACAACAAGCCAAGTGGGGACAAAGGTCTTTATCTCCCTTTCACTTGCTTGTTCTTTTTCTCTTTTATTTTTTTGTTCACTTTGTCTTCATCCGCGAGAAAAATGCGTCCTGTGTCCCAGTCATAAAAACAAGATGTTATGAAGTAACCGCATTACAAGTCAAACAGGAAAAGAGAAACCAAACAACCCCAGCCTGTGAATTTCCCACAATTGAGTTTCAACAAGGTCACACAAGTGCTGATGGAAGGGTAAAGAGGTTCTCTGGCTGAAGAACCAGAAGCCTCTGAGAGGCTGTCTGGGCCTTCATGCTCAAGCAGCGCTAACCCCTAACGCCTGTCCCAGGCCCTTTCTTAACCGGGTTCCCCCATGCTGCAGTCCGCACTGGGCCTCACAGAACCAGTGCTGGCTGAATCACAGAACCGCTGGGGCTGTTATCACGGTTATGATATGTCTGGTGAGAGCACTAGATATCCTTTTGATATCAGATAATTTGGCCTTTGCTTGACCTTTCTCTGCCACCCTGCTCCACGTGTTTGGAGAGGTCCACCGGACAAGCACATATTAGGCTTGGCGGTTAATGGCTGTGCATTCCAAAACCTCATTCAGGCAGGGAACTTAAGCCTCTTCGTTGCTTCAGGGAACACCTCATTGCAAACCGGCTTTGCTCAGCGTGTATCTTCACAAAGCCGCATGGCCAAGAGCCGAGCCATTCCTTTATGTCGGGCCATCAGCGTACTGACCATACTATTGTCATCCAGCGTTAAGCTCATCATGCAAAACCTGACCTTTTCCAACTCCTTTGTCCAGCTCCAAAATCCCTTTGTTCTCACCAAGCATAGCATAGCCTGTAGGCACGATCCACCCTACAAAAAGTCCCCACTTTTGGGACTACCTGGGACTACTTTGAACTTCCATCCCGCCTTGCTGCCAGTTGTCTAAGGAAGCTCCCCTCAGTGGATCACGTTGAGCTTTCTCTCCCAGAACCCCATCTTTCTCTCCAGGACTACGAGAGCAGGTGTCATATTACCCTTCCCCCAAAGCTCTCTATTTCTGTTTCCAAGTTAGCTAGTGTGTGTGTTGTCTTGTTTGCTGTTTATCCCTCAATAAAACTGTTATTTTTGTTAGTTTAAAACTTATCTGGCTACGCTCTCTGACCTGAAGCCATAGACATAGGGTAAAATATCCTAGCTGAAGTTACCCTGCCTCTTGTTAGCTTAAGAGAGTACTTGAGACTAATTTCCCCATCTTGTGCTTTTATTTGGTTATTTGGGTCCCCCTCCTGGGACCCCCAACATACAGGGTAACAGGGCCACATTCAAACCCCAAGGCTGTGTGGGAAAGTGTGCCCAAGCCTACATACCCTCCACAGTGGCCGTGGGGGTCCATTGTGAAGGGTTGACATAGGAGGTCATCTATACTTCTTTTTAGCACACCTTGAACCCAAGATCCATTACTGTTTGATTTTTCAGGTGAGGACAGGCCACTATAGAGTATATGTAACCTGCATTGTAGCAAAGACTCAAGATGTGTGGGGTAACTGGGCATGTGTGGAGCTGGAGGAATGGATGGTATGGGGCTTGCAACATGACCCCTAGCAAGGTCAGCACCAGAGTCCAGGCCCCTTGGAAAAATTCCCTGTGGTACCCCCCCCCATCAGCACCCCTCTTCCTTCTTTGATGACGGGGGAGCAGAATAGTATTTTATTCAGCACTGGATCATTGCCCCTGGAAACCACCAGTTCCCACATTCCCTTGATATAGTCTCACTTCAGGGGTATTGTGGGAAATTAAAGCAGCACCTCCCAGACTCAATCACCTACCTCTGCTAAAAATGGGGAGGGGGCTTGTGCATGGAAAGCCATCAACCGTGACAACCCTGGGACTGACAGGGGGCTCAAAGTTTAGTAAGGAAATCCCTGCATTGCAAGCATGCCTGTTTCTACGTGTAAAATGTTGGAAAGCATGCTCCAAAGTAGACATTAGCAACATATGGTCCATGGGCAGCATCATTTTCATCAACCTTATGCTTTGCAGAATCCCCACAGCTGCTATGGGAATATGGAAATAGCATCAAATCCCTTTGGGTTTTTTTACTTCAAACTAAACTGCTTGGGGAGCATTCATATTCTTTTAAAGGGGACTTATGCTCTGAGAAGCCTCCCAGAAATGTGGTCCTCCTGTGAGAGTATTGTTGTCGTTGTGTGCCTTCTTCAAGTCATTTTCAATGGATGACAATGTAGCCGTTCACCCGCGGAATCTGCTGCCTCAGTAGAGCGTGATGGAGCCTCCTTCTTTCGAGGTTTTTAAACAGAGGCTGGATGGGCGTTTTCTGGGGGTGCTTTGAGTGTGTCTTCCTGCATGGCAGAAGGGGGTTGGTCTGGATGACCTTTGTGGTATCTTTCAACTCTATGATTCTCTGACAACCCTAAGGTGAACCTATCATAGGGTTTTCTGGGCCTGAGCGGGTAGGTTTCCCTGACTAAGTGGGGAACTGAGCCCTGATCTCCAGGATCATAGTCCAGGGCTCAAACCACTACAACTTGCCCTCTCAAGCCAAAGTGCTGCAGTGGTTTGAGCACTGACCTACGACCCTAGAGACCAGGGTTCAGTTCTCCACTTGGCCATAGGAAGCCATGGGGTGACCTTGGGTGCATCACAGACTCTCAGCCCCAGTCAGCCTCTGGAAGGCGAAGGAGCAAGAAGAAAGAGGAGGTGAACTCAAGCCCCGGAGGGAGGGAGAGGAAGGAAGAAAGACAAGAGGAGAAATCGGGTGGCAGGTCTGTCTGTCAATCTTTCACTTCACTAGTTCAGATGACTGTTCCAACAAAACAAAGGGGTGTCCTTGCCATGTGCTTTGCTGAAAGGCAGGACCAACAGGACAGTACCACTCACAGCATAGAATCATAGAAATGTAGAGTTGGAAGAGACCCCAGGGGCCATCCAGTCCAACCCCCTGCCATGCAGGAACATCCATCAAAGCACTCCCAACAGAGGACCATCCAGCCTCTGCTTAAAAACCTCCAAAGAAGGAGGAGACTCCACCACACTCCATTGGGGCAGAAGCCTATTCCACTGCCGGACAGCCCTGACCATCAGGAAGTTCTTCCTGAGGTTCAGGTGGAATCTCCTTTCCTGCAGCTTGAATCCATTGCTCCTTGTCCAGTAGGTTCCAGGGAGGTGGAATTGGCCCCAGAAATGCCAACCTCCCTCCTCCATTTTAGAACACTGAATTGTCACTCCATCAGAAGCAGTTGGCTATGAAGAATTTTTTGGTTCTCGGGGGTAGGGTCAAGCCTCAGCCCTCCTCCCTCTGTCTCCTGCAATCTTGTCACTCTAGGAAAAAACAACAACAACACCTGAGTAGGGGAGTTACGTTGTTCAACTGCCCTCTTCTTGCCTTTCTCTCTGTATTTCTCCAGCTGTGCCTGATAAGACACACTATTATGCAGCACCAAATTAACACACGGGGAGCCTTTGTCATTAAAGAAATACAAGCTCATTTGTTTTTATTATTGCTGGCAAGAGAGCCACGTTTGCCTGGCAAACAGCAATGCAATTATCAGAGGTGATATTCCTCCATGTGGTGCGGGTTCTAACTCACAGTAGCCTGGATTCAGAAAACTGGGGTAATGTTTGCATTTCAAGTCCTCGGGGAACAAAACTTCTTCAAAGGCCCACAGTTAGCAATGCAAGCTAACTATAAAGTTAAATAAACGCAGCCCATCAATTTTGCCGTCATAATAAAAATGGGGTTTTTAAAAGGAGACTGGCAGGAAAGGAAGTGGAAGGCATATTGCGATTTTACATCAGACTGGAAATAGCCAAGATGTATGTGAGTATAACTACTGGGTTTTGTCCAAATGGAATGCAAGACCTCTCTTTCTCTCTTTCTCAGAAGAAGGAAAAAATGGTTTTAATGAATAGTGTGGTCATTAATTCTTCCAAAAAGGAGATCAGTAGAGGTGTGTGGAACATTTAACATGAGGAGATTATTCCAACTGGAAAATGTAATTTTAATCATTTTTTCTTTTTCTTCTATTTTCCTTTTCCTTTGATTTTTTTTGTCTTTTCTTTGCAAGAGAGAGAAGCTATTCCCATTCATCTTTCTTTCTTTTTGTAAAGAAAAGAAAAAAGAAAAACCCACTACTTACTTTTTGAAACAACTTGTAAGATTAATTATCAAAGAGCTCCAAGTGTCAAGTTTTACTGGAAAAGAGAAAGGTACCCCATCCACAGCTCTCTGATCTCTTTTTCGGTTGCAGAGAAAACACTGAAAATATCTCCAAGGATAATCTTAAGGAGTGAAACCATGGTGGTAAGATCTTTAAGCAATGAACTCAGAATGTGAGAATCCTACGTTTTGGTGTCATGTTTGAATAAAGAGCTTGGATGCAAAATCAGAGAGAATGTGAAAAAGGCCCTGGGGGGTGCAGAATTCTTTTGCAGAGTTACACTAATGTAACACTACTTTTCCTGACATTGTGCAAAAGGATAATTGCAATCCGTTTTTCCCAAGCTATGCAAAAGCGGCTGGATTTTACCCTTTTGCAGCTCTGCCTCTCCCAATCCAAACAGCTGCTGATTGGTTGCAAGAAAGCTCCTTCCATACTGTTAACTGGCTGACAATCCTTGCCTTCCCATCTTTCTATGAACACTGACAGAACTTCATGCTCCACCAGCATCAAATAGGTTCTTGGCCAGGTACTACACTCCCTGAGACCTCTTTTAAACATTTTTTAAACAGCTTAAAGGATAAAAATGCTTAAAGGCAACCTAAAAACAAACCTAGAATCCAATCTTTCAGTTATCCTGGTCCCAGATGGTTTAGGACTTTGTAGGTCAACACCAGGACCTTGAATTGTCCTCAGAAGTAAACTGGAAGCCAGTGCAGTTCTTGCAAGACCAGTGTTATATGGACTCTAAAATGCATACCTCACATCTGTCTGGCTGCTGCATTTTGCACCAGCTGCAGCTTCTGAACACTTTTCAAGGGAAGTCCCATGTAGAGTGCATTACAGTAGTCTAATCAGGAAGTAACTAAGGCATGAACCACTGTGGTCAGGTATGGTTCCTCAGCTGTGGCTGGCATGCCAGCTGGAACTGGACAAAAGCGCTCCAGGCCACCACAGCAACCTGGCTTTTCAGGACCAGTGCTGGGTCTAGGAACAACCCCAAGCTATGAACCTAACCTTTTAGAGTTTAACCCCATGCAAAAGAGGCTGCAGTTCCTACCCCAGAATGATTTTCCTAATGACCAGCAGGACTTCCATCTTGTCTGGATTAAACCTCTTTCTGTTCACCTGCATCGATTCCTTTACTTTACTCAGACAGTTCAGTACTACTGTAGTCTTTTTAGTATCAGTTCTAAAGAAGTAATCATAGAATCATAGACCATTTCTGTGCTATACTGTTATAGTGCTATTATACCACTTTCAACATCCTGTGGAATTCTGGGGTCTGAGGAGACCCAAGAGCTCTCTGGCTGAGAGTTCTAAAGGCCTCTCCCTAAACTGCAAACCCCAGCATTCCAGAGGAGGTTGAAAGGGGAATAATAGCACTATAACAGTGTAGGGTGGAAATGGCCATAGAATCATAAAGTTGAAGGAGACCACAGGGTCTATCTAGTCCAGCCCTTTGCCATGCAGGAACAAACATCAAAGCTGGGTATCATCAGCATATGGATGACATCCAACCCCAAAGCTCTGGATTACTTCCCTCAGCAGCTTCCTGAGGAACCCCACAAGCAAATGGCCAAAAGGCAGAACAGCAGTCCCCCAGCACCATCCTCTGGGAACATTCATCCAAGAAAGACCAGAAACACTGCAGGGCAGTGACCCCAAGTCCCATATCAGCAATGGATTCAAGCTGCAGGAAAGGAGATTCCACCTGAACCTCAGGAAGAACTTCCTGACAGTCAGGGCTGTCCGGTAGTGGAAGATGCTGCCTCGGAGTGTAGTGGAGTCTCCTTCCTTGGAGGTTTTTAAGCAGAGACTGGATGGCCATCTGTTGGGAGTGCTTTGAGGGTGTTCCTGCATGGCAGGGGGTTGGACTGGATGGCCCCTGTGGTCTCTTCCAACTCTACATTTCTATGATTCTATGATCAGCTAGATGGCCCAGAAGGAGTCTATGGTATCAAATGCTGCCGAAAGCTCCTGGAGGACCACAAAGAATGCCCTTCTTCTGTCCAGCTCCCAGTGTAGATCATCCATCAAGGTGACCAGGGCTGTTTCCATAAACAGGCCTTAATCCAGGATAGAATGAATCCAAGTTTCACCCAAGAAAGCCTGGAGATGTGTTGTCACCACTCACTCTGGGACCTTACTTAAAAAGAGGAGATTAGAGACTGGCTGATAGTTACCTAGAAGAGTAAGGGCCAATGAAGCTTTTTCAACAAAGGTCTTACAATTGCTTCTTTTAGAGAGGTTAGAATAGGGTGATCAAACCCTCTTAATGAAAGACATATGATAAACTTCAGATGCTTGAGAGCTGTAAGTGCACAGGCTGTTATTATTACATGCAAATTTTGTTTAAAAAATAATAAATATTAAGAAACACATGTATGTAATATTATTTATTCATGTATGTGGTTTTCAAACTGCTAATTTGCATTAGTATCAATAATCAAAGTCCACATATGTATATACCAAAGGTTTTCAGAAGCCTGTTTTATTGGTGTTTTTAACTATACTGAGCATATTTAGTATGGTAATAAACTATGGAAACGTCCAAGAAAAATATGCAAATTTGCATTTCGTTAACCTTAAATGAGATTGCCAAAAATAAAAAATAAATGGTATAAAACCAGATATTATAAATGATATTTATTTGTCTTAATATTTGTTTGTCTTAATCCCTGACTAAAATCTAGCATTAAAATTAGAATTAGAATTCTTAAATATAGTTGGTCATCGAGAGCATTAAACATGTGTTTCTTAACACAGTGGACTCTCAGTTTACACCCAGTAAATAATTATAAGCCTTGAAAATGTTTATTTACCTTTTATATGAACTGTAATGCAAAAAGGAGCTCAGCCAACATATTTCCTTAAGCCGCACATTACATGTCAAAGAGCCGCATGTGGCTTGTGAGCTGTGGTTTGGCTACTCCTGGCCAACCGTTGGACGATGGCCAAAGAAGCATTTGCAACCTCCACCAACCAATTGGTCAGTCCTCTTCCGGCGGCTTTAATTAGCCAGGATGAACTTGGGTCTAGCAGATGCACGGTTGGCCTCACTTCTTCAAGCAACTTGTCCACATCATCATGTAGAACAAATTGAAACTCATCCATCAAAAGAGGACAAGTATATGCCTCAGTTGTCTCCTCAGACTCTACCTTCACATTGAGCAATTTTCTCCGCAAAGTATTTAGCAAATTCTCCACAGTGCTTTTTGAGGGCCTCTCCTCAGCAGTCTGAGGTCTAGGATGTAATAGCCGTTTAACTACCTGGAACGGCTCTGCTGGACGGGATTCAGCTGATGCAGCAGAGGCAGCAAAGAATCATTTGTTTGCTGCCCTCGCTGCTGCAAAGTAGGTTTTAAAATGGGCCATAACCCATGCTCATTTGGATTCACCCTGAGCCTTTCTCTACCGATGCTCTAGTCATCTACCCAAGTGCTTTAGTGTCCTGAACCCCTCAGAAAACCAAGGCCCTTTCCACAGGAGGATCTCATCCTGGCATGGGAATCAGAAGTGGAACCATGATGGCACTTCCGCAAGACGTCATTGCAGTCCTGTCCTTCTCTCATCACCAGTCAGCATGATTGTGAAGTAAATCATTGATGGGTTTTCCTCCTCAATGATCCCCGACCATGTGACTGTCCCACACTTACCTGCCCTGTGAAAGGCCCAGAAACACAACGGAGGAGCTTCCTGCTCCAGTTCAGCATGGAAAAATGCCCAGCTGAACTGCAGAAAGAAGAGGTGTGTTCACCGCACTCTCTTCCACAGGGATCCAGCCTGGTGTGGAGGGGAGTGTTCCTGTCATGCTTCCTTCCCAAAAGAGGCACTGCTGGGATTGTGACTGGAGGATGATGCAAGAAGGTAACATGCAGAAAGGGCCCATGGAGCCCTCACTCTACACACAAGTAAAAGATGCTTGGGAGCAACTCTGTCAATTGCCCAGGTCTTCTCCCTGTTCTACAGATCAACCAGGGCATCAGCAAAGTCACCAGCTCTAGCAGCCAGGAAATCTCTCAAAGCAGACAGGAATCCTTTTGGAACCATGGGTCCCTGAAGGGGTGAGGAACCCCAGGAAATCTAAACCCCATCAGGCAGTGATCTGTCCATGAAAATGGGGTTCTTTCAACCCCACCCCCAGATAGCCATCACCCAGATGAGCATTAACCAGATCTAGAATGTAGGGCCAGATCTTAATTGAGACAGGCCCCTGGTTGCCATGGAAGCCACGAAATCCTGAGCTGGCCTTGGTAAGAGTGCCTCAGCATGGATGTTAAAATTACCAAACATGATAAGTTTGTGGGAGATTAATACAACCTCTGAGACCACCTCCAGAAATTCAGGCAGGGAGATAATTGGGCAGCGGAGTGGACAGTACATGAACAAAATCCCCATCCTGTCCTCATGGCCCTGTTCAGCTCCTGGAGATTGTCAGGCATGATCCAAAAGAAAACTTTCTCACATCATGGAATGGGATGAACCAAAATGAAAGGGTCCTACTGCTATCAGTTAGAAAATTCAAATATATTCTGCAGCTGTTCTATTTTTTCCTACTTTTTCTCTTCTGTGGAAAGAAAACAAAACAGGTGGAAGAAGGTGAGGGGTTATTATAGGAGGGATATGAATGGAAGACAAAGGTCCTTTTTGCAACTTACCTTTTTGCAGCGCTGGGGTGTGGGGACCGTGTGAGCAGCCTCTTGCGAGAGGCTCTCACTTCCCCGCTGCTTCAGCTCCACAGCCGCTGCCTGCTAGCAAGCGGACAGCATGAGGGCTCCTCCTCTTCCTTCCGCAGTGCAGCCTGGGATTTTCCCAGGCTGCACTGGGGCAGGAAGCGTGAGGACTGCAGCTCCGGAGGCTCCGCACACACAGTAAGTGCATGCGGGGCCCTGAAGTGATGTGCAATCGAGCACCATTTTATGCTAGAAGCCGAAAATGGAATAGTGTGCAATTGGCACCTGCCGGCCCTGGCAGCATCACACAATTGCAAGGATGTCATGCGGACAGCTCCTTGCAATTGCACAACGCTCCAGAGGCCCGTTCGCATGCCATGTAAATACCATGCGAAAAGAGCTAAAGAGTGCAGAGACTAGTCAAATGTAGAAAAACATCCTTTTCAAAGTAAAAGTCCACTGCTTTTGTTTCTTGTCTAGCATTGCTTCCATGGGCCCTTCCTCCATGAGTCTTTGTAGAAGATAGTGGCAGATTCCCCAGTATCTTCCCTGGACCCTATAAATACTTTGACCAACACTGAGAACACAGTATGTACAGTCCATGAAAGGAGCAGGGGATAATTTGCCTCATCCAGAAGAAATTCCAGAGCCAGGCAATTTCATTGTTACACAAAGTGGGAATTTTTGCCCTGTGGAACCACTGGAGGTAGCAACCTTAGCATGCCCATACTCACTAGTTGCTAGTTTACATACCTCTGAGTTCACACATAGCATGTATTTGTGTCATTTTCTGTTTGCTGGTCTTAACCACACACACACACACACACACACACACACTTCCTATATCAGTTAACCTGTGGTTAGTCTGACTTGGCTCCTCTGTTACCCTGTGTGTTGGGGGTCCTGGGAGGGGTTCCCAAATTGCCAAATAAAAACACAAGATGGGGGAAATTAGACTCGAGCACTCTCTCAAGCTAACGAGAGGCAGGGTAACTTTAGCTGGGATCTTTTACCCTATGTCTACAGCGTCAGGTAAGAAAGCGGCTAGACAAGGTTTTAAAGTAACAAATAATATTTTATTGAGGACAAACAACACAAAAGACACGACATACACTAACTAACTGAGAAATAGAAATAGAGAGTTTTGGGAGAATGGATAATATGACACCTGGTCTCATAGTCCTGGAGAGAGGCGGGAGTTGCAAGGAAGAAAGCTCAGCGCAGTTTGCTGAGGGGAGCTCACTGGACAAACCAACAGCAAGGTGGGATGGAAGTCCAAAGTAGTCCGAGGAAGGCTCGGAATCAGGGACCTGTTATAGGGTGGATTTTACCTACAGGCCATGCCATGCTCGGTTAGAACAAGGAGAATTTGGAGCTGGACAAAGGTGTTGGAAAAGGTCAGGTTTTACATGATGAGCTTAGCGCTGGATGACAATAGTATGGCCAGTATGTAAATGGCCAACATAAAGGAATGGCTCAGCGCTCGGCCGGGCATCTTTGTAAAGTCATGCTGAGCAAGGCTGGTTTGCAAGATGGTTTTTCCCTGAAGCATCGGAGAGGCATTAAGTTGCCTGCTTCAATGGGGCTTGGAATGTACAACCATTAACGGCCGCGCCTATTACGTGCTCGTCTGGTGACTCTTGCAAACACGTGGAGCAGGGTGTCAGGGAAAGGTCAAATAAAGGCCAAATAAGTTTGATATCAAGAGATATCTAGTGCTGTCACCAGACATAGCATAACCGCAGTAACACATCCTCCATTTCATAGTGTATATTTTTCTCTCTCCTCTCCAAATGCACATATTACAAAGCCTCTCACCATGAGATGTTATGGAACATTTAGCGTTTGTAAGTAAACCTAATTCAAATGTTTTTACAAATAAAACAAAACCTGTTTTATTTCTCTGCTAGAGCCTCATGTGGGGGTAGCTGGTGTGGGAAAGGTAGTTACTCACCTTCTGCTTGCTAATAGTAATTAGAGTAAAAATATACCACTATATTTAACATGCCCCAACAAGAACTTCTCCTAGCATAGGGCTGCTCTTTGACAATCTATGAGTTCATTGCTAGCACTTCTACCAATACAGATCGCTGCTATTCTATTCCATCATTTTCATAGTTTCTGTAGCCAATCCATCTGTCTGTAATGTGTAAGCTAGTCCTTGGTCTCTGGATAAAACTGCTACCAGAACTCTACTCGAAGACTTACCAACTTGGTAGAACCTGTCAGAACTTGCTTTCCTTTGCATAGCCTTGCAGAGCCCCACAATGAGGCATTAAAATAGAACCTGGTGGAAACATAGGCCATTTCCAACCTACACTGTTATAGTGCCATTATTCCACTTTCAACATCCTCTGGAATGTTTACTGAGACTAAGAGCAATCTGGCCAAGAAGTCTAAAGGCACCTCCCTAAAATCCAAACCCCAGGATTCCATAGGATGTTGAAAGTGGAATATGTCAGAGATGGTTGGATCAAACCTCTCGAAAATACTTTGTGAAGTAAGTGTAACTCTCATGTTGCTTTAATTGCTTTAACTGTTAAGTGCACCTGGGGAAAGGAATGTGACTCAAACTGAGTTTGTGATGAATCAGGCTGATGAGCACCAGGTGCAGACAATGCAAGTGTCGGCCAGGATTGGCTAGGTGTCTGTATAAAGGTAGCATAATCCCAGACAACATTGCACATGTTGTCTGAAGTGTGTGTCTGCTCGGGGCTCTGCTGGAGAGAGCAAGCTTGATATGCTGGATTGCCATCTGGACTTCATAAATTATATATGTTGCAGCAAAGAATAAAGAGCCTCCATATTGGAAGATTGCAGCTTGGAGTGGGTGAGTGTTACTGGCTTAGTGCATGTGCTGCTAAGGGTGTTCTCTGCTGCTAGGCACCCTTCCATAACTGTGCGTAGCTATCTCTGCTAATCTATAAGAAGTTTTTCCTTGACTGGCTATTTTTGCCTTTCCCTCCTTTTGTTTTTGGGGGACAGAATAATAGTGCTGTGGAAATGGCTAGCAAATGTCACTGAAGGGAAGGGAAGTACTTGTGGATTTACCATGAGTGGAAATAATATCCAAAAAATAATCAGATAGTAAATGAAAAATTGTCAAGAAACCCTGCAAGGGGGATCCTGGGGTATATTCTGAGTGAAAACACACACACACACACACACACACACAAATACACAGAGAGGCCAGAAAAGTTTTAGTTAACTCCAGTTAGAACAAGTCCACTGAGTGAATGGCTGAATGGTGAATCAAAAAGTAGGCAAATATCATTGATTCAATAAGTCTCTCCTAATTGGGACTACAAACAGAACTCAGTCTATGGGTTATTTGCTCGGAAAATCCCATCTCCTGTGCAGAAAGTATCTTCTGCCAAAAACATTGTAATTTTCTGCACAGAAAAGAAAATTTCTATGCAGAAAAAGCTGTTTATGAGAAAAAGAAATCTGTCCATTTTTTAAGGAAGTATTTATTTATTTTGTACATGCAAGTCCAGAATTGCAAAGAGTCCTTGGAAACTGCAAATATTTGAAGGTCTTTCTCGCAGGTGGGAGAAAAATGGTAAAATTATTCCCTCTTGCCTGTAAAAAGGAAGTTGATGAAGATTTATAGCTTTAGGAAATATACAAATCTTTCCCGCTGAATGCCTCCCTCCATGACCATTATTAAGTGTACAGACACTCTCCTCTAGATTCAGTTTGGTGTTGTTATTATCCTCTGCAACCGTCTCATTAAAAATATCCAGAATGAAGAATGGGCAATTCCATTTCTTACTGGCCTCTGGAACCCTGAAACAAATCCTAGGAGATGTACCAATCTCACCCGGGTTGGTTGCAGGTAGGCACTAGAGGTGACACTAAAAAATTACATTTTTTTCTGGGAAAATTTTAGAGATTTCCCTTTCCATGTTGGGGGGTGAGTCTGGGGGCTTGCTTGAAACAACACACTAACAAACCAATGTGAATGGACGAAGTAGCCCACAACCTTCACAGATTACAGCTGCTGATAGAGTTGGCACATGCATGGGTAGAAATGGCCAGGCAATATCAGAAGGAGGAAGAAAAGGGAAGCTAGGAAAGACTGCAGCAGCTTGCTGATGCCTGGGTCGACAGGGAAGGATAAGATCTCATTTCTTCCCTGGTGCCTTAGCTGAGTGCAAACTACTTTTTCACCTTGAACTTAGTTTGCAGCAACTGGAATAAGCTGAGAACAAAGGAAGAAAGCAGGAGGAAGAAAGATAAACTGGGGCATTTTAATAACAGCTGAAAAAGTGAGATGACAGAGGATTAATTGAGACTTTCACTTGCAAATCAGAACAACTGGAAGATAAATGTCCGATCTTCAAATATACCTTTTAATGTCCTCCAGTGGGAGCATTCCATTGGACAAAGACAGGGGAGAAGACCTTCTCTGTTGTAGCCCCTCAGTTATGCAATTTCCTTCCTGTGAAAAGGCCCAGTTAGTGTCAGTGGCCATTTCCATATGACATCACTATCCCACGATGGGGATGCATTGCTGCCAGTGCGTGAGCTGTACTTTTGCATGACATTGTCATGGTTGCACTGCCAACAAATCCCAAACTGTCACAATCGTGGGATATTCGGGGGCTACTGGTGGCCAAACAAACATGGGGAAGTGGCCGGCTGCACTGTGGAAGGAAGGAGCATGTCCCTCATGCTACCCTTCTGCAGGCAGGCAGCCAGGTGTGGAAGGGAGCATTCAGGTCATGCTCTCATGGAGCATGATGGGACCACAACAGAAAACAGTAAAGCCATTTCTGCACTAGACTATTATAGCGCTATGATTCCACATTCAACCTCCTATGGAATCCTGGGGTTTGCAGTTTTGGGAGGGGCCAACTGGCCCCTCCCAAAACTGCAAACCCAGGATTCCATAGGAGGTTGAAAGCAGAATCATAGCGTTATAACAGTCTAGTGCGGAAATGGTCTAAGATGCAGAAAGGGCCAATGCTGGATTCTTTCTGGCACTAAATCAACTTTTTTTGCTCAAATAATTACAAGTTTCTAGTGTTTGTTTTACCTGTTAGCTTGTTTAATGAATAGCAAAAATTATGTTTTCAGACTGCTTAAATTATACCTCATTATTTTTAATTGTTTTAAGTTAAGCTGCCCTGGGATCCTGTGATATAGGTCAGGATATAAATATTGCAATGAATGCCTAAATAAACAATTTTCACTCTAAACACATAAAATGGTATATCTGGGAGATATTACCTTTTCCTGCTGCATTAGTGACACCAGTATTAGCTACACCACGGAGTTGTGTTTAAGATGCTGAGATGGGTAGCAACTTTTTAGATGTTGGGGACTTCATTCCATGTGTTGCTATGGTGTTGTGTTTATTGTCCTTGTCCCTGACTGTATATGCTGATGTTCCACCTTTTGGTGACGTTCTTGTTATAGCAATCTTTGTATGGGGCAGAATTCAAACCCAGGATACCCCCCATTGTGGTATTCAAAATGACCTGGATAGATTGGAGAGCTGGGCCAAGGAGAACAAAATGAAATTCAACAGAGAGAAGTGTAAGGTCCTACACTTAGGTAGAAAAAATGGAATACAGAAATATAGGATGGGGGACATGTGGCTGGATAGAAGTACGTGTGAAAGGGACCTAGGAGTCTTCATAGACCACAAGCTGAACATGAGTCAGCAGTGTGATGCGGCAGCCAAGAAAGCCAATACAATTCTCGGCTGCATCAATAGAAGTATGGTGTCTAGATCGAGGGAGGTACTGGTACCACTCTACTCTGCTTTGGTTAGACCCCATCTTGAATACTGTGTCCAGTTCTGGGCACCCCAATTCAAGAAGGACATGGTCAAGCTGGAGCAAGTCCAGAGGAGAGTGACCAAAATGGTGAGAGGCCTGGAAGCCATGAAGCCCTATGAGGATAGACTTAGAGAGCTGGGTATGTTTAGTCTGCAGAAGAGAAGGTTAAGAGGGGACATGATAGCCAGGTTTAATATTTGAAGGGATGCCACGTAGAGGAGGGGGAGGGCTTGTTTTCTGCTGCCCCAGAGACCAGGACAAGGAGCAATGGATTCAAGTTGCAGGAAAGGAGATTCCACTTAAACCTCAGGAAGAACTTCCTGACAGTCAGGGCTGTCCGGCAGTGGAATCTGCTGCCTCGGAGTGTAGTGGAGTCTTCTTCCTTGGAGGTTTTTAAGCAGAGGCTGGATGGTCATCTCCTGGGAGTGCTTTGAGGGTGTTCCTGCATGGCAGGGGGTTGGACTGGATGGCCCCCGTGGTCTCTTCCAACTCTACATTTCTATGATTCTATGATTCTATGATTCTATGATTCTATGATTCAGTGGTATGGCCCAGCCACAGAAACATCATAGAAGGCTTCTGATCATCCAATCTTTCTCTCTAATATTCTTCAAGTGTTTATTGGTTGTTTGATATCTGTATTTTTTCTCCCCCCTCTTCAAAAGAGGAGGCACGTCTCACATTTATTTCAGACATCCATATCAACATCTACCCTGCTCTGGTTAAATATGTATCCTTTGTTCCTTTTCGTCCTGGCCTACATACCCATTTCGTTAATATTTTAAAAGCGAGAACACAACAAAGAGAGGGAAAATTAACAGTTGTTGAACTTCTCCAATTACCGCTAATCACATTTACACCCTGGGGTGTGTGGAATTGGAAAATCCATCGCAACATGTCTCCCCATTCTTTTGTGGGTTTTTTTTTTTTTTACCCCCACTCTTTCCTGCAGCAGACGGTAAAAGCGACAATTTTGCAGGGACCAAAAAGAGTTGGGAGACATCTCAATTCAGAGAACGCACATGCACATGCATGTACACACCCGTATAAACGTCGCCATCATCACTGCTAAGTATCCCCTCGGTGAATCTATCACCTCACCTTTGATGTGACAGAAAGATTAGACAGAATAATTTTCTAGAATGATAAAGTGTTCTGCACAGTTGATATTGAAAAATACCAGTATCGTCTCTTGTCTTCTTTCCATATTGGGGACAAATTGCAGGAAATAGCAAGATGTATGGTTGAGATGCTGCTGAAACGTTTGAGAGGCGATGCTTTATTCCCCCCAAAAAGGGACTGAAAAATGAGTTTTCAAAAAAGGAGGGAAAGGGAGGAGGGGAAACGACGGGTGACAACGCATACGATGAACTGCTGTTGGTATTATGGAGCAAACCGTCACTTTGCCAAGTGCGGAATGACAGCACTTCGGCCAAATCCAGGCAGGATGAATTTTCCCATCAGTGTCAATCCACGCGAGCCTCTAATGAGAAAGCTTCATCGAAAACATTTTGCTGAACTTCACTTTGGCCAGGCCCATGTTTTAAACATCGTAAATGATCGACCAGAAAGCAGCCTGAAGGTATTTATTATCCTTTATGCTAGACGAAAGCCTTAGCAGGGGGTTGTCAAAGAATCTCTCACAAGAAGTGAATGAAAATAACTGTAAGCTCAAGTAAAGACACCCTGACACTGTCCATGGCCCTTTCTGCACCTTACCTTGCTCTGTCATCGTCCGGGCGTCATCCTGGCAATGCCTCTGCTGGGACGAGAGCGTGTCCCCAACACTCCCCTCTGCACCCAACCAGCTGCCTGCAGAAGGGAGCACAAAGGACACACTCTTTCCTTCCACACTGCAGCTGGCCTTCTGCCTTCTTCCTTCTTCCTCTTCTTCCTTCTGCATGGCCAGCTGCAACGGAAGCCATGCATGATCAAGGGACATTGATGGAGTTTTTCCATCAATGATATACCCCACGATTGTGCCGTCTGGGGATGCAAGAAGGGCAGGACTGCAACGATGTCATGAAGAAGCATCGTCACAGTCCTGCTCCTCTCACGTCCCCATTCCAGGACACCACCATCCTGCAGAAAGGACTGATACCTCATTGAAAGGGCTTCTAGCTGACAATTTATAAAGCAGGGCTGCAAGAGCCCTTCTTGCTGCCTCCAAAGCTTTGAGACCCACATTTTTTTAAAAAAAAAAAAATCATGGTCAGTTTTTCCACTCCAAACAGCAAAATGCAGGAGTCAGGATGCTCCAAAGACATAAAGTAGCTTTATATTTTTTTAAAAAAGGAGGGGAAGGAAGGAAGGAAGGAAGGAAGGAAGGAAGGAAGGAAGGAAGGAAGGAAGGAAGGAAGGAAAAGAAAGAGGAAAAAGCAGCTAACAAAGTTTCTGGTTGCATTGGACCCCTTGGTGTGTTTTGCAGGGAGATTGTGGAGGTAAAAAAAGGGCAATTGCTCACTCTCCACAGTCACCCATCCTTGTTTCAAATGAAAATTGAAAGATCATTCAAAATTGAAACTTTTACAGCTTTTTATGCTAGATGCTGAAATTTCACAGAGGAATGCTGCAGTTGCGATGAGTGGTGGGACGTCTGTGTGGAGCTACTGTCACCTCCTTGGCCCATCCATTTCTCTCCGGCAAGCGTTGTAGGTAAAGTGAACAGCTTTTAGTAACTGTGTTTTTTCTGTAGGAAGGATTTTACTAGGGTTGTGCATGTTCTCCCACCTCAAGCCAGATCAGAACCTGGATGCTGATTCAATGTGGATTGAATCAGGTCTGAATTTCAGTGGAGGTTTGGAAACCTGAACCTTCAATCCTCAGATCTGTACTGAGAAAGCAAAACGGTTATAACATTTTTGTTTGTTTGTTTTTTCACACCTGGCTGCATTGGAATAGGCAGCAGCAGGAAGGGAAAGCCCTTGGGTGTGATGGTTATGAACGAAGTAGCACAATTCACAAAATACAGTGCTTGAAGGTTTTGGCTGAAATCCTACATCACATTTATGTACGGTAAATCTACACTCAAGTAATTATGCAGTGGTTGCACCGTACCATCCTTTGTTCATCACCAACCTTGCACAGAGCACCTGCCAATGTGCCTAGTTAGTGTCCTATTATGCAATGAAGAAAGAAGAATGGCTGTTACCAGAATCCCATTGTGTCAATTGGTACACTGAAGGCACTTTGACTGGTCATGCCCCGTTCAACAGGGGACAACTGCATGGATGGAGTCCCATTGGTTAATCCCAGCTAGAGTAGACCTATCAATCAATAGCTGAATTGTGAGTGAATACATAGGTAAATTCAATTTATTCCATGGTTCTGCTCTAGTGGGAACTACCAAAAGGAGGTAGGTCCATATGAATTAATTAGGCTTGTGGAATTCTACTTACACAAGCATGAAATGAATATTTCCATTGCAGATCGTTAAAACGGTACAAATGCACAAAGAAGGAAACACACAAATGTACAACACAAGCTGGTTTGCAGATCTTGGCCATTTCCACACAGGGTATTTAAAATGGTGCAGTGTGTCCTCCACGGAGGACGTCTGCATCTTGGAGTGGAATGGGTTCGGACTACTTACAGTAGATACGCACCTTAGTCCGCTCCGGAACGACCCCAAGTGGTCCTCCAGCATGCTTTTGAAAGACCTGATTTTTCTGGTCTTTCAAAAGCATGGAGTGCACCACTGCAAGCCTACTACTTTATGCAGATTCTCAGGCTCGCACCAATGGAAGCCTGCGATCTGCCAAGGACAGGCTTTAGGCTGGCGAGCTTCAGCGGTTGATCGAGACCCACAATCAACCGGAAGCCGCCATTTTGGACGCCGGAGCAGTGCGGAGTGATGACTATGCACTGCTCCTCCTCACCCCAGACCAGACTGCCAGAAGATCTGATAAGTAGCGACGCAGGGCAATTTCCTCGTTCCATGCGGAAATGGCCTTTGCCTGCTTTCCCTTGCTGCTGCTGCTGCAAGAACCCCAGAAAGTTAACTGCTAACATAGTACACCAACACAGAAGACAAGCATCTCTCAGTCTACCCATTGTCCTAGAGGCATGGAGCAGGCAGAACTCATATTGGAGTTTACAAACATCTAATTGCTGGAACACCTCTACTCTGGTCTTTGATTGTGGTCCACACTTTTTCCCTTGTCCTATAATACCCTCCCCCCCAAAAAAAAGGTTGAACAATGGTGTGATCAAGGGAATAAAACTAAATTGCCTTTAAAACAGAAGCTCAAAATGACTTTCTCATTTGCTCAATAAGTGTGGGAGTTTCTTATTATCCTAGTTCATTTTCTTCATAAATGGAGCAAAGAACTGTATTTGAATTTAGTAACACACAGTCCCAATTCCTGTGCCATGGAAAAGCTGTGATTGGTGGTTCTCATATGTTTGTTCAGTTTATACACCATACTCCTCGTTATAAGGAAGGAAGCCCTGCCCAAAAATGGTTTGTGCAAGAATAAAACTTGGAGACCTCCAAGACACCTTTTTTCCTCATCTGGAGGGGCTCCCTGGAAGCCTTCAGCTTCTGAAGTTGTTACCGTAGTTTCTAGCCTGGACTTGTGGGATGTCAGATATCATTTGATATGAAGAATTTGACCTTCTTTACCCATTCCTCTCCACGTGCTTGCGGGGCTCCGGGACAAGCACATACACAGGCATGGCCGCAAATAGCTGAACCATTCAAAACCCATCCAGGCAGGCCAGTAATAGCCAGACTGCCGCTTTAGGAGACCTCCAGGCAAGTACGATCCCATTATGTATGCACGCTGTTTACAAAGGACTCCCTGCCCCGAGCAGGCAGCTTGACGAGCCAAATACTCAACTGTCAAGCACTCCGCGTTTGCATACTGTCTACTCTATTGACAATGCTGTCATAATTCAATCATGTAAAATACTGACCTTTTGGAGGCTTTGTCTCCAGCCCGAAACCCATTGTTATCCCTGGGAATGGACTAGCCTATGGGCACATTTTCCCCTATAAGACCCCCTGATTTTGAGTGCTTCTTCGGATCAAACCTGGCTTCCATCCCGCCTTGCTGTTGGTACGTTCGGCGAGCCTTCCCCTCAGCTCCACATGCTGAGAATCTCCATTTCCACGTACTACTTCTTCTTCAGACTACCCATGCAAAAATCCCTTTCAAAAACCCTCTATCCAATTCCTACCTTTCTTTCAATAGGTCTATGCGAGTGTGTTTGCATACACGTGTTTGACAGTGTTGCACATCAATAAAGAAAATAATTATTATTTACTTCTGTTTGCTCGTTGACTCGGCCTGACCCTGTAGACACTGGGTCCAAGATCTCGCTAGGTTGCCCTGCCTCTTGTATTGCTAGCAGTGCTCTTGCTAATTCCCATTCCCCATTGTGAGCACATGGAGGTGTCCCTCCCGGGACCCCAGAAATCAGGGTAACAATGTTTCAGCAAATACTAGCCAGAATCCTATTCATGACATACACGAATGACAGAAAAACAGCAGCAACAGCCATCGCTACCAGGAATGAAGGATGACCAAGCTGCTTAGGAGCCAGTAAGACGCTGCCCCTACATCTTTGTAGGACCACGGCCGTGTTACTTTTGCTGCCTGGCTGTGCTCTTCTTCCTTCAGACAGGCCTCCAGCTTTTAACTGGTTGGGATAGGAAGACGTGCAATAGTTGTGATGTCTTTCAAAAAATGTAATATGTGATTCATACATTTCTAATTGTTTTATATCAACTTTTTAATATTTTTTTATTGTGGCTATAAGAAACAATCAACTTTTTAACCCAATTGATAGTTTAATGCTTTTGTACCATGTCTTCTCTTAGCTGTTTTTAACCAAGGTTGACTCAGCCTTCAACCCTTTTGCAGGTCGGTAAAATGAGTACCCAGCTTGTTGGGGGCATGTATAGAAATGTTTCAAAAATACATGCTATTTGTAAGTTGTTCGCCGCCTCGATCCAGATGGAGAGGCTGGATACAAATAAATAATAAAAAAGCAGTATATAAATCAAATAATTAATGAAATGAATTCCACGCCATTAGACCAGCAGATAAGATAGCAGCCTACAACTGTACATCTTCAAACAGCTGTCTTAAGGTCTAAAGCTCAGTCAAAACGTTTCCCCAACATCAGCCTCCTATTTGCAAGTGGTGAGTTTTGAAGACATTTCAACAAGGGGCTGGTCAGTCAAAAGACACAGACAGAGGGGACATTTTTATCCCTTTTTGTTGGCAATGTTCATGTTTCAGATTGCTGCAAAGCACTATTGTTCTTCAAAGTGTCTTCAGAGGTGGAAGATTCCAGAATGAAAGAGGAGAACATTGGCTCCTGTTTCTGCCTTCACTCCTATTTGACTCGACACCCTCTGAGTGAGGGCAAGAGAAAGAAGCAACACAACCTACTCCTGGGCCATTTCTGCACTTACTGTTACAGCGCTATGATTCCACTTTCAGCATCCTATGTAATCCGGGGGTTTGCAGTTTAGCGAGGGGCGGTTGGCCCTTCCCTAAACTGCAAACCCCAGGATTCCATAGGATGTTGCCAGTGGAATCATAGCACTATAACAGTCTAGTGTGGAAATGGCCCTGCTGCTTTTAAGAAAATGCTCCTTTCTGCCTAGAAGATGTTAGTGATGTTCCATGCTTATGCCCTTGCTCCTTTGCCTTCAAAGCAAACCATTTAGGGTGAGGGCAGGGACAGGAATGACAATTTCTTCTGGGTAGGAAGAGACGCTGAATTAAAACAAAAGAGTCCTAAAAGGGAAAACAACAAAACAGCACAAAGAAGCAGTGGTGACAGTGCACAAGGGAAACAAATGGGTGTACACTTGCAGAAAGACCTTCCCAGTCACTGCTCTCCCAAATTTCAACTGTAGTTTTGTTGTTATTCCTTAAGAATGCCCCCAAATGCTTTACAGAAGTTTAGGGAATCATGAGGCTCTCCCAGTTGGAATGCAAATGTTAGCATTCATCACCCTCAGCTATACTCCTTTCTCTCCTAATGAAAGTTGAACAACGTTTGGAGGAGCCTATGAGTTCACATGCACCCAACTCTAAAGGCTGCTTGTCAATATTGCCCTTCTTTCTGATTTAAAGCTGGTGAGACCCTCACCACCGCTTCAGCCTGTCAGCTCTCCTGCTTTCACGGAGGATCCCAAACACTCAGAGCCATGAGAGTGAAATCCATGGAATCAGAGGGTCCTTTCACACTATGCCACATAGAGGAAGGAGAGGGCTTGTTTTCTGCTGCTCCAGAGACCAGGACAAGGAGCAATGAATTCAAGCTGCAGGAAAGGAGATTCCACCTGAACCTCAGAAAGAACTTCCTGACAGTCAGGGAGTACAGTGGAGTCTCCTTCTTTGGAGGTTTTTAAGCAGAGGCTGGATGGCCATCTGTCGGGAGTGCTTTGAGGGTGTTCCTGCATGGCAGAAGGGGGTTGGACTGGATGGCCCCTGGGGTCTCTTCCAACTCTACATTTCGATGATGCTATGATTCTATGATTCTATACACAGTTGTAGTTCCACAATTCCACTTTAAGTGTCATGGCAACATTCTATGGAATCCCGGGATTTGAAATACAGAGAGGGATATTTAGAATTCTCACCTAGGATTTCTAAGGAGACACCCACAGCATTTAAACTGGAATCAAGGTGCTATAACTGCATAGTGTGAAACAGTCCAGGGCTTGCTCATTTTGTGCAACCACCACCAATACAGAGAGTCTACAGCTAAAGCATTCCTTAAAATGATGCCCATCCAATTGCTGTTTAAAAACAACAACAACCCTCCAGTATAGGAGAGCCCATCCCTCTCTAAAGTAATGTGTTCCACTGTTCAACAGCCCTTCCTGTCAGAAAGTTCTTCCTAATGTTGAGTTAGAATCTTCCATCATTCTTCTGAAAGTTCATCTTTCTCCATGTCTTGCATCAGCAACAAACTTTCCTAGATGTATGTCAAGTTGTTAAAAATCAAGGTGCTTGGGAAGCATCTTTTCTCCAATAAGTTCCGTTTGCATCCCCTCTCTTTGATGTCTCTGCTCCAGGGGTTTTGTGAGCAAAGTAACAGCATCAACCTTCCCTTTTCAGAAGCAGGTGCAGGAGATTGACAATAATCTAATAAAAAAAAGAAACCTATTAGCTCTGTCTCCACAACACTCTCAGTATCCCTGGGACCTGCAGTATTTTTAATGCAGACAATAAATTGAAGCCATTTCCTCCCTCAATTGCTCCCAATATGGCACCAACACGCAGTACCGCACCACTAAACTTTTGTGTTCCTGCACATTCTGCTCAACACAAAATCACTCTCTAATTTTCATGGTGGAACAAGCAGCATCCTCACTAACTAAAACATGTAGATCTTGTGTTGATGATCAGCTAAGAGCTACCACCATAGAATGATCACCAATGGAGATCCCATACCAGCAGAACCATAAAATACCAGTTGCATGGGTGTCAGACATGCTGTAGCTGGAACATCCACCGTTCAAGGTCAGAGAAAACAAAGAATACTTATGTGGTCATTGATGACCTTGAAGCCTACCTTTGATGGTGCCTCAAGGGTAGGCCTCGCTTAAAAGATTGGATAGAATCATAAAATCACAGAAGTGGAAAAGATTGCAAAAGCTGAGGGATTCTCCACTAATCCTTCTGCTGTGGTGAGGTTCTGGTTATATCTCAACTGCCACCAAATGTGAAGACTTCCACAAATCTCACCTATTACCACCAAATGAATGGGCTTTGCCTCATCCCCACTTCTGCCACCAGCGAAAGGACCTCCTCGTGCCCATCACAATGATCACCAATTACAGGGATAACCTAGAGGCCCTTGTGGGTCTTGTGTGAGATGTTGATTATCTACTACCTCATCAGATACCACCCCTGTTTATTAGTTGCTGCCACCACAAAAACCATGTCTGGACTCAAGCTTTCCAACATGTAGCATTCCCAGAGGTCAAAAGTGTATGATACAAACATAATACATTATTAGCAGCATTTGTTCATAATGTGGCAAAATGTTGTTTAATACCTTTAAAGCACATCTCTCACTCTCTCATCTCCTAGCTGACACCTGCCTTTTCTAACTCTCCTAACCACTGAAATTCTTAAACCCTCCTTACTAACTATACCTGACAGACTACTGTTTTCATTCCTCCTGACTGCTCCTCACCACGCACCAGCCTTGTTCAAATCCCTTCTGAGAGTCCATCAATCACTATTCACTCCCAGCATTCCATTTTCTCACCTACTCCCAACAGATCCTGATGTAACAACCACTCATAAATGAAACAAACTTTCCTCTGAACAGACCACAATGTCATAAAGACCATCTAATCCAACCCACAGCCAGGCAGTGAGACACAACTCAAACACCCCCAAAAGATGGTCATCCAACCTTTGCTTAAAGATCTCCAAAAAAGAAGCGTCCATCACCCAGCTGCATCAACACTTTTTGGATTCCTTGGTGAAAATCTCCAGGAAGTATTCAGAAATGGATTGCTTTCCTAGGGAACACTTAGCAGTTAATTGCACATATGCCATTTTTACTTTGGGAACTGAAGAACATTAGGAAAAGCTTTGTGACTGTACAAGCCGTTTGACAATAGAAAAGACTCTCTCCAAAGGTTCTTCAGTCTCCTTCTTTAGACATTTTGGAAAGAGGATGGATGAGTGTAATTCTTGCATTGACAGTAAGTTGGCCAAGATGACATTTAAGGTAACTTTGAACTCCATACCTCTATGAAAACCTCATCTGTTTCACACTATCTTAAGTTTCAGTACACACCTTCTACCTTTTCTATTTGTAATAATTAAGATGGCATCATGAAAATGACTATATTCCTGATCATTGGTAGATTCCTGTGCTGAGAACACAACTAAGGCAAAAAAGAGTGAGACTCAGAGTCTCTCATAGCTTCTCCTTCAAGTAAATACAGAAAAGTGTCATTGACTGTGATTGTGTACAAGCACAGAATGGAATCACTATGGTTAAAAATCCTAAATACTTTGCAGTGAAAATCAGAACAGCATTACGTTCAATTTTAGACTTGATTAGGAAGTCCCTGTAAAGGGGGAGATTGTGTGATATTCTAACCTTCTGTGTTTGTTTCAGAAACTGACTCCTCATGGAAAAATTTAAAGTGGCACATATCTGGCAGAGAGGCCTCAATACCCAGAAGGCGCCAGATCTTGGAAGTTAAGCAAGATCAAGCCTGATTGCTATTTTGATGGAGAACCACCAAGGAATTCCAGGTCCCGCAGGCTATATTTCAGAGGAGAGAGCAATGGCAAACTGCCTCCGAGTATTCCTTATCTATGAAAATACTGTGCAATTCATGGGTTCACCATAAGCTGGCAGGTGACTTGGATAACACAGACACACACACAACTGGCAGCCAGGAGACATAAAACCAGCTCCAGTTTTGAAGTAGAGCTCTCAGAGGAAGGAAGAGCCATCAGAACCCATCAGATCCTCAAGAAAAATTTTTCAGAAGGCCGCTATGACTGGGTCTCCTTCCAGGTCATCCTTTTTCTTACCTTGAGCTCCTACCACTCACCCTAACCATTCTGTTTAACTTCATTTGGGTCATGTAATGGGAAATAAGGGTGTTAGGAAAAGGGACAATTGTACCTGTCTGAAATTGTCCAAGAACTCTTGTTTGGGAATAAATTCAGGCGGTAGTTAAACACTTAACAGTATATGTTTTATTTAAAGGCTTTCTTTTATAAATATCACAACAATGAGAGAGAAAGAGAAAAAAACAGGCCTACTCACTATAGTTCTGTTACCAGGCCATACACCCCCCACTTTGATATGGTTTAATTGGGGAAATATGATTTAACTGATATAAATATAAAACCTGCCCTGCTATGGCTGAATGGCCAAGCTGGAAAAGAGGAAAAGTCTGGCTGAACACATGCACTGCGAATTAGGTCAGAAGAAACCTCCAGGTGTAGCCCAGTATGGCCATTTCTGCACTACAGTGTTAAACTGCTGCTATTCCACTTTCAATGCCCTGTGGAATTCTGGGGTTTGTAGTTTACTGAGACCAACGAGCTCTTTGGCTGAGAATTGGAAGTGCCCTTCCTTAAACTACAAGCCCCAGAATGCCATAGGAGGTTGATAGTGGAATAGCAGCACTTTAAAACTGTAGTGCGGAAATGGAGATAGTCAGGAAATCATCAGGAAGCTCCAGCTATAATAGGCTTGCAGTTAGTCTTAATGACTCACCCTTTTAGACAATAGCACCTAAAGATTCCCACAAGAACACCAATTGTCTTAACTCTGTTCTCTCTGACCAAGCAAGTTTCCCTTTTGTCCTTAGATCTGTCCAATAAATACTTAACTATCAGGATTGCCTTTAGCAATTTCTCACCTAACATTAAGACCATTAGCCCATCCCGGACCTCATTATCTACTCCATTGTTTTTTCAGCTGGAGACCCATTCACACCCTTGCCCCAGTTTTTGGCCAGTCAACTCGCAGTACACTGGTTGCTAGTCACTATTCTGCTACTCCAGTGCCTGATTGTGTACTGTCCTTAGACTTGTGTCAAAGCCACATCACTTCTTCACTGCTCTTCTGGAAACTGTCAATGAATACCAGACGCTGCAGACTATATTTCAGAGGAAGGAATTGGTAAAATTACCTCTGAGTATTCCTTGCCAAAGAAAACCCTAAGAAATTGATGGAGTCATTCTAAGTTGACAGGTGACTTGAATGCACATACACAACACCAGAACATGAAGTCTGAACCAGCTTACTAATGATCTGGACTGATATAGGCCCTTTCCGCACGAGGTGAGTGAATCGCTCCGTGCCATTACTTACCGGGTCTTCTGGGTCCGAAGTAACACGGACTTTCCCTTAAGCCCTTCAGCAGGGCTCCTCCATTAGTCCAAGGTGAAGGTCTTTAGATCTGCACTACTCTGGCTGAAAATGCCAGCTTCTTGTTTCTTCGTGGGTCTGGACCAATCGCTGACGCTGGCCATGCCCACAGCCCACCCTCCACTGATCGCAGGCTCGCATTGGTGCAAGCCTGCGCATCTGCACTAGTCAGCAGGAATGTAATGGTGCACTCCAGAAGACTGAAAGACTGGATTTTTCCAGTCTTCACTTAGCGCACTGGAGGACCACTTGGGGGCGTTTTGGATCGGACTAAGGTGCAGAACTAAGGTAAGTAGTCTGGACCTAGTCCGATCCAAGGTGTGGACGACCTCCGTGCCAGGACTCCTTGGCCCGTTTTAACTTCCTCGTGCGGAAAGGGCCATAGACAGCAAATGCATTCTGATGGCCATTCCAGTTGTTGGTCATAATCATGGGGGGTGGGGGGGAAATTGTGCCTAGGTGTCAACCAGTCTTTAAGCTGGCTCGCTGAAATGTGGAGCAAATAAAAACTACTAGTCAAAGAAGTTATTAATATCTCCTTATTCAAGTTTGCACAAACCAGAACCCAAAAACATATACAGTGGGCCCTTGGAATCTGCTAGGGTTTGATTCCAAGATATCAGAGTGTAGTGAAATGGCAACCCTTATACAAAATGGTAAAATCAAAGTTTGCTTTTTTTGCATTTTTTGGGGGGGTTGGAGGTGGGAAATATCGTCAAGCCATGGTTGGTTGAATCTATAGCTACAGAATCTGCAGGTAGAAAAAGTATAACATATTTTTTTAAAAAAATAAACTTCAATAGCATTCTGGCCTGAGGGTCTGTTTCCTTCAACTGTGAATATTAACTAGGCTAATTAAGACTAGAGATTCATTGGGGTACTCATTTTAATGTGAGAACACCCTGTTTGTTCTTTCTGGAACCAAGCAAAGATTAAAATGTAATTCATGGTTGGAAATCTATATATTCCTGGGTTTGCAACACCATTTGCAAACAAAACAACAGTCCAGGGAAAATGTGCATAGAAAAAAAGTTTCCATTTGGGGAAAAACATGCTTAAACATGCTTCAGTGAATGGGAACATGCATGCAGGAGCAGATCTTTGGGGAGAAAAAGAATAAATTTTGAGAAATTCACATGGGGGAAAAAAATCTATGCAGAGAAAAAAAGGCTTACAGTCTTAGGTCAACCCACTTCAGAACAAGTATGGCATGGACAAATCAAGCATTTTAATGAAATAGAAACTGAGAGATTTACACATTCCTATTTCAGACTAAGAAGGCAGCAAATCCCAAGGGTGGGATCTTTGCTTGACAATCCTACTCATCTCCAGTATAAATTTTCCTGTACTGTAAGATCTCTCTTGATCTCAGAATCCGTACACTTGTTCCATCTTACCACCAGTGCCAACTGGTACCTTTCATGTCAGTGGGGCAGTGAATCTGCTCTGGGTTTTAGTCTGAAATTTAAAGGGGAACTCTATCCACTCAAAAAGCTTCAGCTCTCTGGAAATCTCATTTAAATTTCGGACTAAACTGCAGAATGAATTCACTGGCCTCAGCGACATGGAAGTCATCCGACGAGAACTGTGCCCAGCTGTTTAGAGGGGCAATATCAAAAAGCCCAAAATGGCTGGTGTGATAATGGGGCTTCCCATTATCTTGACTTAGCTAAAGGAGGAAACTTCCCTCTTCAGGTAAACCAAGGGTTAATGAGGTGTTGGGATTAGATTACATGATATGATGCTGACCCATTCTAGTCTCTTCGGGGGCGTGGGTTCGTATCCCACCGCTGCCACCATGTGAAGCTGGAAATGTCACGTCCCACCACTGCCACCATGTGAAGCTGGAATATACATCCCAGCAGCTCATGGGGACTTTCCAGCTTCACATGGTGGCAGTGGTGGGACGTGACATTTCCAGCTTCACAGCTGGGTCTAGGGTATCCGAAAGCCCACCTCCTTCCTGTGAGCCTGCCAAAAATCTGAGATCCTCAGAGGAAACCCTGTTGCCTGCCCCACACCTCACAAATTTAGGTTGGTCTGTACACCCAACAGGGCTTTCTCTGTAGCATCACCTCCATGTGGATAGCATTGTTTTCAGATTGTTTTTAAAAGCTTTTTAACTTTAACATGTTTTTGAAATGTTTTGCATTTTTACTCTTTTAATTGCTCTTATTTATTCATTGCGTCTTTGTTCTGGGAGGCAATCTAGAAATGTCTTAAATAAATATCATTTACCTTTTCCTAAAAGATGTTAAGCTATGGTCGACGGTGGCTTCCATATCAATGGGGTGGTGAATGGTTTCCAAGTTTTAGTTTGACCTTTAAAGAAGCTATTTTAGGTTCTGAAATGTATCCCGAAAACAGCTGCACCATCTTGGACATCTCCCTTAAAGTTCAGACTAAAATCAGGAAAGGATTCACCACCCTGCTGACACGGAAACCACCAGCTGCCATTGCTTTCCATCTCCTGGAGCCACAGGGCAAATTATCCCAGGCCAGGAACAGGAAGGGAATGTTAAGAGTCTTATTGAGAATTAAGTGCACTTTCTCGTGATTTAGAACACCTTCTTTAATTCGTTTACATGGCTGGCTGGCCAGCTGAATGGATTGCAACGTTGTTTATAGACCCCATTTCAAATTTCAATACATACTCCAAAGCAATGAAATTGCTTTTGTCCTTTGGAGAAGATAATTGGGGTGAGCCACATCCCCTCCTTATCTTCCCTCCCCAGCCAAGAAGTCAACGTCTCTGATTGCTTCTGCTGGTTGTCCCAGGCTTTGCCCTTCTTCTTGGTACCTAATTCCTAAACTCTTTGGCTGAGTTTTGATGTCCTTTGCCCTTTTTTCACACCTGCCCATGCAACAAGGGCTGCTTTGCTCTAAAGAACAAATCCAACAATATAACAAGAAAACTTGCCTGCTCCAACAGAAGCATCCTCACTCTTCTCATCAGCTCTCTGCCAGGAGCTTTACTACCACCGTCAACAATGAGACAAATGATGACCAGACACTTTTAGGTGGTGGCTTTTCTTGGTATTAGAATGCCCATCCTGGCTGAATGGAATTTTATTAGCAATTTGAATGCTGGATAAGGACAAGATTATTTTATTGAATTAATAGAAAGAAATTCAAAACAGGAAATTGAGCTTTGGATTTTATCCCTGCTGTTGCAAGAAAGAAAGAAAGTCAACACAATTCTTGATTGCATCAATAGGAGTATGGTGTCTAGATCGAGGGAGGTAATGGTACCACAGTCTGCTTTGGTCAGACCTCCTTTGGAATCCTGTGTCCAGTTCTGGGCATCTCAATTCAAGAAGGATA
Organism: Ctenosaura bakeri; assembly: GCA_948474755.1. Lineage (NCBI taxonomy): Eukaryota > Metazoa > Chordata > Lepidosauria > Squamata > Iguanidae > Ctenosaura > Ctenosaura bakeri. The sequence goes on from CAOLHI010003108.1 coordinate 124,555, forward strand.
TCAACAAGTTCGAGTGTGTCCAGAGGAGGATGACCAAAATGGCAAAGGGTTTGGAGACCATGAAGCCCTATGAGGACAGACTTAGAGAGCTGGGGGTGTTTAGTCTGCAGAAGAGAAGGCTAAGAGGGGGCATGATAGCCATGTTTAAATATTTGAAGGGATGCCACGTAGAGGAGGGAGAGGGCTTGTTTTCTGCTGCTCCAGAGATCAGGACAAGGAGCAATGGATTCAAGCTGCAGGAAAGGAGATTCCACCTGAACCTCAGGAAGAACTTCCTGACAGTCAGAGCTCTCCGGCAGCAGAAGATGCTGCTGTCTCCATGGAGTGTGGTGGAGTCTCCTCCTTCTTTGGAGGTTTTTAAGCAGAGGCTGGATGGCCATCTGTTGGGAGTGCTTTGATGGGTGTTCCTGCATGGCTGAAGGGGGTTGGATTGGATGCCCCCTGGGGTCTCTTCCAACTCTGTGATTCTATGATTCTATGAACAACAAAGCTAAGATGGCCACCACCAGCAAACAAAATTATTGTTTCCACCACAGAGATTCAACACAGATTGGGTAAGACAAAGAAGAATGTTTGCCCCAAAATAAAATTATCTTTATGTTTAATGTAAGGATGCTAAAGAATTTTGAATAAAATTCCTGCATAAATCAGTGAAAACTGATGAAAATAAATTTCTGAAACATTGCATGAATCTATGACCACTTTCGTGCTACACTGTTCTGGTGTTATTATTCCACTTTCAATATCCTGTGGAGTCCTGGGATTTGCAATTTTAGGAAGGGACCTTTGGTATTTCCAGCCAGAGAGCTTTTTGGCCTCAGGAAACCACAAACCCCAGAATTCCACCGGAAGATGAAAGTGGAATAACAGCACTATAACAGTGTAGTGCGGAAGCAGCCACCGTCTTGTTAAACTGAGGCTGGAATCCTGTTGGTTAGTCTCAGCTACAGAAGATATATTGAATCAATTGCTGAATGTTAAGTCAACACATGGTGAAATTCAATTGTTTCTTGTCAGGCCTGGTGATAGTTTTTAGGCCAATAAGTGGTAAAAAGTAGTGCAAAACAGGAATTCAGTGAAATGGCAATAATTTCAGAGAAGAGTTTGTTTTAATTTGCAGCACCTTTGACTTGTTATGTGGTTGTTTATAACTGTTTTACACCCACTTCCTGCCCAATGAAAACGTGGGAAAAAATGAAGGAAAAGCAACATATTTTTAAGATGGACAAAAATCTGCCTCACTTATTAAAATATTTCCAAACTTGAACAATCCTGTTTTTAAAGTACCATATTTTTCTTTCACGATCCAAATTATACCCCATTTCATCTGTCTATATATATCTTCTTAATTCTTAAAGATTTGTACAGTACAAATGTTTTCCTTGGGAAAAGGCTAAATTTTTCTAATTACACACCATATATATGTTCAAAATTCTATTCTTATCCATTCAAAGCAACCAATAGCAAATACTTTATCTTTCCATACTGTTTGAGTTTGTTGATCTATGTTGTTAAGTGTTGTATTGTGATAATGTCTATGTTCAATGTATTTTAATGTTTGGAAAATAAAAAATTAATTCAAAAAAAATATTCCCAAACTTCTCCATTACAAATAGATTCCATAAACCTCCCCCCACCCACCCGTGCTTAACTGGAAGTAAGACCAATTGATTTCAGGGGTATTGATGTCTGAGCAAATCTGCGTAGATCTGCAGTGTTGGTTAAATGTATAATTTAAGACTGTATTGAGCATGGGAAGCCAAACAACAAAGAGAAATGTGCTGAACAAAAGTGTATTCATTGAGCAGAAGAAAAAAAAAAGAAAGAAAAATGTATGAGACGGGAGCTGGACAGTTTACCAAGTGCATTGCTGGAGTTCATAATGCATCTTTGCTTGTCTGTTTGAATGCATTGCTTCCAAATGCTAAACACATTGTACGTTTTCTTTCTTGTGACCCATTGGATACCTGGGTGTCAATATTGCCCAGGCAAACATTTAAAGGAGTAGGGAAACTGACGATCATTGATCAAGCATAATCAATAGCAACAGCAGTGGAAGAGAGCAGCATTTTTAAAAACAAGACAACATTCTGTTTAATGCATAGTTTGAAATGGGGGGTGAGTAGGCCATTTCCACACTGCACTCTTATAGCGTGATGATTCCACTTTCAACATCTGATGGAATCCCGGGCCGGCCGGCCCCTCCCTAAACTGCAAACCCCGGGATTCCATCGGATGTTGAAAGTGGAATCATTGTGCTATAACAGTCTAGTGTGGAAATGGCCTATATAGTCAAGAAAAGAGAGGAAGAAAATAACCAAGCCGTGGGAGATTTTTGCTATTGTCTTCTACCTGCTTGCTCTGAATAAGATGTATTGCATTCTTAGTCATCTTAATATTATCGTGTTAGTGAGGGTTGGCTCTTTTTTTGCCGCTAAAACCACTTCCTCTAGTTTTGTCAGTTACCGGAGGTAGGAGAAAAAAAGACGTCACCTTCCACTGAGTCAGCCTTTTGGTCTCTCTAGCATGGTACTGTCAACCCTGACTGACTCGTCAGAGCTTCAGGGAAGAGTCTTTCCTACTCGGATACTCCCTTGTATTCTCAAGAGATCTTCAGTCTAAGTACGGATAAAATCCTGCTTAGCTTCTGTAATCAGATGAGACTATAGGGTCACAGAATCATAGTAAAATGTAAGCTTCACAGTCCTACTGTTAGGTGGATTTGTAATTGGTTGACTCACCAAAACCAAAGGGTGCTCCCCACACCAACGGATGCTTTTCTTCTTGGAGAGAAGTGACTAGTGGGGTGCCACAAGGATCTGTCCTGGTCCCAGAGCTATTCAGTATCTTCACCAATGACTTAGATGAAGGAAGAGAGGGCAGGCTCATCAAACTGCAGATGACACCAAGGCCATTTCCGCACTAGCCCGTTATAGCGTGATGATTCCACTTTCAACATCCTCCGGAATCCTGGGGTTTGCAGTTTCGGGAGGGGCTGGCTGGGAATCCCAAATGCTCCTTCCTCAACTGCAAACCCCAGGATTCCAGAGGACGTTGAAAGTGGAATCATCACGCTATAACGGGCTAGTGCAGAAATGGTCCAAATTAGGAGAGGTAGCTAACACTCCAGAAGACAGGATCAGAATTCAAAATGATTTTAACAGATTAGGGACCTGGGCCAAAACTTACAAAATAAATTTCAACAGGGAGAAATATAAGGTACTACACTCGGGCAAAGAAAAGGAAAGGTACACATATAAGATAGGAGACACCTGAATTGACCACAGTATATGTGAAAAGGGTCTAGGAGTCTCAGAAGACCACAATGCGGACATAAGTCAGCAGTGAGATGTTGCAGCTAAAAAATGCCAATGTGATTTTAAGGCTGCATCAATAGGAGTATTGGTCAAAGGAAGTGATGATCCCATTCTATTCTGCCTTGGTCAGACCTCATCTGGAATCCTGTGTCCAGTTCTGGGTACCACAGTTCAGGAAGGATATGGACAAGCTGGAAGGTGTTGATAGGAGGGTGGCCAAAATGGTAGAAGGCCTGAAAACCATGTCCTATGAGGACCATCTTAGGGAGCTGGGTATGTTTAGCCTGGGGAAGAGAAGGTTAAGAGGTAACATGATAGCCATGTTTAAATATTTGAAGGGGTGTCAAATGGAGGGTGGAACAAGCCTGTTTTCTGCTGCTCCAGAGACAAGGACATGGAGTAATGGCTTCAAACTTCAGAAAAAGATATTCCGTCTAAACATTAGAAGGAAATTCCTAACAATAAGAGAAATTCAACAATGGAATGTGCTCCTGGGGGTGTGGTGGAGTCTCCTTCTTTGGAGGTTTTTAAACACAGGCTGGGTGCCCAACTGTTGGGAGTGCTTTGATAGTATACTCCAACATGGCAGAAGGGGGTTGGACCTAATGGCCCCTGTGGTCTCTTCCAACTGTGATTCTATGATATCAGCTGCATTCTGGGCACTGAAGTGGTGTGCCACAGTACTGCCATGGTCCTTGCTTCCCATGCTAAATTGGGAAGGAGTGTTAATCTGTACCCTGAAAAATCCTCTGCAGTTGGCTACCTTTCTAGTCCCAGCTACACAGATGGCTTCTCTGAGGATGCCTTACCCATACCCTCCAACATTTCATGGATGAAAAGCAGGACACATGTGGCCATTCAGTGTCAGAGTGCGGTCAAGATTGGAAAAGTTATTACTGAAGAAGATTATGAGAAAGCTAGGAAAGACTGCAGCAGCTTGCTTTTGCCTGAGCCTACAGAGAAGGACGAAACTCCTCCTCCTCCTCCTCCTCTTCTTTCTCCTCCTCTTTTGTCCACCCTGCCCATTTAATCCAATGCAAACTTCTTTTGCAGTTTGAACTCAGCTTGCAGCAACTGAAGCAAGCTGAGGACAAGGCAAAAAGTGGGAGGAGGAGGAGGAGAGAGAAACTGGGACATTTGGAAGCAGCTGGAAAATTGGGACAGCAGAGGTTTAATCAGGGCATGAGATATACATGTGTGAATTTGCGTGGGTGAGTGGGAGGTGTATTTGATTTGACACTCCTTTGTATAATAGCTAGGTGGGAGGTACCACAAGATCTGTGCTGGAAATAGCTGTACCTATCTAATCTGGCAAGTAAAGGTGATTATTTCATCTTTGCTCATTTCTGACATGAACTAAAGCAAATTGGACTGTCCCTGTGAAACTGGGACAATTGGTGGATAACAGAAATTTACAAGCAAGGGGCAATGGATCTTTTTTATTCAACTGGAGCCTAGAATCACAGAATCGTACATTTGGAAGGGACTCTAAGGACCCTTAGGTCCAAGCCCTTGCCATAAGTGGGATCCGGGAAAAGAATGCAGTCCATAAGCCACCGTTTGCCCTAGTCAAATGCTTTCACCACTGCACCACACTGTATGAGTGGTCCACAGCCTGGGCATTTCCCCATGATATCAGCATTGGCTCCTAAGCCTGACTGCTTCCCAGTAGTTTCCCAGTTCCCTTGTCACTTTGGTTATGGAGCTGTACGGTCAGTGTTTTCTGTGCTGTTCATCTGCATTCCTTTTCTTTGAGAGGGCATCAGCCATAACTTTGGACTCGCATTGCTTTTTCACAATCAGCCTGCAAGCTAGTGTGGAGGATGAACTACAAGAAAACTGCTGGCCACCACAGCAGCCGTTTTGGAAACAGTCGAAATAAAGACATAAGGCTTGGAATGAGCTCCATTTGAAGTGCAGCCTCACATGTGAGACAGGTAGGCAGCTGTCAGGAAAGAATTCCACTGAGTAGCTTAATTAGTCTTTTATACTGTTTAACGTTATGAAAAATTACTTGCCCGAAGTTATAAATTTAGTTATTAAAGACTCATTATTCATTAGGAACATGACATATGGGACACGAAGAATGAATAAGCTGTATTGTGCACCAATCATGTTTTACTCTTAGGTTTTTCCTCCAAGAGAACTGGCTGTGTTTATCTATAAGCAGGCACGTACCTAAATCCAAGCATGGTTAGATGCAATGAATAAGAAGAAAAAGAAAGTCTTACACATAATTGGAAAACGCATACCTAGTTGTCTATCTAGCATTTTCCCTAAATGCCTGCAAGTTTCTCCCTATAAATGGTTCAGCTGTGTGAAACCATAGAGTGATCAGGAACGTTGCAAAGCCTCAATGGCAGCTCAAATCATTTGAGTGTTGGACTAGGACAATGGTGGACCAGGGTTCGAATCCCTGCTGAGCCATGGTAACTTACTGCATAAACTTAGGCAAGTCATTCTGTTATCACGGTTATGATATGTCGGGTGAGAGCACTAGATATCCTTTTGATATCAAATAATTTGGCCTTTGCTTGACCTCTCTCTGCCACCCTACTCCACGTGTTTGCAGAGGCCTCCTGGACGAGCACGTACGGGCGCAGCCATTGATGACTGTACATTCCAAGACCCCATTCAGGCAAGCACTCTAAGCCTCTCCATCGCTTTAGGGGAAAACCTCCCTGCAAACCGGCTCGGCTCGGCTCGGATCTACACAACACCATGCATCCAAGAGCCAAGCCATTCCTTTGTACCGGGCTATTAACGAACTGGTCACGCTATTGTCTTAAGAGCTCAACCAATCATGCTAAACTTGACCTTTTCCAACTCCTTTGTCCAACTCCAAATCTCCTTTGTTCTCACCGAGCATAACATAGCCTGTAGGTAAACTCCACCCTATAAAAGGTCCCCACTTTTGGGACCTCCTCGGACTACTTTGGACTTCCATCCCGCCTTGCTGCCAGTAGTCTGAAGGAACCCCCCTCAGCGAGCCCCACTGAGCTTTCTTCCCCAGAACCCCGCTTGTCTCCAGGACAACGAGACCAGGTGTCGTATTGCCTTTCCCGAAAAGCTCTCCATTTCTATTTCTCATTTAGTTAGTTTATGTCTTGTCTTGCTTGTTTCTTGTCTTTAATAAAATATTGTTTATCACTTTCAAAATCTTGTCTAGCCGCTCTCTGACCCGACACTGTAGACATAAAGATGCTTGCTAACGTTACCCTACCTCTCGTTTAGCCAAGACAGAGCTCAACCTAAATTCCCCCAACTTGTGTTTTTATCTGGTCATTTGGGCGCCCCTCTCGGGACCCCCAACATACAGGGTAACAATTCTCCCACCTTCAGAAGGAAGCAAGAGCAAATCTCATCTGTACAAATTTGGCCAAGAAAACCCATGTAATCCCCCTTGAGAGTTACTATGACAGCATCTGGGGGTGTGGCTAGCCTGAGTGACAGGGCAGCCCTAGCAACAGGTTGCCATGCAACCAAAGTGGCTCTGTAGGAGAGAAAGCCATCCCACTGGTGAGAGGGAGGGGCTGAGGTTTGAGAGGAGAAGGTCTATATACAAGACACAGTGGCTTTGATTTTAGAGATTCCTTCAATGATATTTCCAGAAAGAAAAAGAAAGCTTTAGGACAGAGCCTTTCAGTCAGCCAGGGACTTGTCTGAATAAGAGTGGTTGTCTTCTCAGAGGTCTGCGGGGGGGGGGACCATTTTGAGTTGGCACCGAAGGTGTGATCCTGATTTGGGAATTAACTGTTTGAGCCAAAGAGAAGCCAAAGACCAATGTGTGTATGAAAGTTCTTTATGTGTATACTGCAGTAGTTCTCAACCTTCCTAATGCCACGACCCCTTAATACAGTTCCTCATGTTGTGGTGACCCCCAACCATAAAATTATTTTTGTTATTTATTTATTTATTTATTTATTTATTATTTATTTATTAATTATTTAGTTAGTTATTTCCAGCATCGAATAGATTGGAAACACTGCCCTAAATCACTGCTCTGGATAGACTTCTAATGCCTAAAAACTGGTAACCCTCCAGTATATGTATTTTCCGATGGTCTTAGGCGACGCCTGTGAAAGGGTTGTTCAACCCCCAAAGGGGTCACAACCCACAGGTTGAGAACCACTGGTATACTGGATTAAGCTATAAAAAACTGGGGAAACACCTTTTTGAAGTTCTGTACTGATTGGATATACTTATGACACCCAATACCTTTCCCTGGTTGTTATCTTAATAATGATCGCATTATATTTTTCTAAATTGTGACTCAGTAGGGTTCTTTTCATTGGTTCTAATCAGTTAGTGACACACTATCACAGATCAGCAAATCATTCTGAATAACAACTGGGAGACTGTATCCTTTATACATTAAGGTGGTGGTTTTAAAGGAGAGTTGTATAATGGGGCAAGGCGCTCTAGCAGACTGGGAGAAAAGCAGGCCTGGCCTCTACGATAGTCACCATAAGCCAGAAATGACTTGAAAGCACACACCGACGACGACGACAACAACAACAACAACAGAGCGTGAAGCAACATCTGTACCAGCATTTTGGGTAGTAGAGAGTTTCTCAGATGGTTTAGTGGTATATTTAAGGAGCTGATTTTCAGTCTGTTTTGGGTGAGGTTGCAATCTCCCTAAAGGAGAAGGTCTGTAGTTCATCAGTACTCCAGGTAGCTAAATGACTTTTCCCACCTTTGGCTGGTTCAGAAGTTACAGCCTTTCCTAGACAAGGATGGTATGACCTTCATGATTCACGCACTGGTAACCTTCCAGTTAGATGACTGTATTGTTGCACATGAGATTGCCCTGGAAGACAGATCAGAGGCTTCCAGCTGTGTAGAATTTGGCTACTAGAACTTTACCTGGTACTGCATGTGCCCTCATTACTCCAGTTTTAGAAGAGCCACAGTAGTTACCTGTTCATTTCTGTGGCCAGTTCAGTTTGTTTATTACTGAGGTCCTGAAGGGCTTCAGACCCAAAAATCTGGAGGATGCATGTCCTGAGATCTTTTATAAATATGGTAATCTAGGTGTATCAGATGCACATATGAAGACAAGAGTTTTTGAAGGCCCACTGTATAGTAAATATCCTAAAAGACTAACATAGGGCCAGCTCATTCTCCCGTACTAATAACCTGAGATTCCAAAACTTACAAGTGCTTAAGTCATGGTTGATGTTAACACCATTTGTTTGAACTTTACCACTGATCATGAGTTAGAAGCACAAGTGACCAGATATTGATAGCAGAGGCCTCCAAACAAACAGAGATCAGCTAAGAAATGGCAAAGACCCTTCGGTCCCTCAGACTAAAGTGATGGGGCAGGGAACCATGCCTATTTCACATCAAGGTCAAAGAAAGACTCATATACAAAACCACTAGCTTCAGTACATATCCTTTCTCTGGGGTAGCAAAATTCCTTGGGACAGAAAGGAATCTAGGGGAGAAAAATCTGAATTAGGAGAACTTCAGAAACGTCCCTGTTGCTTGTGCTATTCAAAATTCTAACACTAGCAATTTCTGGCCATACACATGCTAAGCACGTTTGTTATTTATGCTGTTTTAGCATAGAATCCCTCCACTTCCTAAAGCCCATGCAATTTCCCTCCAGAGCGTCAGTCTGCAGAGTCTTTTGACAACTTTCTTTTTCAAACCCTCTCTTTTTCAGCTGTGGAAAATAAAATAAAATAAATCCCTTGAAATATTTTTCCCCTCGTCTGATTGAAAGCAGACTTTGAAATTCTCCAGGGCCCCCTGCTTTTATAAGTGAATGTAGATTTAAAGGGAGGGGAGAATAAGTCTTTCCATTTTGCCAAGAAATGAGTTCCTGACTTCCCTGTTCAATTTTGACAGACTACCATCTACCTCTGACAAGACTTGTCATCATTGAAGTGTTAATATAGGAAACACCCGCACCTCCCGCCTCCCCTTCAGTTCCATATTAGGCTAGAACACTTCTCTTTGTTTAGACTAGATCCAGATTGATTTGACTCCCCCAAGAAAGGGCTAAGTTTCACTTCCTGGCACTGGCGGACAGGTTGCAAATCATAACCCACCCAAACGACCAAGCCCTAGATTTTGAAACATGCCAAGGTGGGGGGGTCATGTGTGGGAGAAAGGGGACGGGTGTGATTTGAGCAGCTTGTGGGGCAGTGAAATATCTGGACAGATAGAATCATAGAATCATAGAAATGTAGAGTTGGAAGAGACTCCAGGGGCCATCCAGTCCAACCCCCTGCCATGTAGGAACACACTCAAAGCACTCCCGACAGATGGTCATCCAGCCTCTGCTTAAAAACCTCCAAGGAAGGAGACTCCACTACACTCCATGGAGGCAGCATATTCCACTGCCGGACAGCCCTGACTGTCAGGAAGTTCTTCCTGAGGTTCAGGTGGAATCTCCTTTCCTGCAACTTGAATCCATTGCTCCTTGTCCTGGTCTCTGGAGCAGCAGAAAACAAACCCTCTCCCTCCTCTACGTGGCATCCCTTCAAATATTTAAGCATGGCTCTCATGTACCCTCTTCACTTTCTCTTCTGGAGACTAAACATACCCAGCTCTCTGAGTCTATCCTCATAGGGCATGGCTTCCAGGCCCCCCACCATTTTGGTTGCCCTCCTCTGGACTTGCTCCAGCTTGACCATTTCCTTCTTGAATTGGGGTGCCCAGAACTGGACACAGTATTCAAGATAAGATCTAACCAAAGCAGAGTTGAGTGGTGGAATCAATGCTATGGCATACCAGCCTTTGGCTAGCATGCTGAAGATGCCCGTATGTGTTGATGAACAAAGGTAGCTGAAAGTTTCCATGTCAGCAGGGTGTTGAATCCATTTGAGGTGTCTTTAAAGGAAGGCTCCAAGACGGTGAATCTTATGTTCCAAATGGGCTGATCCTGAGGATGGAAAGAATATTCTCTTCTATTTATTTCCTGGCCAAGCAAAGGATTTTTCTTATTTTGGGGTGGGGGGATGCTTGCAGAAGCCTCATTGGAAAGAACAGAGCAGCTGTGAGTTCCTTTGCATTTTGTGCAGATTACTTGGGGAAATAATTAGCTCAGAAATATGCATGATTTTCCCGTACAAAGAAAAAAGAAGTTTGCTTTGCACAGAAAACAGTGTTCTCTGTGCAGAAAACACTATTATCTACACAGAAACTATTATGAATTAATAATTAATTTCTATCCCTCCTTTCTCTCATTATGGACCCAAGGCATCTTACGTAGATTAAAACGAAGCACTATTCCTTTAAAAAAACAAAAACAAATCCAAACAGTAACAAACAGTTATAGAAAGTATTAAGTAAACTAATCTATTAAAAACAACACGCATTTCAAACAATGTCAAAGCATTTGAGGTATAATAATGATTGTAAAAAAAACATAGCACTACCTTCCCCGCACACATGCACTCACTGAAAGATCCTGCCACAGCAGTCACTTAGCAGTCAAAATGTTGCCTAAATGAAACAGTCTGGGTTTTGTGCAAGAAAAGTACAGCTGTTTCTGAACAACATAATTCCTGGAAGCCCTTGCAAGGTGCAAATACTTTTGAGAAATTAGGGAAGGCCTTCAGGTCCTTGTACAGTAGAGAGAAAACGCAGAAACTGTTAATTCTTCCCTGGCGGTAGAGAGGTTGCGACAATCCTCGTTGTTAGTTCAGCACCCTGGAAAGTTCTGGAGGAAAACCCAGATTGGATTCACTGGCCTCCAGACATGGAATGACAGTCGATCTACTGAATCAACAGGAATGAAGAGGTGTCGGAGGCCCCAGCGTGGCCGAGCCCGCCGGCGTCTCTGAGCCCACCTCGGATGCGGTCTCCGGAGCGGAGGAGGACCCGGATGACTCCCTGGACGCCGCGGAGGCCACCGCCACCGAGGGGGAACGCCCGGACACCACAGAGGCCGCCGCCACCTAGGGGGAGGCCCCGAATGCCGCAGAGGCCGCTGCCAACACCAGCAGACCCGCTGGCGACTCGGAGTGCGTCCCAGTCACCTCACTGGCGGGCAAGGCGGGTGCGGGCTCACCGGGGTGGGCGGGTCCCGGGCTCGATCCTGGGGCACTGCCCACTTGCAGCTCCGACCCAGAGGAGGCTGCCGCCCCTCCTCCCACATTCCAGCAGCGGCGGCGTAGCAAGGAGGCTGCCCACCAGTCCCGGCGTTTGCTGGAACGGCAGCTACAGGCTGAGGTCTCCCAGCTGGCTGACAGCTCCCAGCTGTGACCCCAGCTGAGGGCTTGCAGCTGCGAGCCTGCTTCCGAATTGGCTGCTGCTGGCTCTGAGACCTATTTAAGGCGGGCGTTGGGCAGGGGAAGGCACGGAGCAACAACCGTTGGCCCTCTGTGTGCCTCCCGCCCACGTCTGGTTCCAGCCCTGCCTGCCTCTGACCGCGTCCAGAGTTCCAGCCAGCCAAGACCCCTGCCAGCATCCCGGGTGAAGTAACCCTTCTTTGTTTTCTGTTAAAGCCTCCTGTTTGTTTAAGGCGGAACCTGAGTTAAGGACTGTTTGCTTTACCCTTTGACTACTGGCTGAAATAAACACGGGCAGACCCCAGTCGCTTGTCCCGCGCCTGCTTGACCCCAGCCCGCCACTGACAAGAGGATTGGTAATCGGTCCTTAGATATGTCCTGTTGATCCAGTGGGTCTATCTAAATTGGAATTAAAAACCTGGACTTAGGTCTCTACTGTTATCAAGCATTGCCGCTGTGTAGAGCAGCCATGGGCCACGAGATGTCCACAGTCTGCCTGTAGCCAACCGTGGCTTTCTTTCTTTTCTTTTCTTTTTTTGGTCCCTAAGACTCACAGGATAAAAAGTGCCCCCAACTCCCCCTCCAGCTGTCCTCTAGATGCCATGGAAGCTTTCTCTGCATGATTTTCACCAGAATAGTCCTCAGCTATTTTAGGCCCAGGAGAGTCCACTTCTTAAAATAAGACATCCCTTCCTGCTGTAAAAAGGTATATTCTGGACCTACAATGGCCCCAAGAAGCCAAAACATAGCAAAATGGCCACCACGCCCAATGAGTATTTGAGGTCATTTTGGAAAAAACTGATTTTTTTTTTTTTCTGCAGGGGAATACGGCAGTGGCTGAAGCCCTCCAGGGTCTCCCATGGATCCAATGTTGTTCCTTAATCTCTGGACATTGCCCACCTCTGGTTTAGAACTTGAGGAAATTACTTTTTGTATTACAGACTCCAAATTTTGACAGCTGTAGACCAACAATAAACTGTCCAAGCTCTGCAGCTAATAGACCCTTCATGCGCAGAGAGCGGTCTTCTAAGAGTCCAAATCAAGCCAGGAAGAGGTGTCACTTTTGTTTCCTATTTGCGGATGCCCAGAAGCAAGTGGCTGGCCATGGTTGGAAGTGGAATGCTGATCCAAACAGTGTAGTCTTGGGCGGTGGATGGATTTGTAGGCATTTCAGCCGCCCTGAATCACTCATCATCTCAGGTGTCATTATCTACAGATTATTCATAGCACCCAGGACAACCTGCTACTAGAACTGAACCAGGCCAATGAGAAGAGTAAACCATCAATGGAGGTTGTTCAGATGACGCTTTCTTACTAAGCCTATCACACTGACAGAAATCCTTTTGGTGACTAAAGCTGGAGTAATTGGTGGTCATGCCACTACCAGTGCTTTCTGGATATTGTACAAGACGTTCTCTTGCATCTCCTTGTGGAACACTTTCCCCCCTTTTCATCCCAGCTGCACAACAGCAGTTGGACATGACCCAAGCATAGCTCCTCCATCAGCCCAAACAGCCACTGATTTGTCTTGATGATGTGCGTTGGCACTCTTCAGCTGCCATCGCGCAGCCAGAAGAAAAAGAACAGTCTTTGCCATCTTTGGCCTCCGATATAAGATCTTAAGCATCATATAGGATCTTGGCCACTGAGTGCTAATATAACATCATTTCCTTAGTCTGACCTTTGGCTTCGTCTAGTTCCCTACTTCCCTAAGCCACAACATTGCTGGATTGGGTTCAGAAGTAAGTGATAGGTACCATTATATGCCATCAGTCCATTGATAACACCTAGGTAATTGCCTGTAGGATTTTATGTCCAGAGAGTGGGCTCCTTGGAGAAGAGGAAGGGAAGGTTCTTTGTTCACATTCTCCCCTGATCCATTCTCTTCCCATTTCATGAATAACAGTTCCTAAGCTGAATGCAAGACTGTCCCAAAACCAGGAACAATCTTTGGTGGAAAGACAGGGCTTTTGGCTGAAATATGTTGATAGCTGGTGGTATCAGTGAGGTGAGAAATCTGTGCAGGGTTCCAGTCCAAACCTTGAAGGAAATATCCAAGGTGCTGAATCCTAGACTTGTCCAAACGCTTCGGCACCTTGAATAGTTCCTTTAAAGTTAGGAACAAAACCAAAAGTGAATTCTCACTGACATTGAAGCTTTCCAGAAGAGTAGGTCCATTGAATCTGCAGGAAATTGATAAAGTCAACTCTTAGTAAGTTCTATTGATTCAAAGGCTGCCTTCTGATTGGGTCTAATAATCAGATCCACCACTAATATGGAAGTCACTAGCTGCTCCCACTGAAACAGTGCAATTGATTGCAGGTATGTAAAACTACCAGGTGAGATAAGCTTTGCCTAGGTGAATGAAAATATTTGGAACCTTCTGGAAACCACTTCAAGGTTTCTTCTCAAATGATCCAGGAGTGACATTTTCATTTTGGTGGCCATTATGATTTAAGAAAAAAATAGGTTGGTGATGCTGGCATACCTGCTCAATCCTTTTATCCCTCTTTTGCTGTTCAAGCATGCTCAGCAAGGGATTCTGGAGGCAACCATTGTTTACCTTGCCTGTTGTAGGCAGGCACAGACAGTTGCTGTAGATCAGCTACAATAGAATTCCATTCTGTCCAGCTCAAAGGTTATTGCATTGTTCACCATCCTCCTTCAGCATCCTTCCAGTGCCAACGCTGGTTTTAGAAAAAACCTTCAAGCTATTCAGAGAACAAGAAGAAAAAAATCATGCTTTCTCAGCCTCAGAGGAAGCAAAGGCAACACCCCTCAGAACAAATTCTGCCCCCCCAAAAAAAAACTGTGATAGGTTCATCTTAGGGTTGCTGTACCTCAGAGAAATGACTTGAAGACATTCCTGTGTAGTTCACATGCATTGCAAAGGCTGCCAAAAACATCCATACTTGTCCTTTCTGTGTACATTCACATGCCTTGTTGCTCAGTCAAATTCAATCATTAGTTTAGATCCTGCATGGAGGAGATAGGTCATGACTTCACACTCACTGCCACGCAATGCTACTTGGCTAGTGAATTGCAATGCCAGATGCACATTAAAATCTGCATGTGTCATGTATACTGCATACCCATGTGCATTGTCCCATGTGCATCCATGCCCAATGCACACCCATGTGCAATGTATGCCCATGCAGAATGGTATTGTATGTACAACTGAACCAAATACAGCTGTTCCACATTTGACAAAAAAGTGTTGAACTTCTTCCATAGGGGAACTTATACATGCAAAGAACACCAACAGGATGCCAGTCTCAAAGACAACATACAAGAGGGAGAAAATCCTCAGACTGGATGATGTAACAGCATAAACGTAGAAAACTGAATGCTATGTTCAAGCTTTACTTATGGAGGGCAACACAGCTACTTGTACTATAATAACACTTTCACATCCCCTTTTCCCAGGTCATAGCTCAGTTATGCGTCAAGATAGACAAAATTGCATTAGATGCCTTAACTCATTATGAGACATCCTTGTATGTTCCCCCATACTTGGTCCATTGGATGTACCCTTTTCCAAGCACGCTTTAATTTCCACCGCTCCTCAAAGTTCAACCCTAAACCAGCTCCAAACTGTGTTTATAGAGGAGGGCTGACTCAGCTCCGACTTATCAGTATCCTCATATTTCATGACATTTCATCTATCAGTTTAGCAGGAGAGGCTGAGGTCTCACCTCTGACCTTAGAGTGAGAATAGACCCAGACTGCATTCCTGTGTTTGGCAAATCAAAAGTCAAAGATCCTGAGTTCTAAACCATTTTATGATCAAGAGGCCCAATAAATGAGGGAACAAAGTATTTTTTGTTATCACTGGGATATCAGTCTTCCTGACATCCCAGCCTGTATGTAAGCAAGGAGATGGTTTTCTTCAAGGAAGCAAACAGGCTAAGGCTTTCTGAGATCAAATGACAAGGGACCAAACCAATGTCGCATCATGTAATTTAGATTACTAAAAAAGAAACAGACAGAGCGGGAATCTCAAACATCACTGAGATAAAGAGGTTGCAGTCCAGATAGGTCCATCTTAGTTATTTTTTGCTGCCTTAGACAAAGAAAAAAATGGTGCCCCTTCTCACCCCATGCATAAAAGCCAACTAGAGCTCAAAGTTAACACCCCAGCCTCAGGAGGGCAATCTTGGCTAGTTTATCACATCTCTTTCCTGGTTCCCAGCCAGAATCACAGCACATTCCAATAACTCCTTCCACCATTCATATGGCTATCTACTCATCTTGGTTTTAGGCAACATCTTTCCTCCTGCCATTGTGCCCGAAGGACCATAGTTAAAATTGGGCTTGTTATATCTCACCATACCCACATATTTTGCATTTCTTCATAGCATCTGCTCATTCATAACTATAAAGGTCTGTTCCTAGGCACTTCACTCCATGCATTTGATGGAATACTTAGACTATGAAAATGTATGCTACCCTTCTCTCGGTTAGGCCATTTCCGCACTGGACTGTTATAGCGCTATTATTCCACTTGCAACATCCTAAGGAATCCTGGGTTTTGCAGTTTCGGGAGGGGCCGGCCGGAATGGGTCATGGTCTCAAAGGTGCTACAAGATCCCTTTGCAGCCAGCTAGAGTATCAATTGAATCTTTCCTCAGCACTGGTGAAGGCAGAACATCCTACACCACACTGGAAAGCAGCAAACTGACTTGGTGGGTGCAGGCAAGCTGCATGACACAGAATTCTGCTCTAACACCTCACTGATCTGCTGCTTCCCTAATGGTAGGGTTGGTCTTGGCCTTGATCTCAATTGTCAGAGACTCAAGAGGACCTTGAAGAGAAAAAGGCCATCTAGATTCAAGATCTAGGTGAAAAGGTGTGGTTCCTCTTTTGCTCTAAGCCCTGATTTGCCAGTTATGGCTCAACAAGGAGAGACTTAATTAAACCCCCTACTTTTTCTGTCTGTCAGGGATGGATTTCACAAACCACCAGGCCTGGAATACATGGCTTGTGGACAGGATTTGGGATGGTGGATCATAAGGAGAAGGACAGAGTCCAGGCACAACAGCAATGTGCTTAAGGGAGAAGTAGGTTTCTACAGCATATTTGAGAACAGTACTTCTCCCATGTTGGTCCTCCTATGTTTTGGACTTCAGCTCCCAGAAACCCTAGCCAACTTGACCAACAGTCCAGGAATTTCTGGGAAGTGAAGCCCAAACCACCTAGAAGACCAAAGTTTGAGAACCATGGCTTTAGAACAAAGCTTGACGATGCTCTTCTGGGAACTGCAACTCCCAGAATCCTCAGCCAGCATGGCTATTGACCATTTTGGCTATAATCCCAAAGAAATTTTTTTTCCTTGTTAATCTCTGCTTTAGAGGTAGTGACTATAGAACCCAGGGGGTAAAGCATAGCACACAATAAAGGGGAATCACATCAGGCTGGCTGGTGGATCCATTAGTTTCAGAAGCAAGGAATCCACTCTGGATTTCACCTCTACGTGCTGAACTTCTGAAGGGATAGGATCCAAGGCTCTCATTCAACTCAGAGCATAAGTAGGAGAAGTAGTGGTAAAACCAAGACTAGGTTCTCAGCCCTGCCAGCCAAAGATCTGCCGGCTGCCCCTGATTCCATGGCACAGCTTCAAAAGAAGGTGCCAGTCTATGATGATGGGCAAGGTTTGGTGGGTGCATTACCCCCAAAAGTGGCTAGATGGTGCTAGACCACAACAGTGTGACTGTCCTAGAGAGCTGTCTTGTCAGCTGAGGGGGGAAGCAGGGAGGGTAGATCTGAGCATATGCTTAAGTCTGTTTGTAGACCAGACTTAAAAGTGCTTAGCACTTCTTCTTTTCCATACCCTTGTTTCCAAAATACTTTTTGACTGAGTGGATTCAGTTAATGGAAGGAGCCAGGGCTGGGTGGAGAGACTCTTCTCCTGCCAGCTGCAGGCTATGACCTCAGTAAACAGATGCAACTTACCAGAGCGGAATACGCTGGAACATTTAAATCAGTTTGTCCAAAGTGCGGTTTTCAAAATAAGATTATTCTTTCTGTTTAGGAGTCTATTTTAATGTGAGATCCTTTCCCCATAGTGTTGTAAGCTTCCTTCCCCCACACACACACCTCTTCCTTCCTTCCTTCCTTCCTTCCTTCCTTCCTTCCTTCCTTCCTTCCTTCCTTCCTTCCTTCCTTCCTTCCCTCCTTCCTTCCTTTCTTCCTTCCTTCCTTCCTTCCTTCCTTCCTTCCTTCCTTCCTTCCTTCCTTCCTTCCTTCCGCTTTTTTTAATGCCAACATTTTAGCTCTCAGAAGTGTGATAAATCATTTTGGGTCCAATCAAAAACCCTTGTATTTTATCAAAATAGTGTTGTGTTCTTTCCTTTCCACCAATGAATGCAATTCATTTATTTGACCTATTTCTTTTTATTTATTTCTATTCCTCCAGTCTGTGGCCATTTCCGTACTACACCATTAATACTACTATTATTCCACTTTCAACCTCTTATGGAATCCTGGGGTTTGCAGTTTAGGGAGGGGCATCTCGAATTCTCAGCCAGAAAGCTCTTCGGCCCCAGGAAATTCCAAACCCCAGGATTCCACAGGAGGTTGAAAGTGGAATAATAGCACTGTAACAGTCTAGTGCAGAAATGTCTTGAGTAGCAGAAAAGAAATGGTTTGTCCAATGTTTGCTGGGCTATTTTTTCTTTCAAACACTGAAAAGTTTAGCAGGGATTTTTTTTTTAAGAAAATCCAGTCAATGTTTGCTTATAGTTGAGTCACTTTAATTTGACATTTATAGTTTTCTTTTATATATATTGTTCTGTTTCCTTTCTTCTTTGCATGGCCTTTGTTTCATAGTTTATCTTTTGTATTATTTATAGTGATGTAACGTATTTTTTGCTTTCTGCCTATTAAATAATATTTTAATAAATAATTTCTTTTAATTTAAAAAATTTGCATTTAAAATATTAACTCATTGACCTCAATCCAGTTTGCTAGCATCCACTAGCACAGAACCATTGAATCTATAACTGAGGTCCTTTCCACATGGACGTGGTATCCCGGCATGGAGACACACCCTGAGTTACCATGTCTACCTGAGAGGCAAACCCAGATCCATTAGTGGCTGATGGTTCCAGTATCAGTAGAGCAGTGAATGGGTATTTCACTGAAGAAGTTGGAACTAAAACCCAGAGCAGATTCACCTCCTCTGTTTCTGGAATCACCAACCACCACTGGACAGATCCAGGAGCCAGCCAAGTTGCACAGCTCTTACTTCAAGGGGTGTCTAATCTGAACCCTAACAAATTACTTTATTATTTATTATTTTATTAACATACTGATGTTGATGTTTGCCTTCAAGCTGATGACAAAAAGGGGAAAGTGGGAGGAAGAGATAGGCTATTTCCACACTAGACTGTTATAGTGCTATGATTCCACTTTCAACCTGCTATAGAATCTGGGGTTTGCAGTTTAGGGAGGGGCTTCAAAGGCCATCCTCAAAGGCCCCTCCCGAAACTGCAAACCCCAGGATTCCAGAGGATGTTGAAAGTAGAATAATATCACTATAACAGTCTAGTGCAGAAATGGCCAAAGAAACTGAGAAGTTAGAAAAAGTGTGGGAAGAACAGGGTGATGGAGAATTAATTTGGACTGTCCCAGCCAAAGAGAGACAGTTGAAGGGGACGTGGACTTTTTTTAACATTCACCCAACAAAGCCCTTCCTTCACCTGAGTCTTACTTGTTATTACGTGTCTTCAAGTCACTTCTGACTTCTGACAACCCTAAAGCGAAGCTATTGCAGGGTTTTCTGGGGCTGAGAATGTGTGACATGCCCAAGGTCACCCAGTGGCTTTCCATGGCCAAGCAGGGAATTGAACCCTGGTCTGCAGGTTCATGGTCCAGTGGTCAAACCATTACACCATGCTGGTTCTCACTAGAGTTTATCTGTAGATAGAGAAAGGAGAAGGGTTTTCAACATGGTTTTTTTTCTGGCAAAGAAGAGAGCATCTCCATCATTTTTTCAAGACTGGAGCTCAACGTTAGGAGTAGCCATAGTGCAGTTTCTTCATTCCCACTGCCCCTTGAATTCATTGGCCCTTTTCTCAGCGCCGGCGCTTGCGCAACGGAGGAGGGCGGCTCACACGAGAACCCTCTCCCAAAACGCCGCCGCTTCCCCCGCCTCCTTACCACACGTGGAGTCTTCTTGCGCGACGGGCGCTCTTCAGCCACGCCCCCAGCTTCCGCAGCGCCCCCTGGGAGCTGTAGGCGCTGCGGGGGAGGGAAGCGGGGAGGAAGCGCGACAGGCCTGCTTGCGACGGCTCTCCGCACTCCGGTAAGTGCGGGACGCTGCCGGGAGCCTTGCGCGAGCGCTGTTTATTTTTGCTTCAAGCCGAAAATAAAAAAATCCACGCTCACACCACTTCAGCCCCGTGAGCGCCGCGGAAGTGGGAGTGCGTCGTGCAGAGCAACGCTCCCACTCCCGCGAGGCTCACGGGGCTATTTCGCGAGAGAAAGCCCGTGCGAAAAGGGCATTTGTTTTGCTTCCAACTGCAAGTAGCTGCAAGTGTGTTGCTACTCTGTCCGCCATTTTGCATCTTCAGCACCATCCTGGTCCTGGGACAGTTCCTGGTGCTCTGGGAGGAAACGGTGGCTACTTCTGGGAGGCGGAGTAAACTAAAAATGTCATAATTCTCAAGGAAAGAAGTGCCTTTTGTGAAATTTTAAGTCAGGTCTAATTCCCACAGCTTCCTTTCTATGCATTTTATGAACTAGATCTGGCATTTTCAAAGCAGAAAATGAGGAACTTTGTTAAGTTGCTTGTGTTGCCAACCTTTCCTGTCTACTTTTTGGCCTGTTAAAACTCACTCAAAACTGGAAACTTGGAACGGATTCATCCAATCTTTCCAAGTAAATGGGGCACAACAAAATATCTCATCTTTATATATTTAGTATATTAATCGGAAACAAGTATCTGTCTCTTGAATAAGATGCAGCCAGTTCTGTTTCCTGCATTATATTTGAGTGGTGGTTTGACTGCTATATTTATATTCTTGGCCTGTGACATGTCACTGAAGAATCAGGAGTTAGCATTCTTGTTTTATTGGTATCTTAGGTGTGGAATTTAGTTGGTGCAAGTGGGAAAATTTGAATCTGAGCTAATAAAGTTTTCCTGGCACTCCTGCTTATTAAATAAACCATTGAGGAAGCAACACTTTAGAAGTTTTAAACCATGGGTCTTTTGATCCAAACTTGGCATTTAAATATCTCATCTTATTTTGAAGGGAGAGGGGAAACAACCTTAATTGACTTCCCAATGAAGCTAAAGTAGGGATTTCTGAAATGTATTGACTCCCATCAAAATCCACAGGGCAATCTCTCCTTAAAGAAATTTATTTTCCCTTTGCAACATTCCTTTGCCACCAGGTTGCTAGTGAAGGTATGGTATCTAAAAGGCTTTTCTCCTGTCCAGGGAGGCTTCCAAATGGTGAAAGACAGTCAGAAAAATTGATGGCTTCTATGTGAGTGAACTCTTCAGTCTTAAATGAGACAGTCAAGGTTCTGGACTAAATTAATTTAATTTTTTAAAGACTCAACTAAGGCCTTTTCCGCACTGGGCGAGGGAATTGCCCCATGCCGGTGCTCACCGGACCTGTGTGCTCCATGCACGGGTCCAGGCTGGTCCGGAGCAGTCCGTGGCTGCCGCTCCGCACTGCTCCAGGGACGAAAACCAACCGGTGAAGCTCGCCAGCCTAAAGCCTGCCCCCGGCCAATCTGCAGGCTCGCACTGGTGCAAGCCTGCAAATCTGCACCAGAGCTCAGGAATGGAGTGGTGCACTCCATGCTTTTGAAAGACCTGTTTTAAGCGGTCTTTCAAAAGCACACTGAATGACCACTTTGGTTCATTCCAGAGCGGACCGAGGTCCAGAACTACACAAAGTAGTCCGGACCCAGTCCGCTCCCAGGTGTAGACGTCCTCTCTGGAGGACGCTCTGCACCGTTTTAAAAACCCAGTGCGGAAAAGGCCTTAACTCACTGCCACTGAAGCCTCTAGCCACCACTGGCTGAGGTATTTATTTCTTCCAATACTTTAAGATATATTTGATGCACATGTGGAACAAGCTTCTCTCCGTACATCTGCTTTGGGCTTGCCATCGCTGGTCTTATATGTTTTGTGTTTCTAGCATTCCAAGGTCCGTGCCCTTAAAACTCCATGCCCTTAGTAGCGAAAGGATGAATCCAGAATGCTGGAGGCTTGACCACATTCCATTGGGCTGTAATGGCCAAACTTCTCCTTCTGAGAGATTAGACCATGCCACCACATATGTAGATGGTGACTTCTGGTCTTGGGCTCCTTTATATCTCCCCCTGCCATTAAGCTCCTAGTTTTTAGAAATGTAATTCTAAATATATGTGGGGTGGAGCACTGATACTATACAACTGAGTCAGGACTAAGGAATGGACTAGAAAAACAAAAGGAATACTGGCAAGTGTAGCTATGAGGGGCACAAATTAAGACCGTTACCCCTGCCCAAATAAGAATTCTTTCCCAATTGAAATTTTCCTTCATTCACAAAATTTCTAGCCTTGTAGGGTTTCTTAAAATTTCAGTTCAGCATTTGGCAATAGAGTTTGAGCATCCGAAGGAAAAAGAGAGGCAATGTTACTATGGGAATGCAAATACAGCCAGTAAAAGAGTCTAAATGCCTTTCTGCTCTACATTGTTATAGTGCTTTTATTTCACTTGAAACTTCCTGTGTAATCCTGGGGTTTGCAGTTTAGGGAGAGGCAAATAGAATTATCAGCCAGAGAGCTCTTTGGCCTCAGTAAACTACAAACCCCAAAACTCCACAGGAGGTTGAAAGGGGAATAATAGCAGTATAACACTGTAGGGTGGAAATAGCCCTAGAGTGTTCATTTGCTTTTTTGTTGCTTAATTGCAGATTTTTTTTTCCATTTGTCTCCATTGAATTTCTTTCTATTCATTTCAGCCCAATTTTCTAGTTTATCCAAATTCTTTTTAATTCTGTTCCTCTGTTCCAGTGCATTAGCTATCTGCTCCCAGTTTTGCATCATCCACAAATTTGATAAGCGTTTCTTCTAATGTATCATCTAAACCACTGATAAAAATATTGAAGACTGTCCATTTTGATTTATAACTGATCCACAGTATAAAAAAGTCTTTGACTGTTTCAAGGTCTTCCTCATCCAATTTAAAATTATACAAACCACACCTGCTCTACTTGGAAACTAATTTTATATATCCTGCTAGCAAGGAGGATCCAAAGATGTCAGTGGACAGAGTTAGACCCCATCTAGATTGCTCTTTGCTGTCCAACTCCATTTATATGACTTACCACAGGGCACAGTACCAGACATGCTCTTTCTACTAAAATGAGACTCTTGGAGCTGAGCAGAAAGGCAAGGAAGGGAAATGGAGAGTTGGTTGGTTGGTTGGTTATTCATTCATTCATTCATTCATTCATTCATTCATTCATTCATTCATTCCAACATACCAGTAACAGGGCCAGAAATATTCCTGTCTCCTCTACCATGCCTCTTTTACCTGGACATAACCATGGCCTCTGGGACCTGCAAAGAAGACAAAAAGTGTTGTCCCTCCTCCATACCAAGGGAGAAGTTGTTTTCAGTGTGGGTGATGTCTTGCATGGCTAGTTGAGGAAAGCTGAATACCTTACCCTTCTCCCATAAGGATGAATGCCATTCATTCACATAGAACAAAAGGAATAGATTTTGGGCTGTCATAACTCCATCCCAGGACCCAGCAGGATCTTTCCCAACAACCACAACACAAAGGCCCTTTTCGCAATGCTGGGGTACGGGGATCATGCGAGCAGCCTCTTGCAAAAGGCTCTTGCATCCCTGCTGTTTCAGCTCCACAGCCGCTGCCTGCTAGCGAGCAGGCAGCGTGAGGGCTCCTCTTCTTCCTTCTGCAGCACAGCCTGGGATTTTCCAAGGCTGCACTGGGGCAGGAAGCATGAGCACCGCAGCTCCAGACGCTCCGCACACATGGTAAGTTCGTGCGGGGCCCTGGAGCGATGTGTGATCACTCACCATTTTCAGCTAGAAGCAAAAAATGAAATTGTGAACGATCGGGCGCCTGCCGGCCCCGGCAGCATTGCACAATTGCGAGGATGTCATGTGGATGGCTCCTTGCAACTGCATGATGCTCCAGAGGCCCTTTCGCATGGCGAATGCCATGTGAAAAGGGCCAAAGACATGCGAGGAACAATACTTATAGCAGCCAGTGTAGGTAGAAAAGGGACAGTCCAGACATCTCAGAGCGTTTATATAACAAGGACTCATTAATTAGGCCAACAGCTGTAGAAGACTCTGAGCCTATATAACAAGAGGCCAGAATGGGAGGAAGCTGTTACAACTGGCCATTTCTATCAGTGGAAGCAACCCAGCTTATATTTGGATTCCTTTCTTGAGCTCCTAGAAACCTTGATCTTTGCCTTGTTTACAACTGAACTGTTGCCCTGGATTTATCATGAACTCAGACAGCAAAGGGACAACTGGTAATCTGCTGGCAAATTATGACAAACTTGCTTACTGGCTACTGATAACAGGCTCTAATTAGACAGATGTAGGCCTTGGCTGGCTGCTGTTGTTACTATGGTTCAGGCTTACCCGGTGATAGCACTAGATACTTCCTTTTGATATCAAATCATTTGACCTTTCTCTGCCACCCCGCTCCACATGTCTGCGAGGCCACTGGACAGGCACATATGCAGGCGCGGCCGGTAAGTACTGGGCATTCCAACTCCCACTCAGGCAGGCAGATTAAGGCCACTCCGTTGCTTCAGGGACCTCTCTTGCAGACACACCTTGCTTAAGCGCGACTCTACACAAAGACGCTCGGCCTTGAGCCGATGCCCTTACAATGCCAAGCCATTTGCATACTGGCTATGCTATTGTCAAAACTGCGCTAAGCCCATCATGTAAAACTTGACCTTTGCCAAAGCTTTGTCCCGCTCTAAACTCACATTGTTCTCACCGAGTATGGAATGGCCTGTAGGCACTATCCACCCTATAAAAAGCCCCCGATTCCGAGAACACCTCGGAACACTCCGTACTGCTATCCCGCCTTGCTGTTGCTTTGTCCAGCGAGTTGCCCCCTCGGTGAACCGTGCTGAGCTTTCTTCCCTGCAACTCTCTGCTTTTCTCCAGGACTATGAGAAAAGGTGTTGTACCACCCATTTCCCCTGAAAACTCTCATTTCTAATTTCTAGTTAGCCGTGCGCTTGTGTTCTCTTTTCTGTTGTTTGTCCTTTTATAAAGCTATCATTTTTACTATTTTAAAACTTGTCTGACTGCTCTTCTGACCTGATGCTGTAGACATTGGGTGGCAAGATCCCTGCTAAGTTACCCTGCCTCTCGTTAGCTTAAGAGAGTCCTCCAGTTAATTTCCCCATCTTGTGTTTTTGCTTGGTTATTTGGGCACCCCTCCCGGGACCCCCAACATACAGGGTAACACTGGCACAGGACAGAGGACAGCATTCATGCAGATAGGAAATCTTCCCTGATCCCTAGTGATTGAAGCCCTTCAAGCTCCTGTCTCAGCCATCTGTCCACTTCACTCCTTTCGTTGGTCACCCCAGGAATGGAGAATGGATCATTTGAGATGTCACAGGTGAGGTCTGCAATGAAAGTTGCAGCATGGAGTACCCTCTGCAGCAACGTATCCATACCCTCAGCCTGTATAAGGCTGAAATGTGTTGACACTAGGACCAGATAGTGCACTGGATACATCCTTTTCTGATTCTGTCAAAACACCACTATCTAGAATGGACTCCAAATGAGTGATCTGATCAAAATTACACATTATCACTAAGGGGTGATATTAGCTGGAGCAGCTAGCAGCTTCCATGTTTTGGGGGAGAAATGAACAGTAAATTTGACCGATAAATATTTGATTGCATTAGTAGCTGGTGGCTCCCTTATCAATGGGCCAGTGAATTTGCTCTGGGTTTTAGTCTGAACTTCAAAGGACCTATCCAAGGGGGTCAACCCTGTCCTCAAATAGGTCCAACATGCTGCATAACTCCTTGTTAAGTTCAGGCTGCGTCCCAGCATGGTTTCAATGCTTCGCTGACATGGGAGCTGTCAGATGAACTGGAAACAAATATCTACAGCCTTTCACAGGATTCAGAAGAGCTGTTTTATTTGGTGTATCAAAAGGAACTGTTGAAAATGAGAGAAATACTATTAAGCTCTTTAATTCCTGCAGTTGCTCAGACAGGGTTTTCTGACGGCCCCAGGCAGAAATAAAGATGCATTGTCTCTAAAGCAACATTATTCTTGGCATCAAGTTGTTGGTGGATCAAGATGAAACTCATTCTGAGTAATAACAACACTGGCAGGACTTGAAAGGAACTTTGCCATGGGAAGAGTGGGAGAAAAAAAAAGCAAGCAAGAAAATCAAAACAAAACACATATTTAGGTCAGTAGGAAAAAAAGGGCTAAAAAAGGCACACTGAAAAAAAACTTAGGTAATTAGAAATGCTTCTTATACAAATATGTTGCTAATGAGGCTGACAGCTTGAGGCAGGGAAAGAAATCCATTAAATTCAGTGGGACTTACTTGTAAGTAAAAATAAATAAAGATTTAACGCTGCAGTTCTCAGCATACTAGCTCTGAAATATGTACTGATTAACTCAGTGGTCCTTAATTTTAAATCAATAAACACGCTTAGTATGCAAGACAGGGGCCATTTCCGCACAAGCCTGTTATAGCGCTATGATTCCACTTTCAACGTCCTGCGGAATCCTGGGGTTTGCAGTTTCGGGAAGGGCCCGCCAGCCCCTCCCAAAACTGCAAACCCCAGGATTCCGTAGGATGTTGAAAGTGGAATCATTGCACTATAACAGGCTAGTGCAGAAATGGCCAGGGTCAAGCCCTACCATTAGACAGATTGAGAACCCCCCTCCAGATGGCCATGCTTAAGGTTGCCATATTCCAATATCTCAAAACCCAGGTATTTCATTTGCCTGTTACTCTAATTTGCAAAAGAGAACTCATTTTCCCCCGAAAGCTGGAGTTCCCCCTCAAATTGTAGCACTCACTCAGAGAATTGAGAGAGCGTGGGTCCACTTTACAGTAATAAATATATAGAAGTGTCCACAATAGGTTTGAGACTTTACTCATTGGTTTAATGCATTGGCTGGAAGTAGTAGGCTTGTTTCTCACATACAATTGGACAAAATAGGATCTGCTCATTTTTTCCCATATCTCAACTGCTACAAGGGCTGGAGACTTGCTTTTTCATATATATAAAATGAAAGTTCAACATGCAGTCCAGCGAAAGGAGTAAAAAGACACCATGTGGAACTACCCAAGTAAAACCCAGTCAACCAGGTAATATGGTGGGACAGATCCTCTATTCAGGTTGGGCCCACAGTTCCAAGCCTTGGGTTCCTTTAAGTTTTAAGTTTTACCCTCAAGACCTCTCCCTGGATCTGGTACTCAGACCTCACAATGGGCACCATTGTGGACCAGTTGCTATGCCGATCAGAGGGTTCTGTGTAGCAAAGCACAACCAGTTCTCCGTTTCCCTTTTGCACATCTGTACAAAATAACAACAGTTAAAGGTTGATTATTTAGCAAATAAATACTTAGCCCAGCAGTTCTTAACCGATGGTCTGTGGGCCACCAGAGAACCACAATGTTCTCACAGGGGTCCAAGAAGACTTAAAGAAATGTTATGAGCTTTGACAGTTAAAAATTAAAATTAACAAGTAATATTTGGTGTCCAGATATTATTATTATTATTATTATTATTATTATTATTATTATTATTATTATCATCATCATCATCATCATCATCATCATCATCATCATCATCATCATCATTGGTTTGTATGGAATCATTCCAATGAAAATATTGTAACGGGAGTGTGTGCGTTAACTTATTTCTCCCTTCTGTCCAAATATGAAGATCCATAATGAGCCACTTTAAATTTTAGGGTGTAAAACTTTAAATTTTTAATTAGGTCTTTTTAACTTTAGGGTTAAATCTTGAGTTACCAGTAAGCCTTGGTGGCCACAAAAGTTAAGAACCACTGACCCAGCCTTATGCCTATTCAGTACACAGAGTACATAGCAACCCTTCTGTTTTAAACCAAGTTATCAGTTCTCCCTGAACTCAATCCACATTCTCGGCTCCCCAAAACTCATTTTGGACCTTATCCATTCCCTTCCTAACTGGCCCTCACACTCTATTTCTGACTCCCTAACACTTTTTCATCCTGCCCCATCTCTGCTTTTAACAGACAGGCCTCTAGGTTCTACCCTTTCCCCCATGGCTCACCTATTACTGGCCTGCACCCCCGTCAGATCTGTTATGGATTAATTGGTAAAGTATGATTTAATTGGCAAAGTACATTAATTAACACTGATATAAAATGGAGCCTGAGTTACTGTCTGAACAAGTGTGCTGTAAAGTAGGTCAGAAGATTCCTTCTAGGCATCAGTGAGGTCATTGTTAGGCTAATCACCAGGTGACTCCAAAGATAATAGGTTTAACCTAAAGCTGTAACATCTCTGCCACCACACAAGAGTGACAGGAAGTTCCCATCAAAACATTGATTGTTTCAGCCCTTCTTCCTAACACGTTTGCCCTTTTCGCATGCCGTTTCTAAAGCGAGAGGGCCACTTGAGCATTGCGTAAATGGGAGGAGCGGTCTGCATGACGCACTCCCATTTACGCAACGTTCAAGGGCCTCACACGGACCACCCATGCACCCTTTCATTTTTGACTTAAAGCCAAAAATGGTGCACGGTCATGCAATGCTCCCAGGGCCCACGCGCACTTACCTGGCATGCGGTGCATCAGGAGCCAGGCTGGTCGCACTTCCTGCCTCAGCACTAGCCTGCAATTCCCGGGTTGCGCTGCGATAGGAAGGGGCAGGGCGTTCGCACGGCACTCATGCGACCAGGAAGCTGCTGCAGAACTCAAGCAGCAGGGAAGCGGCAGCGTTCCCGCTGAGGCTTTTCGCGTGAGACTTCCCGCCCAGCCACGTGAACGGGTAACGTGCAAAAAGGGTCCTGGACATTTCCCTATATTGTTCCTTTACCTGTCCGTCATTACAGAGCTATTATGACAGTCATTAACTCTTTGTCCCCTACTAATACTAAGACCATTAACTCCATCTGGACCCCATCATCCATGTTGCAACCTCCATTGTTTGCTCGGCCAGAGAGTCATCCATGCTCTTCGCACAGATTTTGAGTATAAAATCCTTCCCTTTTGAGCAGTTTGTTTGATGCAGTATCTCACTCGCTGAACGTCATGCTGTCACTCTGATTTCCTAGCAAGTACTGTCCTTAAGCGCAAGCCTAAGACATTGTTGCTTTCTTTACTGCTCTCCAGACTGGTAATTATTGCCTGTTCCCTAGAACTCCATTATCAACAACTTTCTTCCTTTTATCTTTCAGTTAGCTCTGGTGTGAGTGTTTGAATCTTTTGTGCGTGTGACTGAACTCTTTAATAAAACACATTTTAGCTTATTTGGAATCTCTGGCTAGTTCTTTCCTGCAAGGATGCCGTAAACATTGGTGAAAGATCTCATTAGTTACCCCCCCGGCCTCCTAATTTGAGCTAATTAATTCCCCATTGTCATGTGGAGGTACTGGCATTGCAGGTGGACCCCTGCGTCACCCACATTTTGGGGTACCACACCCTTCTCAGCATTCTGCAGGCTGTGATTGATTGACTGTAACCAAGCCTGCCCAGCTTGGTTCACATACGTCAGTCCTACAGATCCTGAAGGGCAGCAGCGGAAACTCCCTGTCTGTTCCCCTGGAACTTTATATTCGACTGTATTGGAGCAAAAGGCTTCATATGCTGCACAATCCGTACTGGTCTCCCTAACCTAATGATATCTCAGGTGTGTTGAAGGGGTCAGACAGTGTCTCAGTGTGAGTGTTAGAGACTTTGTTACTCTGATCAGCTTCTATACGGAATATGGGGCACCAACCTTTCCTTTCTCTCAGGCAGCAACATTTCTCAGGCTGCCCAAATGCAATGCTAAACATGCATGTCTATTTATCTGGAAATATTTTGCACTGACTGTTTTCCAAATAAACATGTGTGGAAATGTGAACTGTAGCATTACTTGCATATCAATGACCAGAAGTCCAGTCTTAACATGGACCATTTCCACACTAGACTGTTATAGCGCTATCATTCCACTTTCAACATCCTTTCAACATCCACTTTCAACATCCACATAACATGGACCATTTCCACACTAGACTGTTATAGCGCTATCATTCCACTTTCAACATCCTATGGAATCCTGGGGTTTGCAGTTCAGGGAGGGGCCAGTCGGCCCCTCCCCGAACTGCAAACCCCAGGATTCCATAGGATTTTGGAAGTGGAATGATAGCTTTATAACAGTCTAGTGTGGAAATGGCCATGGACTCACCCTTTTAAAAGTTCATAGAGAGGTAAATGTTGACTCCAGGAGCAGATAACTGAGGGAGGCCAAAGGGTCACATTAGTCCCCTAGGAGATCTTGGGGAGTGCCCAGGAGATGCCTTTCTTCAAAACTTCTGTTTACTTCTAGTTTTAAAAGAGGCCTTTCCTAGGCCTAAAAATGGCTCAGGGTGGCTCCAAAAGAGAAAAAATCCCCCCCTCTGCCACACACACACTCATATACATTATTCCAGGGTCTCTTAAGGGCAATAGGCATTCTGATGCATATGCATAAAGTTTGGCCATTTCTGCCCTACACTGTTCTAGTGCTCTTATTCCACTTTCAACCTCCTATGGAATTCTGGGGTTTGTAGTTTTCTGAAGTCAAAGAGTTCTTTGGCTGAGAATTCCAAAGGCCTCTCCCTGAACTGCAAATGTCAGAATTCCATAGGAGGTTGAAAGGGAATAAGAGCACTAGAACAGTGTAGGGCAGAAATGGCCTTTGTCTATTCACAGCTGCTGCAGACATGAATTAAAGAAGGGAATGGAGCACTCCAGATGCATAAGAGGTCCATAGCTCTTTGCCATAATTCTAGGAAGAAGCCCAAAAGAAGGGAGATAGAGCAGGGAAAAAAGGTAAAAGAGAATAGCCAGAATATCATGTTCTCAGCAGGATAGGCCTTGAAAATGATCTTTTTAAAAATGCTTTATGCGGGCAGTTAACATCCAACTGCTTTCAAACTACACCATAAAAGGCTACAAAACAGACTATATTCTTTTATTTCCTCTTTTCCTAAATAATAAAGGCAAAAAAAAATTGCAAGATCTGTAATAATTTAGTATATAGCAGGTGGGGAGTCATGCATTATCTTGGGGACATTGTAATGCTCTTTTCAAATATTTTTGCAACCTTGCATTGGCTGAAAATTCTTGAAAGCTAAGCCTGGCTGTGTGAGTATGAGTCATGTGTGCAAGTGTATCTGCTATTCATGCAGGCAAGGTGCATCTCCTAAGGTGTGGAATTATTACTGCAGTTTCTAGCCCGGACTTGTGGGATATTAGATATCATTTTGATGTCAATAATTTGGCCTACTATACCCCTCTGTTTTCCACGTGCTTGCGGGCCCCGGACAAGCTCGCAGACAGGCATGGTCGCTAATCGCTGTAATATTCCACACAAATACAGGCAGGCCAGAAATAGCCGACCCACCGCTTCAGGACATCTCAAGGCAAGTACCACATTATGTATGCACACTACTTACAAAGAACTCCCTGCCCTGAGCAGGCAGCTTGACTAGAAGAATACTCATCTGTCAAGCACTGTGCGTTTGCATACTGGCTACTCTATTGACAATTCAGACTTAACCCAATCATGTAAAATTCTGACCTTTCGGAGGCTTTGCCTCCTGCCCAAAACTCATTGTTTTCCCCAAGTATGGACTAGCCTACGGCCACATTTTCCCCTATAAAAACCCCTGACTTTGAGAGCTTCCTCGGATCGCTCCTGACTTCCATTCCACCTTGCTGCCACTTTGCTTGGCGAGCCTTCCCCTCAGTCCCACGTACTGAGAAACTTCATCTCTGTGAACTTCTCCTTCAGACTACCTGGGCTTCAGGACAGGTGTTGTATTACCCAAACCAAAATCCTCCTCTAAAAATCCCTCTATCCAACTCCAACCTTTATTTCTATAGTTCTCTGTACGAGTGTGTTGCATACACTTGTTTGGCTGTATTTTAATAAAAACAGCAATTATTAATTTTACATCTGTTTGCTCCTTGACTTGGCCTGACCCTGTAGACATTGGGTGAACGATCTCGCTCCGTTGCCCTGCCTCCCGTAGTGCTAGCTTGTACTCTTTTGACTAATTCCCAACTTTGTAATTTGGAGCGCACTTAGGTGTCCCTCACGGGACCCCCAGAAATCAGGGTAACAGAATGAATCAGTAAAAAGATCACCAAGTGATAAGCAATTATGAGTGGAAAGGCAGTGCTGAAAGAGAGTTCTATGGACTGCTTAAAAGATAGCTTCCTGGGCCCTAGAGAAAACCAAACCTATTAACAGACATAACAGGGCCACTCCTACCATTAGGCACTCTTGAGTAGGAAATACTAACTGAGAATCTATAGGGCACAGTATAACATAATGGTTCTTCAAGCAGAACTACACTACTAATCTCCTCTCAACACCACGCAGACTCACCGTTTAGCTGCTGCTGCTGCCACATCCACAGCCATTTGGTGACTAGCAGCCAGCCAAGGAGATAAAAGAAGCATCTGGTTATTTCCCTGTAGTCAGGTATATAATTCAGTAAGACCTGCTGAGGTCTTCTGGAGGTATCAGAGAATGATGGCATTGGTTTGCATCTGGCTAAGGGGACATGACCAGGTACTTTTACAGCCTCCCCTATTTGGCATGGAAGAGGGCTGAAGCAGCTGAACTGTGACTCCAGGGAAGTCATTTGGTCATTGCTATGGAAGGAAAGAAATACCAACTTTTGCAATGACCCCCCAAAAAAGAAAAAGAAAAAAGGACACGTGCAGATATCAGGTGGATTAACAGCTTTATATGTTACCAACAGGATGCCAGCCACTGTGTGTCATGAAAGAGCAGCAAAGGATTAGTTGTTAAATTTGTGACTCTTGTGTTTTTACTGCCCGGAAGGGGAGAAGTGGGATTTTTTGGATACATTTGCTAAATAGCTTGGCTAACCCCTCAAATGACATGGGAGGATATCATTTGGTCTCCCGCCTCAGCCAACAGAATATTTCAAGCCAGCACTAACACAGAATGTGTTACCCTGAGAGGTGGGGGATGTTGGGATTCACCCACATTACCAGCATCTTCGTAGAATTTGGGAGAATGGCAGCTCAGAGGAAGCCCGCAAGGAAAGCGTAACAACAGGATCTTTTCACCTATGCACACCAGTACTAACTGTAGAGAGGAATCCAGTTAAAGTTAAGCAAAGTATTTTGCTTGAATTGACAAACATACAAGAAACCAGACACTCCCAAGAACCACACAAAGCCGTAAGAAAGTGAGGCAGGAAAGGTTGGATAGAGAGATTAGGGGTGGAAAGGGTGGTAGTTACCAGTCCTGGAGAAGGAGGTCACAGCAGAGGGACTCAGGCAGCATCTGAGGGTGGCACGGAGGAACAACAGTCTGAATTACATTCCATGTACTACATTCTATGTACTACAATTTGCCAGGGTCAAAACTAAGTTTTTCATACCTTATTTCACACCCTGAAGGGGTGCATTGACAAAGCAGTAGTGGGACTGACAAAGAGATCCAGAATGGGCAAATTGTTTAACTCCAGAGTGACAAAACATTGGTGGGACTCATGACAATCTCTTAATGTTCAGTCAAGTAGGATGTATAGGGAAAATCTCTGTAGGGTAAGGTCAAAGGTTGGTCTCTGATTGCTCATCAATCTGGGCAGTTCATCTTTCATTATATTCAAAAATGCAAAGAGCCTGAAGTGGTGAAGGGCTTAGCACAAACCCAATAGTGTTGGGGTTTTCCGCATAATCCATTCTGAAATTTCATGATCCCAATCACGCTCTCCAGTCATGAATAAGTCCATTTTATGGAAACTGCATATCTCATAGGAGAGGTGGTAGGGTATGGTAACGAGTGCATCATGCCAATGTCCCTGTATCTTCATCAGAACCCATCATGAAATGACACCATGCCTCTTAACTGGAGAACAATGCAGTGTCTCATTTTGCTCCTCCCCATAGACATACCCTTCGCTAGCCAGTTTTCCCATGCAGCTCATCCTTTTGTCATGCAGCGCTCAGAAAAAGAAAGCTAAGTGGCTCCAGGTCAATTCCCCCCCACACCTTTCCCATTACTATGTTGTGATTGGCTCTTTGACCTCTTTTTAGTCATATTTATACTGCCTTTTTAGTGTATTAGAGGCAGCTAAGTATAGATCACAGGCTGCCTGCAGTTCCAACTTCTTTGCACCCCCATCTCTACAACCCTCAAAGCCACTTGGGGGGGCAAAAATAACCTGAAAATATACAAAACTGACTCCCCAACTGTCTCCCAAATTTGGCAGACTGTGGCCCTTTTCGCATGCAGTTTCTGTAGCGTGAGGGCTCCTTGGGCGTCGCATGAATGGGAGCGTCGGTCCGTACGACGCACTCCCATTCACACGACACTCACGAGCCTAAAGCGGGACGCACAAGCATTTTATTATTTTCAGCTGGGAGACGAAAATACTGCGCAGTCGCGCAATGCTCCCAAGGCCCTCGCACACTTACCTGTGTGTGGTGCGTCAGACAAGTGGGCCGGTCGCGCTTCCTCCCCCCGCGCAGCCTACAGCTCCCAGGCTGCGCAGAGGAAGGAAGGGGCAGGGCGTTCGTGCGACACTCGTGCAACCGGCAAACAGCTGCAGGAGACAGAAGGGCTGCCATGAGTGGCTCGCTCAAACGGCTGCTCACACGAGTGCCACCTCGCACCACCGCAATGAAGGTAAGGTGCGAAAAGGGCCTGTGATGCTGCACAGCTGATGACCCCTCAACCTCTCTTTGTTCCTCAGAGAACAGCCAAAAGTTTGATGAAAGTAAAGGAAGTGAAAATGGGAGGGGGGAATCAAGGATGTGGAAACCAGAAGTGAAGATCCAGGAAGTGGAAACCAGAGGCAAAGATCCAGGAAGTGGAAACCAGAAGTGACTTTTTGGCTCTCCTGAGTCATATCGTCAGCCAATATTTGGCTTAAAAAGTGGTGGTGCAGCTGCAACAGAATGTACAGGGAAGAATTTTGCCCCCAACACCTCAAATACAATAACCCACCTCTGTTCTATATGACGCCCCCTCCAAATCTTAACAATATTAGCTTAATTCCTACCATTAGCCCCAGCTAGAGGAAACCCATTAAGCCAATGGTAGCTTTGTAAATCAAGAGTTGTGTATATTCTGTTGATTGAATGAAGCAAGTCCAGAGGAGGACGACCAAAATGGTGAGAGGCCTGGAAGCCATGAAGCCCTATGAGGATAGACTTAGAGAGCTGGGGATGTTTAGTCTGCAGAAGAGAAGATTGAGAGGGGACATGAGAGCCATGTTTCAATATTTGAAGGGATGCCACGTAGAGGAGGGAGAGGGCTTGTTTTCTGCTGCTCCAGAGACCAGGACAAGGAGCAATGGATTCAAGCTGCAGGAAAGGAGATTCCACCTGAACCTCAGGAAGAACTTCCTGACAGTCAGGGTTGTCCAGCAGTGGAATCTGCTGCCTTGGAGTGTGGTGGAGTCTCCTTCCTTGGAGGTTTTTAAGCAGAGGCTGGATGGCCATCTGTCGGGAGTGCTTTGAGGGTGTTCCTGCATGGCAGGGGGTTGGATTGGATGGCCCCTGGGGTCTCTTCCAACTCTACATTTCTATGATTCTATGATTCTATGATTCTACTCAAGTCTGGACTAGCAATAAGTTTCAAAGCCTTGTCCTGGTAGAATGCAATTGTGGCATGTCATTTTTCCCCACAGTGTTTGATGGGCCTAACACAACTCCAGGAATAAAGAGGATCTCAAAACGATTTGCATCATTTCAGAGAACACAAACCGAAAGGGTTTCTCATCTTCATCCCATTTGATTCTTATTTTTTTTTCTTCCCTCCATAGGATTGGTTTAGTACTCCCATTCCCACAGACTGTGTCTTATAAACATTCAGAAGAATACGTCTAATCCTTCTTCTTTGTACTGGATGCAGCAAAATCAATGGAGACGTCAAGAAGGCAGAACTCTAGTGCTCAGCTTGATCGCTAGGAGCTATAAGAAAAACAACAAACCTACTACAAGAGATGACAAAACAGCCCTGCTTTAAGGCATCTGTGATCATACATCTGAGGCAAATTATTAGCATTTTAAGGAGTGGGTGACGCTTAGTGCTTTGTACTTGAAGGCTTCCAGCATTATCTGACAGGCTGCAGAACTCAAAGCTTTGTCCTCTCTCCTTCTTAAAGGAAATGCCCAATAAAAGGTGCAAAGTGCACCGCAGAAGAGGTGGGCTTAATTCTTTCAAAAGCATTCTCAGTACTGGGGAGATCACAGGGCACCCATCCAAGCTGATCAGATAAAAATAAATGCATCTCTTTCCCATTAACTGAGGAAAGTGGATTCTCAGGGCCATTTCAGCCTTTGTCTGGGAGGAAAGGGGGAAAAAATAGATCAGAGGTGATATGCAAGGATGTAGCCAGCAGAGTGTAGCACTTTGAGCTTTGGAGAACAGGGTCTGTTCTTTGGAGAACAGGGTCTGTTCTTTGGAGAACAGGGTCCAGAGAACAGGGTCTGAATTCCTGCTCAGTCATGGGAACCCACTGGGTGGTCTTGGGCAAGTCACACTCTCTCAACCTCAGAGAAAGGCAAAGGCAACCCCCCTCTGAACAGATCTTGCAAAGAAAGCCTATGGACAGTATAAGAGTTTAAGGTGTGGACAATTTCCACCTTCTTACTTTATGTCATCCAAGAAATCTGGGGGCCAAAAGAATATTTCCTTGAAGGGCAGAATTATTATTTGGGGATCCAGTGCCTTCATTTCCTCCCCCCACAGCTGCACCCCTGGGTGAGGGATGTTGCAACCCTCCAAGGTCTCATGGGGGCCGAAGGAGCCCACCAGCCCCTCCAGTCAGTTGCCCACCTCTCTCTCCCATTGAGAAATGAAAAGTCACCCAGAGAACTCAGTGGAAAACCATTTTCTTTGTAAAACGATGTTGACTGGGAAGTTCCAGGGCTCGAAAATAACACATTACAAGTAACTACATTACACGTAACGCATCTGAAAATGAGTCAACTAAGACATAGCAACATTGGTCTAAATGCAACTGCAAGTCCCATCTCAAGTACTGGCACTTGATCAATGGGATATATGCCCCTTTCAGAAATTGGTTCAATGAGTCTACTTTAGTTGGGACTACTAATTGGATTTAAATCCGTGGTTCACAAACTTTGACCCTCTGAACATTTTGGACTTCAGCACCTGTTGGCCAAGCTGGCTAGGGCTTCTGGGAGCTGAAGTCCAAAAACACCTGGCGGACCAAATATTGGGAGACAGTGGCCTAAGCCATTATTTTTCTCAAGCCACCCAATGACCTAGAATCATAGAACTGGAAGAGACCACAAGGGCTATTGAGTCCAACCCCATTCAGCCGTGCAGGAAGACCCCGTCAAAGCATTCCCCCAAAAAGGCCCTCCAGCCTCGGTTTAAAAACTTCCAAAGGAGGAGACTCCACCGCACTCCAAGGCAGCAATTTCTACCATTGAACAGCTCCTACCATCAAGAATTTATTTCTAATGTTTGCTCCATGTCCTAACAGTGGAAAATGAGCCCATCTTCCACATGTCATCCTTTAAAATATCTGAATATGGCTCTTATGTCACCTCTTAAGTCCCTTAATCCGGTCTGCCACTGAAACCTCTGAGTGACTATCCTTAAGCTGTAATGTTATTTTGGTTGCGTAATACACACACACACACACACACACACATATATACACACACACACACATATATATATATATATATATATATATATATATATGCATATATATACACACACACACTTGTTATGAAAGCGTTGGTTGAGGATGCATTTGGAGAAATTTGTGAATGCATTTTTTTTCTTTTCGTAAAAATAAAAAAGTAAACATATTGGCAGCGTTACACTTAGAGCAGTTGAGTAACACCTAATGTGCTACATTGCAAGGGGGAAAAGAATTGTGAGTAACACCCAATGTGTTGCTTTTCAAGAATAACAGAACTTAAGAATGTTATTCTTTTCACAGGAGTTTCTTGTGAAATTTTTCCTTTCCCGGTAGGTGAGGTGCATTCAAGCAATGGAATCAGAACGTAACTCTCTTACCTTTTCTTCTTATCTTGCAGGCGTATTTCTCGATCAGTCTCTCGACCATGCAGAAGGGTGGGAATCCTCCAGCCACTCTCCGGTGATGACTAGGTGGTCCCAGCCTCATGCAGTTTTAGCTAGGGGAGGGTTAGAAATCTACAGCCCCAGACTCATGTCCCAGGCCATCCTTTTCTTAAACATCTCAAGCAGGAATCCCTTTAGAG
This sequence comes from Ctenosaura bakeri, assembly GCA_948474755.1. Lineage (NCBI taxonomy): Eukaryota > Metazoa > Chordata > Lepidosauria > Squamata > Iguanidae > Ctenosaura > Ctenosaura bakeri. The sequence continues at coordinate 162,598 of CAOLHI010003108.1, forward strand.
TAATATGCCTGTGCTACTGGCCAATGGCTGAAGGGATCAGACGTTTTACCACCTTCTGAAAGGAGGTCTCCAAGAATTTTATTTTTTAAAAAATAGAATTATTTATATCCCACCCTGCTTGGGGACAGCTGCTCCTTGAAAAAGGAGCTTAAATCTGGCGTCCCTCAGGGCGCCGTCCTGTCCCCAATGTTATTTAACATCTACATGAGACCGCTGGAGAGATCATCAGGAGGCATGGAGCAAGGTGCTCTCAGTACGCTGATGACACCCAGATATCTCTCTCCGTGCCTCGGATAACAGCATCAACTAAGGATGGCATCTCACCTCTAAATGAATGCCTTGAAGCAGTAATGGACTGGATGAGGAAAAACAGACTGAAGCTGAATCCAGATAAGACGGAGGTACTCGCTGTTAAGGGCCCCAGCCCAGGTATGGAGGTCTGTCAACCTGTTTTAGATGGGGTCACACTTCCCCTGAAAGACTGTGTCCGCAGCTTGGGGGTGCTCCTGGACTCGCCGCTTCACATGACAGCTCAAATCGATGCGGCGGCCAGGAGTGCCTGCTATCAGCTTTGGCTGATACGCCAGCTGCGCCCCTTCCTGGATCTGGAACACCTAAAAACAATGGTACATGCGCTGGTAACTTCACGGCTTGACTTCTGCAGTGCGCTCTACATAGGGCTACCCATGTGCTTAGTCCAGAAACCTCAATTAGTTCAGAATATGGCAGCCAGGTTGGTCACTGGAAGATCTAAAACTGGCCACATAACTCCTATTCTGAAGTCCTTACATTGGCTGCCTATTAGTTTCCGGGCGCAGTACAAGGTGTTGGTTCTTACCTTTAAAGCCCTTCATGACTTGGGGCCAGCCTACCTGCGGGACCGCCTTCTCCCATATAATCCGCCCCGCACACTAAGGTCCTCTGGGAGGAATCTACTGCAGCCAGTCAGAACTAGGTTGACTGCGGTTACCCAGAGGACCTTTTCTTCTGTCGCTCCTAAGTTATGGAATGGTCTGCCGGAGGAGACCCAGCACATCACCAGTCTTGACTGCTTTAAAAAAGCAGTCAAGACTGTTCTCTTCTGACAGGCCTTCCCAGACTAGTGTTCCACCGCCTCTCGTCAATTGTCCTTTTGTTTTTAATTTTGTTTTTAATTTGTTTTTAATAATTAATGTGCTTTAGGTGGATAGAAGGGTTGGTGGGTGGGAAGGATGGGGGTACATTCTAATGTTTTAATGTATTTATATATTTCTGTAATGCCGCCTTGATCCACTGGGAGAGGTGGGATAAAAATTATTATTATTATTATTATTATTATTATTATTATTATTATTATTATTATTATTATTATTATTATATCAAAAGATCTCAGGGCAACATGCAATTAAATCAATCACAATCATTTGAATAAATGTAGATTTAAAGTAGTAAGATACTAAGCATATATTAAACTGTTTAATGAGTGAAATCAGGAGAGTTTAGAACCAGTTAAGAGAATTTAAGATCATTCACATAGTACACGACCATTTTCACACTAGATGGTTATAGCACTATTATTCTACCTCTCAAGGCCCCTCCCTAAACTGCAAACCCCAGGATTCCATAGGATGTTGAAAGTGGAATAATAGTGCTATAATGGTCTAGTGCAGAAATGGCCCTGGTTTGGATTAAATCATAAGGCCCGAAAGGCTTGAGCCAAGAACCATGTTTTTATTCAGCACCCGCCTTATGCCACCATTGGTGCCAATTGGGCAAACCAAGGAGAAGGTATTTGATACCTAGGGTGCCACAACAGAGATGTATTGTCTTGCCCCCACTGGTGGGACACAGAGGAGGGACCTTCCAGAAGCCCCCAGTCCTCAGGCAGATGTATCTAGGGATGACATGGGGTACACTTCCCTTTCCCCCCAGCCGCAGTCTGGCCACCAGTGTTCCCTCCCTGATGCAGTGGAATTATGCCAATACAGCCTGGTGCTGTGCCAGTTCTCAGTACAGTCTTGACTATGTTGTAATATAACACACAGACTCTACAGACAGATATTTGGAATACAAGATCCAACCATTTCCCCTGTCTCTTTGGACCTCTGTTCCTGTCACACAAACCGGGGGTCCCTGGTGCAACCCCATCATTTGGTCTTCGTTCCTATCATTAAGGGAATTTACATTTTGGTGACGGGCAAGAAGATGTCCATGGTATAAAACCCAAGGGCAGATCAATGATTCTGAATAAGGAATTGCTGAAGACACTAATCAGGCTCCGTTAAAGATGTACCATTATGCCATCAGCGGCAGATTCTGCTCCTGGTTTGCAATCAGTTTGTAATCAGTTTGCACAATTTGTCAGGCGCGGTGGGAATTTGAGGGCAAAAGGTGGTGAGTAGATGTCAGTCAGCATTTGCTATTAACTGTTTGAGGGTGACTGGTTTCCTCAGAAAGTCCTCTATGCCTCTTGTCTATGGAAAATAGTGCCCAAACCAGGGCCAATTCCGCACTAGCCTGTTATAGCGCTATGATTCTACTTGCAACATCCTATGGAATCCTGGGGTTTGCACTTTCGGGAGGGGCTGGCCAGCCCCTCCCGAAACTGCAAACCCCAGGATTCCATAGGATGTTGCAAGTGGAATCATAGCGCTATAACCAGCTAGTGCGGAAATGGCCCAGGCCTATAGTTCTGGTATTTGGAAGTGCCGTGCCAATTACTCACCATTGCTGCTCTCCAGATTTCCCAGACATGGTGGCCGTTGCTTTCAGCATTGGCCATTTCTGCCCTACACTGTTCTAGTGCTATTATTCCACTTTCAACCTCCTATGGAATCCTGGAGTTTGCAGTTTCGGGAGGGGTCTTTAGAATTCTCAGCTGAAGAGCCCTTTCGCCTCAATGAACTACAAACCTCAGAATTCCACAGGATGCTGAAAGTAGAATAATAGCCCTAGGACAGTGTAGAGAGGGAACGGCCACTGTCTAAGTCTGCCTAAAACCATAATACTAGAACAAGGAGCCCTGCACACATCATGGTACACCAGCTGGGTATGGGCAAGCTCACATCTCCATATTTATTAAGTGGTAAATTGCCTAAAGCAAGTATAAATACCAAATATGTATTATAATACTACAATCATATAATAACAACAATAACCATTTTTAATTTTATTCTTTTATTTAAAAAACAAAAACAAATATTTATTACCTGGTAATTTGCCCAAGTTATATACAGGAAATCAAGCCTAAACTCTCCCTGGATGCCAAGATGACTAAACTGTAGCTGTCATATTTTGCCCACACCATGAGAAGACATGTCTCACTAGAAAAGACAATAATGCTTGGTAAGATAGAGGGCAGAAGGAAAAGAGGAAGACCACATTACAGATGGTTGGATTCAGTCAAGGAAGGCATGTTCCTGAATCTGCAAGACTTGAGCAAGGCAGGTTTGGATAAGGTAACTTGGAGGTCCAACATCCGCAGGGCCACCATAAGTTGAAGTTGACTTGACAGCAGTTGTTAACAACAACGACAACAGCAACAACAGCAACTTTCATTTCATAGAACCTTAGAGTTGGAAGAGATCCCAAGGGCCATCAAGTCCAACCCCTGGCCGTGCAGAAATACCAATCCAAATACCAATCCAATCCCTTGGACAGATGGCCATCCAGCCTCTTTTAAAAACCTCCAAAGAAGGAGATTCCATCAGGCTCCCAGGTAGCAGGTTCCACTGCCGAATTGCTCTTACCCTCAGGAGGTTCTTCCTAATGTTTAGGTAGAATCTCTTTAGGTGGAATTTCTGTTCACAGATCACAGATATAGCATTAATGTGTCCAGAGGAGAGCAACTAAGATGATAAAAGGTCTGGAAACCAAACCCTTGGGGAACATTTGAGGGAGCTTGATAGGTTTAGCCTGCAGAAAAGAAGACTAGAAAGTGATATGATAGATTAAACGTTGCCTACTTGAGAAATCTGGAGCCCTTCACTGTTGAGGAGGCCACAGGAAAGGGTTTTCTCAGTGTGGCGCCTCACTTGTGGAATGCCCTCCCCTTGAAGGCCAGACTCATAACAGCGGTGATTTCTTTTCAACACTCGGTCAAGGCATAGCTTTTCATTAAAGCTTTTGGGGTGTTCTTTACTTTTAGACATACATGTACTTAAAAAAAAAACTCTTTTAGCATTTTAAGCTTTTTTAGCTTAGGTTGTTGTGGGTTTTCCAGGCTTTGAGGCCATGTTCTATTAGTGTTTTCTCCTGACATTTCGCCTGCCATGCCACCAGATCCTCTGAAGATGCCAGCCACAGGTGCAGGCAAAACTTCAGAGGAAAATACTAATAGAACACAGCCTCAGAGCCCAAAAAAACCACTCTATGGATTCCGGCCATGAAAGTCTTCAACTTTACATCTTTTTTAACTTGTTGAGTTGCTCAAAAAAAAAATTGCTTAAATTATTCCGTTATCATGATCAATAATAATTGAATCTCGAATGGTTTAAATTGTGTTGCTTTATCTGTTTGCTGCCCTGAGATCTCACCATAAAAGGGCAAGATAAAAAGGTTTTAATCAGATAAATAAAAATAAATAGGCATCACCAAGGGTCTCTGTAGAAGATTGTTACCCTGTATTCTGGGGATCCCGGGAGGGCGCCTAAATAACCAAATATAAACACAAGATGGGAAAATTAATTCGAGCACTCTCTTAAGCTAGCGAAAGGTAGGGTAACTTAGCAGGGATCTTGCAACCCAATGTCTGCAAGGTCAGGTCAGAAGAGCAGTCAGACAAGGTTTTAAAATAATAAATTACTATTTTTGTTGAAGGACAAACAACAGAAAAAGACACCACAAGCGCACAGCTAACTTAGGAAATTAGAAAAGAGAGTTTTCAGGGGAAATGGGTGACACGACACCTTATCTCGTAGTCCTGGAGAGAAGTGGAGGATTGCAGGGAAGAAAGCTCAGCGTGGTTCGCTGAGGGGAGCTCATCAGACTGAATGACAGCAAGGCGGCATGGAAGTCCAGAGCAATCCGAAGTGGACTCAGAATCGGGGACCTTTTATAGGGTGGATTGTGCCTACAGGCCATGCCATGCTCGGTGAGAACAAAGGAAATTTGGAGTGGGACAAAAGCGATGGAAAAGATCAGGTTTTACATGAGTAGCTTAGCGCTGGATGACAATAGTGCAGCCAGTACGCCAATGGCTCAGCATAAAGAGAGTGCCAGCTCTTGGCCGAGCGTCTTTGTGTAGAGTCGCGCTTCAGCAAGGTGTGTCTGCAAGAAATAGACCCTGAAGGCCTAAGTGGGGATTGGAATGTCCAACCATTTACCGGCCGCGCCTGTTTACGTGCTTGTCCGGTGGCCTCGGAAACACGTGGAGCAGGGTGGCAGAAAAGGTCAGGTGAAGGCCAAATAAGTTTGATATCAAGAGATATGTAGTGCTATCACCGGGCATGTCAGAACCGTGGTAACAAGATGAAGTGAGCTTGTTTTAGGCTGTCCTGGAGGATAGGACCCCCCTACCCATCAAAGGATTCAAATAACAGGAAATGAGATTCTGATTAAACATGAAGAACTTCTGATGAATAGTCCATCTTGGAAGGTGGTTGAATCTTCTTTGTTGGCGATTTTTAAAGAGGTCAGAGTACGGCCTTTCAGGGGTGCTTTAGCAATGGATTACTGCACTGGCAGGCAATTGGACTAGATGGCCCTTGGGTTCTCTATGATATGACTCTGTGATCCAAAAAGTGATCCACTTTTTGAAATCTCAGCTGTAGGGTCTTTGAGTGGAATCAGTCCGAGGGGTGGATGATCATTTTGTTAAGCTCAATGCTCTTCATTGAGAACTTAACAAATTTTGGAATTTTTTTCACTGATTCAAAGAGAGAGGGAAGCCTTGAGAGGAGGAGAAGGTGAAAGTGTGATGTTTCCCATTTGCTTTAAATGTTCAGTTCTTAAAAATCCTTGCTTGAATGCTTGGGCATTCAGTCACGTTTATGGCACTGAATTAGAGTTGTCACCTCCTTTTCTATGGCCAACGCCTCCTCTTTAATTTGGCAAGCAGGTAGGTAGCCATTTGGTCTGAACTAAGGGAAGCCCCCTACCCCAAAATGTTGAGTTAAAAGCTCCACCTCCACACTTGGACCACAAGCCACTGATTGCAGGTACTCAGCATGGTCTTCTCTTTTCTGAGACCATGTCAAATGTGGTCAGAGCTGATGGCTGAAGATGTCATCTGCTTCGGTTTTGAAAATAACTTTTCAAAATCCACAAATCGCTTCAGAAATGTGATAGAAAGAGCATACCATTAAGGATGTTTCCAAAGGAGATTTTTATCATGGCCTCTCCTTGTCTTGTCCATTGAATTAAAACTACAGGAAAAGAGATTCCACACAAATATCAAGAAGAACTTCCTGACAGTCAGGGCTGTCCGGCAGTGGAATCTGCTGCCTCGGAGTGTGGTGGAGTCTTCTTCTTTGGAGGTTTCTAAGCAGAGGCTGGATAGCCATCTGTTATGAGTGCTTTGATGGGTGTTCCTGCATAGTGGGATGGGGCTGGACTGGATGGCTCCTGGGGTCTCTTCCAACACTATGATTCTAAGATTCTATGAATTTTAGTGGGGGGAGGTCAGATGATCCCATTCTTCCTCCTTCTTTTTCCACTGTGACTGACTGGCTTCCTTCCTTCCTTCCTTCCTTCCTTCCTTCCTTCCTTCCTTCCTTCCTTCCTTCCTTCCTTTGGAAAACCCACTAAAGAATGAATGATAGGACAACTTTGCAAAACTTTTCAAGCTATTGGCTACAATCCATGGCTACTTCTCACATTCAGTGAAACCAAGAGATGGGCAAAACATGAGAACTTGGTTTGTGCTGAACAGAAAATCTGTGATGGTTCCAACATTACCAAGGCCATTCCTGCACTAGCCTGTTATAGTGCTATTATTCCACTTTCAACATCCTATGGAACTCTGGGGTTTGCAGTTTAGGGAGGGGTCTCAAAGATCATCCTCAAAGGCCCCTCCTGAAATTACAAACCCTAGGATTCCAGAGGATGCTGAAAGTGGAATAACAGCACTATAACAGGCTAGTGCAGAAATGGCCCAAGGCTTCTATCTTGCACTTTCTAACATAAGGATGTGTTAAGGCAAGATGTTTCTGCCAATCTTCCTTCCATTCCATGTGAAGGGGGCTGTTTTCTGCCCTTCTCCTTCTGCCCTCCCACTCCATCTGCTCTCTCACACTTTTAAACAAGCCACCGTGATGAGGAGGATTAAAGATCAACAGAAGTGATAGATCATGGGAGTAGGTGGAATGGCAATATCAAAAACAGAGAGTACCTCTGGGATGCCATATGGAAAAGAGGAATGGGGGTCAGAGAGCACTGAGAGAGCGTGGCTTTTGTAATGAGAAAGGCTGTTTCCGCACAGTGAGATGTGTCATTGAGAAAATGGTTGCATCACAGTTGTCAATGGGATTGGCTCCCTGGTAGGGATGTAATTTTTCACTTGTTGCTTTCAGGCATGCAAGAATGAGAGTTTAAACAGTTTTCCCCCTCCTGGGCAAAATTATGAGAGTTTTTGTGCATTTTTCAATATTCTTTTCTATACTTATAAATTTTTTTGTGAAAAATTTTTTTTTGAGAAAAGCACTTGTGCAAAACAACAAATTATTTGCCCAGAATATAGTATATTTTGCCGAAATATATTTTTCACCAAAAAAAAAAAAGTCCTGAAATTTGAAAAGTCTCACAGTAGTCGACAATTTTCTGGACAGTAGCCATTTCTGCACTGTACTCTTATAGTGCAATTATTCCACTTTCAACATCCTATGGAAACCTGGGGTTTGCAGTTTAGGGAGGGGCCAGCTGGCCCCTCCCTAAACTGCATGCTCCAGGGTTCCATAGGATGTTGAAAGTGGAATAATTGCACTATAAGAGTGTAGTGCGGAAATGGCCAGTGTCTCTAAACGTGTCAAGACACCCATTCTCTTCAGGGATGACAAAATATGTGACTATTCCCTACTCCCAGGAAATTTAAACATTTTAGATTTCTTTAAACCAACAAAGAAAGATGATTTTTTTTAATAAAAAAATTGTATTTGACCTTGGATTTATTTGTTTTGAAGGTCAGTGGCCCATGACAGAAACAGAACTTTGCATGCCCCAAGCAGAGAAAAAATGTGGAGAATTTGCTCTGTGGAATGACTCCAGAACAAAAGAAGAGGCTTAGAGAATAAGGGAGGGAATGCAAACCCTGTTGCATAATCCCCAAGACCACAGGGTCAGCCCAATATGCTATTTGATGAATCATTATTCGCAAGAAATGGTGACGTTAGAGTGCATGGCGTCAAATGGCTGCTAGAGCCACTGCCCGGTTCCTCCTTCTCTTCTCTGCCTCCATCCACGGCAAGGACTCAGGGACCAGGCAGGCACACAGTATGTTACCCTGTATGTTGGGGGGTCCCAGGAGGGGCATCCAAATTACCAAATAAAAACACAGCTGGGGGAAATTAAGCTTGAGCACTCTCTTAGCTAACGAGAGGCAGGGTAACTTCAGCTAGGATCTTTTACCCAATGTATACAGCGTCAGGTCAGAGAGCGGCTAGACAAGGTTTTAACGTAACAAATAGTGATTTTCATTAAGAACAAGCAACACAAAAGACACGACAAATACTAGCTAACTTAGAAATAGAAATGGAGAGATTCAAGGGAGTGGGTAGTACGGCACCTGGTCTCGTAGTCCTGGAGAGAAAGACGAGGTTCCAGGAGAGAAAGCTGAGCATGGTTCGCTGAGGGGAGTTTCCTTAGACAACCGGCAGCAAGGCAGGATGGAAGTCCAAAGTAGTCCAAAGTACTCCAAAAGGGGAGGAAGACTCAGTTATAGGGAACTGAGGGGAAAACTTCACTGGACAGAGCGACAGCAAGGCTGGATGGAAGTCCAGGGTGATCCAAGGTAGTCCCAAAAGTGGGGACTTTTTATAGGGTGGATCGTGCCTACAGGCTATGCCATGCTTGGTGAGAACAAAGGGATTTTAGAGCGGGACAAAGGAGCTGGAAAAGGTCAAGTTTGCACGATGAGCTTAATGCTTGACGACAATAGTTTGGCCAGTATGTAAATGTCTTGGCATAAAGGAATGGCTCGGCTCTTGGCCAGCCGTATCGCACTGAGCAATGCCTGTTTGCAATGAGCTGGCCCCTGGAGCATCAGAGAGGCTTAAGCTGCCTGTCTGAGTGGGGGTTTGGAATCTACAACCATTAACGGTCACGCCAAACCATGCTGGTCCGGTGGCCCTCTGCAAACACGTGGAGCAGGGTGGCAAAGAAAGGTCAAGTAGAGGCCGAATTGTTTGATATCAAAATGATATCTAGTGCTCTCACCAGACATAACATAACTGGAGTAACAGGTATGGCAGCACTGACTGGCTAGCCGCTCAGGAGACAGTCCTCCTCTGACCAACCTGCCTGAATGGCCCATGGATGGACAATTGAAGCTGACTGCAACATTTTTGTTCCTGGTTCCTCTGGGCAGCTTGTGACTCACCAAGCCATGAAAACTGGCCTACCAGGGACTTAACAAAACCGATTCCCTCCACCCTCCCAAATCCTGGCTGTCTGCCTAGAGCTGCAAAACAGGCCAGGCTTTCAAACATCCCTGCTTGACAGACAGCAAGCTATGCCTGGTGGACTATATTTAGTCAGAGAGTGAAGACAGGGATAACAGCTTGTGTGTGAGAAGTTCAGAATGGTTTGAAGAGACGTTTGTGGGATTTCTAGAGATGGCCTATCTTTGACGCCAACGCTCCCATCCCATTTCCACCACGCTGAAGTTGACTTTCTCCTTGGTGGGTCCCAGTTTACAGGATGGGTCAGTTCAGTGTAGCACTGTGTGCCTCGTTTGAGTCATATTTAAGAAATGGTCAGTAGAATCAAAGCAATGGTCAGTGACACATAAAACCAGTAGTAGAGAACCAAGGAGAACCAGTGTTTGTGCTGGTTTGAGCACCGGACTGCAACTCTGCAGACCAAGGTTTGAATCCCTCCTTGGGCATGGAAACCAAGATTGTTGGGATCTTGGGCAAGTCACAGTCTCTCAGCCTCAGAGAAGGACAAAGGCAAACCCCTTCTGAACAAATCTTGCTGAGAAAGTCCCAAGTAAGTTCACCTCAGGGTCACTAAATGTTGGAAATGATTTGAGGGCACACAATAACATGAGAACTAAGGAGCCATCCAGATGCTTTTGGTCTACGACTTCCATCAAGCATAACCAGCACAGCCATATATTTCCCATCCCTGATTTATAAACTAAGAATTATGATTTAATTATTGAAAGGAATTTGTTTGTTTTTTAAAAAAATGTGGGAGAAAATTATCCAAAAGAAGAAAAGAAGTTATTCAGTTTGCTGCAAAATCAGAGACGTCAGCTGGCCTCTCTGGCTTTCTTTTTCTTTATCATCACGATCAAACTGGCTGATAGATGAACTGATTTGAATGTATTTATTTTATGACCGTATTCGTCATACTTCTTTTAATGAGTCTTGGATTCAGTCTTGATTACGAAATTCAGTTTCCATACAGAGTCTGGTAATGCAAACGGTTTCTTGAAAGGACTATATTCATCTCTTTGGCACAGCTCTTAATAAAGATCCTCAGAGCCAGGATTCTCCTACTTCAAGATGGGTTCTACCTGAATGGGCAGAGCATAGTTCAGTCATTGTACCTAATAACACACAGTTCTGTAGTTGTCTCCAAGGTTAGAATGCACAGATTTTCATACAAAAGATACCAGAAACCGTCATTGCTGCAAAAAGGAGAGGAAGAAGACGCTTGACTATTAAGTTGCTTAAGTTGGGTTGATGCACCTTGTGAACAAAAGTGCCATATTTTACAGTCAGAGTACAATGGGGTTATGCTACCTATGCAATCTTAAGTAGTAGGTATCGGTGGCTTCCCTATCAGTGTGTTACCCTGTATGTTGGGGGTCCCGGGAGGGGCACCCAAATAACCAAATAGAAACACAAGATGGGGAAATTAAGCTCGAGCACTCTCTTAAGCTAACGAGAGGCAGGGTAACTTCAGCTAGGATCTTTAATCCTATGTATACAGCGTCAGGTCAGAGAGCAGCTAGATGAGGTTTAAAAGTAACAAATAATATTTTATTGAAGACAAGCAACACGAAAGACAAGACATACACTAACTAACTGAGAAATAGAAATGGAGAGCTTGGGGAATGGGTAATACGACACCTAGTCTCGTAGTCCTGGAGAGAAGAGGAGGTTGCAGAGAAGGAAAGCTCAGTGCAGTTCGCTGAGGGGAGCCCACTGGACAAACCGACAGCAAAGCGGGATAGAAGTCCTAAGTGTTCTGAGGAAGTTCCGAAAATGGGTACCTTTTATAGGGAGGATTTTACCTACAGGCTATGCCATGCTCAGTGAAAACAAAGGACTTTCGGGGCTGGACAAAGGAGTTAGAAAAGGTCAAGTTTTACATGATGAGCTTAGCGCTGGATGACAATAGTATGGCCAGTATGCAAATGGTTCAGCATAAAGGAATGGTTCGGCTCTTGGCCGTGCATCTTTGTAGGGATTCGCGCTAAGCAAGACCGGTTTGCAAGAAGGTTTTTCCCTAAAGCATCGGAGAGGCTTAAGTTGCCTGCCTGAATGAGGTTTGGAATGTACAACCATTAATGGCCATGCCCAATACGTGCTTGTCCGGTGGACCTCTGCAAACACGTGGAGCAGGGTGGCAGAGAAAGGCCAAATTATTTGATATCAAAAAGGATATCTAGTGCTCTCACCAGACATATCATAACCATGGTAACAAGTGGGGATGGTGAATCTGCTCCAAACTTTGGAATAAGTCCAAAGACAGGTTGAGAACTTTGTATACCTCGTTTAAAGCTCATACAAAAATTCCACTGTCAGTGGTGAAAGCCAGCACTGACTGATGAATACACAGTCAGCCATGCGCAATCTGTGACCCAACAGAAACAGGTAGAAATGCAGGCCCAAGCATGGTCCAGGTTGCATCCATAGATGTCTACACTAATGGCCATATATTGGCCATCCACAGCCTACCCCAAGAGTGGGAGTTATGGAACTGTTCACATATTGGAATATAGGATGGGGGACACGTGGCTGGATAGCAGTACGTGTGAAAGGGATCTAGGAGTCTTCATAGACCACAAGCTGAACAGGAGTCAGCAGTGTGATGCGGCAGCCAAGAAAGCCAATGCAATTCTCGGTTGCATCAATAGGAGTCTGGTGTCTAGATCGAGGGAGGTACTGGTACCACTCTACTCTGCTTTGGTTAGACCCCATTTTGAATACTGTGTCCAGTTCTGGGCACCCCAATTCAAGAAGGATATTGACAAGCTGGAGCAGGTCCAGAGGAGGGAGACCAAAATGGTGAGAGGCCTGGAAGCCATGAAGCCCTATGAGGACAGACTTAGAGAGCTGGGGATGTTTAGTCTGCAGAAGAGGAGGTTAAGAGGGGACGTGATAGCCATGTTTAAATATTTGAAGGGATGCCACGTAGAGGAAGGAGAGGGCTTGTTTTCTGCTGCTCCGGAGACCAGGACAAGGAGCAATGGATTCAAGCTGCAGGAAAGGAGATTCCACCTGAACCTGTCAGTCAGGGCTGTCCGGCAGTGGAATCTGCTGCCTCGGAGTGTGGTGGAGTCTCCTCCTTCTTTGGAGGTTTTTAAGCAGAGGCTGGATGGCCATCTGTCAAAGGGAGTGCTTTGAGGGTGTTCCTGCATGGCAGGGGGTTGGACTGGATGGCCCCTGGGGTCTCTTCCAACTCTGCATTTCTATGATTCTATGATTGTTGGACTCCCACTTCTAGTAGCCTGAGACCATTAGAAAAGAATGCTGTCAGTTGCAGTCCCACTAGATCAGGAAGGCCACGAGATTTGCACCCCAAGTCTACATATTTTAGGGTAGCCACAGACACAATCACAAGAAAAAACTGGTGAGTAGGAACATTGCTTCTGCCCAGTGGAAACACTGTGATTTAAAATTTTTGTATAATTTCTATATATTTTTTTTCTTTGTAAGCATCTTAAATCTTTTGGTTGAGCAAAGACTTTCCATCCTAGATTCCTGTCTCTGGTTATGAACTGCATTGCACTGTTGTTTGTCATGTATTACTTTAGATGTGATTCTCCTGCCCTCATTTTTTCTTTCTTTTCTGGCTTTTGTTGCTCTGCAAAGTGCCACCTGGATAGCAAACAGGCATGGCATAAGCATGGTTAGGGCTGAATGCCTATCAAAGCTCTTATTTTGGTGATTCACCATGGTCTCTCTCCTGTGCAGATGGACAAATCTGTCAATTTCACTTCCTTTTAACACAGAGTTTTAAACCACCCCCTCAGTTTCTCTCATCTGAATGAATTAATAATTTGAGAATTTCAGAAATGGGTGAAATGCAATTGCCAACAATGCCCGCTTTCCAGATTTAATAGGTGTAGCTATTCCTGGATCAGAGAAAACCATGTCATACTTCCTCTGTAGCTGTTATTTAGTAGACTTTGGCAAATTCACTACCCTACCCATACAACTTAATTCACAAGTGTGTATCTCATGCCCTCCCATTGTCCCCGTCTGGCAGGGACACTCCTGGTTAATCCTCTGTTGCTCCACTTTTTCAGCTGATTTTAAATGTATCAGTTTCTGTCTCTTCCTCCCACTCTCTTCCTTGGTCCTCATCTTACTTCAGATTGCAAAAGTAGTTTGCACTCAGTTAACTCAGGCCATTTCCATACTAGAGTGTTATAGCGCTATGATGCTACTTTCTTTTCCCCCCACCATATACAATCCGGAAGGTCATTAAAGTTTTCCATATGTACAATTTTACAAATATACAATTTATCTTGGTAATGTATAGTTAAGACTATATTTAACCTTATAGTGTGCTCATTATCGTGATTGCAATTTCTACATTACCCTGACTTCCTTACCCCCATCAAGAGTCTTTATACATGCTGTTTTATCTTACCAGAAACTCCCCAATTCAGTTTTACTATATTGTTATAGCATTTCTATTTTCTCAAAGAACAGATAAAAAAACCCGTTTGGTTTTACTTTTCTTATGGTGTCTTATTTATGTACATTTATATAATTTAACACGTATATAATACCTAATTTAATATTGTATTTTGTTGTCAGACACTCTCTAAGACTATATAACATTTTACTTAACTCATATTATAACCATGGGAAAGAACATGACGACAAAAGAAAAAGAAGAAATGACAAAATTGACTGGATGTACGATACAGAAGAAAATCAAATGTTTAGGAGTAGGGATCATGGAATTCAACAAGGTCTTATTTGAGAACAATTACAACAAAACTTGGAAAGAAATTATCTATGATTCTACTTTCAACATCCTATGGCATCCTGGAGTTTTCAGTTTTGGGAGGGGCCGGCTGGTAGCATAGGATTCCAAAAGATGCTGAAAGTGGGATACTGTGAATACTGTGAATACATCGTGAATCCTGTGTCCAGTTCTGGGCACCCCAATTCAAGAAGGATATTGACAAGCTGGAGCAATTCCAGAGGAGGGCGACCAAAATGGTGAGGGGCCTGGAAGCCATGAAGCCCTATGAGGATAGACTTAGAGAGCTGGGTATGTTTAGTCTGCAGAAGAGAAGGTTAAGAGGGGACACAATAGCTATGTTTAAATCTTTGAAGGGATGCCACATAGAGGAAGGAGAGGGCTTGTTTTCTGCTGCTCCAGAGACCAGGACAAGGAGCAATGGATTCAAGCTGCAGGAAAGGAGATTCCACCTGAACCTCAGGAAGAACTTCCGGCAGTCAGGGCTGTCCAGTAGTGGAATCTGCTGCCTCGGAGTGTAGTGGACTCTCCTTCCTTGGAGGTTTTTAAGCAGAGGCTGGATGGCCATCTGTCGGGATTGCTTTGAGGGTGTTCCTGCATGGCAGGGGGTTGGACTGGATGGCACCTGTGATCTCTTCCAACTCTACATTTCTATGATTCTATGATTCTATAGTGCTATAACTGTCTAGTGCAGAAATGGCCACAGTAAGTAAGAGAAGGCAAAAAGGAGTGAGTAGACGTTGTCTTTCGCAGTAGGCTCAGGCAAAAGGAAAGTGCTGCAGCCACTCCTAGCTGGGGTGTTATTAAGAACTGCTGCCATCTTGACCACATTCTGTTGGTGCTGGGCCACTGCGATATGTTGGAGGGTATGTTATCTTTGAGAGAAGGGATCCAGGGACAAGGAGAACCACTGGGCCTCCAGTCATGGTGGCCATTGCCCCATTCATGGCTGTCAACTTGTTTTGTGAAGGGTTGGGGCAAACGGTGACAAAAGGCCCACCCTGGCTGGAGTGTTGGAGCAATGCCTTTGTATGTCCAACGGTAGCTATAGGTCAGCTAATTCATTACTACAAATAAAAGGATAAAAACAACAGCTAAAAACATATTAAACACGTTTACAAGTTAAAAACAGGTTAAGAAGGTTGGTGCAATTTAAAACCACATATAAATATTTTTTGTAGAGAATCAGTGAGGCTCCAAAGGCTTTAGTGGACAGCCGTGTGTTTACTTGCCACCTAGAAAAAGGCAGTGTTGGGGCTAGGTGGGCTTCCATGAGGGAAGTGTTCCACAATTGAGGTGTTATGACTGAGGCCATTTCCACAAGAGTCTGTTATAGCGCGACCATTCCACTTTCAACCTCCTATGGAATCCTGGGGTTTGCAGTTTCGGGAGGGGCCAGCCGGTCCCTCCCGAAACTGCAAACCCCAGGATTCCATAGGAGGTTGAAAGTGGAATCATCGCACTATAGTAGACTATTGCAGAAATGGCCTGAGAAAGTTACTGTCCCATCTCTCCACACACTCTATTCACCTCATGTGTGGAGTACAGAGGGGTCCCCCAGAAAGCCTCAGCTTGTAGGCAGCCATGTATAAGGAGAGGTGCTCCCTCAAATATTGAGGTCTCATGCTGTTTAGGCCTTTAGACATCATCACAAGCACTTGGGTTCAGTTTGGCTACATTGTGAATGCTACACAAGAGAGACCAAGGATCTGACTCTATATCTGGCAGCTTTCCTAACTCAGTTGCAAATGCTGCACCTTCACCACCAGACACACAGATCTGAACTGAAGCAAGAGGTATCAGTCTGACAGTTAATACAGTTAAATTCAGTGGACTAAACTAGGAGTGGGGAAAGTGCAAGCTGTGGTCCACAGGTGGCCCCTAGATTGTCTTTGCGGCCCCAGGTAGCCAAAAGTCTCAACTTACCTCCTTTCCAGTTAAATTTTGGTTTGGATATTTTTGTGATTTGCAGTTAAGGAAGATGATGGCGGCAGAAGTAGTGGTTGTAGCTACCTCACCCAGGGTTGCTGAGCTGAAGAAGAATTAGGAGCTACACTTTGCCCCTTCCTTCTGCTGCCTGTCCCTTATTAGTGAAGCACCAGAGGGCTTACTGAAGAGGGCACCTTACCCACCATCTTGTCAAACCTGGCCTTGGCCCTGATGTTACTATGGTTCAGGCCTACCTGGTGATAGCACTAGATATCTCCTTTTGATATCAAATCATTTGACCTTTCTCTGTCACCCCACTGCATGTGTTTGCGAGGCCACCGGACAGGCACGTACACAGGAGCAGTCGGTAAATGGTTGGACATTCCAATCCCCACTTAGGCAGGCAGATTAACGCCACTCCATTGCTTCAAGGACCTCTCTTGCAGACACCCATTGCTTAAGCGCGACTCTACACAAAGACCCTCGACCTTGAGCCGGGGCCCTTACAATGCCAAGCCGTTTGCATACTGGCTACACTATTGTCAAACCTGCGCTAAGCCGATCATGTTAAAATTGACCTTTCCCAACGCTTTGTCCTGCTCCAAACTTGCATTGTTCTCACCGAGAGTGGTATGGCCTGTAGGCACAATCCACCCTATAAAAACTCCCCGATTCCGAGCACACCTCGGATTGCTCGCCCTCCCCATCAGGATCGCTCGCTTGCCCCGTTCGGACTTCTCGGATCGCTCTAGACTTCTATCCTGTCTTGCTGCCGTCTTGGTCTGACGAGCTCCACTCAGCGAACCATGCTGAGCTTTCCTCCCTGCAACCTCCAATCTCTTCAGGACTACGAGAAAAGGTGTCGTACCACCTATTCCCCCCGAAAACTCTTATTTCTGATTCCTAGTTAGTTGTGTGCTTGTGGTGTCTTTTCTGTTGTTTGCCCTTTAATAAAGCTATCATTTTTACTATTTTAAATCTGTCTGCTTGACTGACCTGACCCCGTAGACATAGGGTTGCAAGATCCCTGCTAAGTTACCCTGCCTCTCGCTAGCTTAAGAGAGTGCTCCAGCTAAATTCCCCAAATTTGTGTTTGTGTTTGATTGTTTGGGCGCCCCTCCCAGGACCCCCAGAGAACAGGGTAACACTGATTCCTTAGGATCATAGAATAATGATTAAAGAATCATAGAAGTATAGAGTTGGGAAGACCCCTGTCATGGGCTGGTTAACTAACTTCTCAAGAAAACATTCAGAGTATAGCAGCGGCATTTATTGAAATAAACTGAGCATCATAGCAGCTGGATAAAAGTTGCTAAGACTGAGATACGTTGGTTAGTAGCATGGTTTCCTCCTAAAACATACAAATTCATGTGTCAAAGGCATTGATTTGTGAGGGTCATAAATGTCACATCACCCCACCATAATCTGAAGAGTCCCAGGCTTCTTGAATGTTTACATATTTGAGAACCCAGATTCTTCCCTTATGTCTATCCTTCTGGTGGTTCTCACCCTGTCTTCCTGAGATACCACACTTCATTCCTCTGATCTTCCCCCTCCAATGCCAGATGCCCTCCAGTATTTCTCCAGACACCTTGAAGCCTTTGATCTCACACCTGGATACAGACTTGCAATCAATATTCAATACATTGTTGCTAATTTTAATTGCTCCATGGTTACAATTTTGCAATAGTAATAGCACGCTCTACTTCTCCTTCCAACAGTCTAGGCTAAGCTAAGTGGGATTTTCTAACACTAACATAGCAGGAGCCAAACTTCTGATGAACTCCCCAAGGACCAATTGTTCTAACCCACTGTGATCTAGGAATCCATAGCTGAAGCAACCATGAGAGATGGCCATCCAATCTTCATTTAAAATCCCCCAGAGTAGGAGAATCTACTATTCCCCACTCCATCTTTGAGGTTCTTCCAAATGTTTAAGAGGAATTTCTTTTCTTGCAATTTCAATCCACTGTGCATAACCTCTGAAGCAGCAGAAATAAATATGCAAAGTTGGCTGTCCCACCACCTTTTCCAAGCCAAACATATAGAACTCTCTTAGCCATTCCTAGAATAGGTTTCTAGACCAATTACCATCTTGGTCACCCTCCTCTGAATGTGTTCCAGTTTGTTGATGTCCCTCTTGAACTGTGTTGCCCAGAACTGGACACCATGTGCTAAGTGAAGTCCCACCAAAGCCGTGGAAACTGGTATTGCTATGGACCCTACACTCCTCTTGCGGTAGCCTAGAATCACAATGGCTTTTCTGCTACAGGATTACATTGTTTGACTTGATGCTGTGCAAGATTTTTTTTAAAAAAAATCTTAAGCCATTAGTCTGTGAGCTTCTACAATAAGTTCCACTCTTAACCAATCATCATGACTATTTCCATGATTAGGAAGCCTAGATCGAATGTAAAGGACCAATGGAAAGTGACAAGTAGGAGGGACGGAGTGGAGAAGGAAGAAAAGGAAATAATCAGAGCAAGGAGTAAGTTGGAAAGCATGAATACTTGTAATGATTTATTGTCACTTGTTTAAGGCATGGTTTGAAGTCTCTCTCTCTCTTCTCTGTTGGGATATTGCTCCTTCAAGAGGAGAAGAAGAAAACGCTGAACAGCAGTTCACACTCAGAATCCAAGAACACCGGTTTCTTCTCATTCACCTACAGAGACAGGTAAGTGTTCCCTCTCTACCCCTCAATGATTGTTTTGCCCTCAATGATTTTGTTATTTCAAAGCCCATGCAATTATTCCTTTATGCTTTTATTTGATAAAAGTGACAAGCAGATCTGTTAGAAGATTTAGTGCTAGGCTCCAAAGCTCTGCTGCCACTGGCACCACTCTACTCTGCTTTGGTTAGACCCCATCTTGAATACTGTGTCCAGTTCTGGGCACCCCAATTCAGAAGGATATTGACATGCTGGAGCAAGTCCAGAGGAGGGCGACCAAAATGGTGAGAGGCCTGGAAGCCATGAAGCCCTCTGAGGACAGACTTAGAGAGCTGGGTATGTTTGGTCTGCAGAAGAGAAGGTTAAGAGGGGACATGAGAGCCATGTTTAAATATTCGAAAGGAAGCCATGTAGAGGAAGGAGAGGGCTTGTTTTCTGCTGCTCCAGAGACCAGGACAAGGGGCAATGGATTCAAGCTGCAGGAAAGGAGATTCCACCTGAACCTCAGGAAGAACTTCCTGGCAGTCAGGGCTGTCCAGCAGTGGAATCTGCTGCCTCGGAGTGTAGTGGAGTCTCCTTCCTTGGAGGTTTTTAAGCAGAGGCTGGATGGCCATCTGTCCAAGGGAGGGCTTTGAGGGTGTTCCTGCATGGCAGGTGGTTGGACTGGATGGTCCCTGGGGTCTCTTCCAACTCTACATTTCTATGATTCTATGATTCAGTGTGGAGTTTCCATGCCTCCTTCATGCACATTTTATTGGGGATCCATCCATCACCTCCCATCCAACTGTAATCTTCTCATAATTCTCTGTGGCTAATGTCTGTGTTGGATGGGCGCAGAATGAGAATTGTAGACCAACCAGTGTTTGGAAGTAAAGAGTTACAAGCAGCCACTTGAACATAACTTCTTCTTCTTGTTGTTGTCTTCAAGGTTTTTCTTTCTTTCTGAGTTATGACAACCCTAAGGCATGTTCTTGGCAAGATTTGTTCAGAGGGGGTTTGCCTTTGCCTTCCTCTGAGGCTGAGAGAGTGTGACCTACCAAAGGCCACGCAGTAGGCTTCCATGGCCAGGTGAGAATTTGAACCCTGGTCTCTTGGGTTGTAGTTCAATGCTCAAGCCACTTCCTTGCACTGACTCTCTAAAATTCATGAAATATTTGGCAGATATTGTTTGTGGAATGAGGGTGCTGAAAAATAATGTAACTCGTGAGAGTGCAGACCAACAAGTAATGCTTTCTAGTTGCTTTCAGAAGCTAATCTTAACAAGCATTTCAGAGGCATTGAGATGGCTATTTCACAGGTTTTTGCTCATTCTCTTATCAATGGTATATTTTTTTCTCTGTCAAAAAAGTAACATAAGGACAGAAAAGTAGCAAATAAAGAAACAATGGAGAAACAAGCAGTATGCCTTGGTTTATCAACATTGCAATGTTGCAACACAGTAACAAATATATAAGTACTTGTATTTTGTAGCCAGTAGTTTACATCAGCTACTTATTTAACTAGGGCCTTTTCCACACTAGCCTGTTATAGCGTGATGATTCCCCTTTCAACATCCTATGGAATCCTGGGGTTTGCAGTTTCAGGAGGGGCCATAATAAATCCTCATTTATCTAGTTAATTTATTATCCTAAGGACAACCTAGGCCTTTTCCGCACTACACTGTTATAGCGCTATGATTCCCCTTTCAACATCCTATGGAATCCTGGGGTTTGCAGTT
The DNA here is from genome assembly GCA_948474755.1 of Ctenosaura bakeri. Lineage (NCBI taxonomy): Eukaryota > Metazoa > Chordata > Lepidosauria > Squamata > Iguanidae > Ctenosaura > Ctenosaura bakeri. Next base: position 183,219 of record CAOLHI010003108.1, read on the forward strand.
TCAGAAGGGGCCATAATAAATCCTCATTTATCTAGTTAATTTATTATCCCAAGGACAACCTAGGCCTTTTCCGCACTAGACTGTTATAGCGCTATGATTCCCCTTTCAACCTCCTATGGAATCCTGGGGTTTGCAGTTTCAGGAGGGGCCAGCCGGCCCCTCCCGAAACTGCAAACCCCAGGATTCCATAGGAGGTTGAAAGTGGAATCATAGCACTATAGCAGTCTAGTGCGGAAAAGGCCTAGGTAACCTCTTCTGGCCCATGCATTCAGCCTTGTGCTGCTGCAAACATCCTTCACCCATGCTTTGGTCACCGGCAGAATAGACCTCCTTCTCCTTGCAAGGCTGATGCCCGATGTAGTAGGTGGGAGGGGAAATTACAACTGTGGCAATACTGACACAATCGTCATTGAGTAGTGATCGTGAATATGGAAGGGTTACCTCGGCCGTTTCTGCACTGCACAATTATAGTGCTATTATTCCACTTTCAACCTCCTATGGAATCCTGGGGTTTGCAGTTTATCATTCTAGCTCTTCGGCCTCAGTAAACTACAAACCCCAGAATTCCACAGGATGTTGAAAGTAGAACAGTGTATAGTATGGAAATGGCCCTCGTTCCTGACTGTTCCTTCTTCATAACGACTACTTAATCACAATTTTAACACAATGGCCACAATCACAACTCCCTCCCACAACCTGCTTTACCAGGCATCAGCTGCAATAGGGAGAAGGATGTCCATCTTTCCAATGGTTGGAGCATGGATGGATGATGCTTCCATCAGAACAAGGGAAGGAGAAGTGGGCCAGGAGAAGTTACTTAGGACATTTCCGCACTACCCCTATTTCCGCACTACACTTCCAGCCCCTCCCAAAACTGCAAACCCCAGGATTCCATAGGATGTTGAAAGTGGAATAATCGCGCTATAAGAGTGTAGTGCAGAAATGGCCTTAGTTTACTAAGCTCCTCTCTGTCCCTGGAAGCCCCCCACCCACCAGTGCCTTCTCCCACTTCTCTTCCCTGCTCCTAACAGCCCTTTCCGGTCCCAACAACAGGAAGAAAAGCGAGGGGCTGCTAACCCCATGAGCAATTCAGGAATTATACTGTACAAACAGTTGCATTTGATAGTTTTGTGTGTTTTACGCACAGGAAACCACATTTTCTGTGCAGGAAACAATATTTCTGTGTGGAAATATAATTTTCTGCACAGAAAAAAAAAAGCTGATTTTGGTACAAATCAACCAAACATGTATTTTGCATGGAATGTCCCCAGTTGCAGGATTTTTTGCACAAAACATTTTTTTCTGGGCAGAAAAAAACATTTCTAATACAGAAAATGTCATTTTCTGTACAAAACAATCATGTGTGAACATAGAGTCTGTACCATGAAGATTTCTGTCAGCCCACAATTCTTCTCATCAGGATTCTTTGATACTCCAAAAAGATGTTTTTTCAATCATTTTTTTGAATATTTTTCCATCCCTAGTGTTTCAGAATGCCCCATATCACATGATGTCACTTTTGGTATCCATTTTGGCCAATTTTCAGTTGTTTTTTCTCCTTTTTTTCTGTGTTTCTCTGGGAGCTTGGGAGAAGTGAAGGGTGAAGGAAATCAAACATCTGTGGATTTTGCACCTTTGGGGGACCCTGGGGCCTCTCGGGGACTTCTGGGAGCCATACTTAGCAGTCCTAAGGGCCACAGGCTGCATTTAGTTCACTCCTGATCCATGCCCAGGGTGTTGAACGTTTATGTCTTTGAAAGGTTGAGTTCTGGTTCTTTGGCTCTTCAGTCACATTGTCGGTGGTAAAATATTGGTGCCACATTGTTACTGTGGCCCAGGCCTACTCGTAGATAGCACTCGATATCATTTTTGATATCAAAACCCATTCGGCCTTCCTCTGCCACCCCGCTCCACGTGTTTGCGAGGCCTCTGAACAAGCATGTAAACGGGCACGGCTGATAATTGCTGGACATTCCATTCCCCACCCAGGCAGGCCAGACAGAGCCGGTTCGTCGCTTCAGGGACCTCTCCGGCAAACACTTCATTGCATATGCATGATAATAACAAAGGCTCCCTGCCCCGAGCAGGTAGCCACACAAAGTTATACTAAGTGCTCTGCATTTGCATACTGGCTACACTATTGTTAATTCGGCTTTAAGCCCATCATGCTAAACTCTGACCTTTTCCAAAGCTTTGTCCCGCTCCTAAATCACATTGTTCCCACCGAGTATGGCATGGCCTGCAGTCACAATTCACCCTATAAAACCCCCTGATTCCAAGACCTTCCTTGGATCGCTCCAGACTTCCATCCCGCCTTGCTGCCGCTTTGTTTGGTGAGCCGTCCCCTCAGTTCCAGTAACTGAGCCCACTCAACTCAGGATCGCTCCGGACTTCCATCCCGCCTTGCTGCCGCTTTGTTCAGCGAGCTCCCCTCAGCAAACTGCGCTGAGCTTCTTCCCTGCACCCCAATGTTGCTCTCAAACTACAGGACTACGAGACAGGTGTCGTATCACCCACTTCCCTCTAAAAATCCCCACTTCTGATTCTCCAGTTAGCTATGTGACTGTGGTGGACTTTAGTACTTGTCTGTATTCAATAGAACATTGCTTTTATTACTTTAAACCATCCGACTGCTTGACTGACCTGACCCCGTAGACGCTGGGTTGCAAGATCCCTGTTAAGTTACCCTGCCTCTCGCTAGCTTTAGTGAGCGCTCCAGCTAATTTCTTCCCAGGTTGTGTTATTGTGGTTTGGTTATTTGGGTGCCCTTCCCGGAAGCCCCAGAGATCAGGGTAACAACATTAAAAAAAATCCTTAAAGATTCTTCATCTGTGACCCAGATGTGGTAGACAGATGCAACATGGCCTCATGTTTGGAAGAGCAATGGCTATTGAATTTGGTCAGAGCAAAAAAGAAGAATTTTGTTTCATTTTTGGATGCCATTGCAGAAAAAAATTGGAAATGCCTTACTTTTCAGGAAAGAAAGAAGGTAAGTTTTGGTTTTTTTTTAAAGTCTGAATGTGGAAGAAAGAAAAATTGACAGGTTTTCCCCTCTGTAAGCAACAGCATAATAATGAAAAACCAAGACAGCTGAGATGTCTTCTTCATCTGCATTAACAGGCAACCCTTGTTCAACAGCCACGGCAAGGAGATGGGTCAGCCTTTCTAAATATTCATGACTGGGCTGTAAAGGATCAATTCTTTCCTTTCCTAGAAGAAATAAGTCCTACTCTAGGAATAATGAGATCGATCAGGAATTTCCCTGAGCTGGGAAGGAGAGTCCCATAATATTTATTTTTCAAATGGATCACAGAGACTGGGGTTAAAACAAGTGTCAGCGGAACAGGTAAAGAAGTCGAGTGTAACATGTTACGTTCATTTTTCCCCCCACAGTTTGCTAATGCAACTTAGATCTTTAATGTCAAACCAGCAAGAAAACCACAGGAAATGAAAATCTGGATTTTTTGCTTTCAGAGCTAAGTCCTTTCATGCATTAGTTTATTTCTCTAAACTAAGAAAGAAGCAATTGTTAGAAGAAGAGGAAAAATCCACATTTTATCCCCGTCTAAGGCATTCAAGACATTATAGACCTGGGTGGGACAATTTTCTGCTCCTAAGATCTTCTGCTGGACGGGGTGCACGGACTGTCAGAAATGCTTGCCCCCCAAAACCTAGAAGTAGCTGGATGTCCATGTCTGCTCTGAAACGATAGACAGGTACGTTTGGTGGGACTCCAGAACAGGGCCTTCTCCGTGGCTGCCCCCCATTTCCCTCCCAGAGGATTTAGAGCAGCACCCTCCCTACTTTCTTTTAGCAAGCAAGCAAAGACTTTGTTGTCCGGACAGGCATTTCATAAGTGACCTAAACAATAGGCTGTTGCACTTGTATGTGTGTGCATGTTAAATGACATATGTTTTAATCTGGTTTCATTTTATTTTTATTTTTCTGACCATTTAGCCTTGTTCTAACCTTTGTACCTTGTGAATTGTTAATGATTTTTTTTTTCAATTCGTTGTAAGCTTGCTTTGGGTCCCAAACTATTAAAAAAGCAGGCTAGAAATAAATATCCCGGTTGAGTATCCCCATTCCAAGTGCTTGGAACCAGAAGTGCTTTGGAATTTGGATTTCTTCCAGATTTTGGAATACCTGTGTTTGCATATAGATAACTTGGAGAGGAGACCCAAGCCTAAACATGAAGTGCATTTATGTTTTATAGATATCTCAGACACATAGCCTGCAGGTAATTTCATACAATATTTTTAATAATGTTGTGCATGGAGTAAAGTTTGGGTACATCAAACCACCAGAAAGCAAAGGTGTCATTATCTCAGCCACCTATGTAGAGAATTATGGATTTTGGAGTATTTCTGACTTCCAAATAAGGGATGTTCAGCCCATGATTGACAGACAGACAGATAGATAGATAGATAGATAGATAGATAGATAGATAGATAGATAATGTAGGCCATTTCTGCACTAGTGTTATAGTGCCATTATTCCACTTTCAACCTCCTATGGAATCCTGGGGTTTGCAGTTTAGGGGGACACCGCAAAGGCCCTCCTCAAAAGCCCCTTCCTAAATTGCAAACTCCAGGATTCCAGAGGAGGTTGAAAGTGGAATAATTGCACTATAACACCCTAGTGTGGAAATGGTCACAGATATAGGCAGGCAGGCAGACCGATGTTTAAAAGTGCCAGGGTCCTTGCAACCTCTTTTAAAGTGATTTACTTTTCTGGGAGAACGATTCACTTTGGCCAGAGAAAGGACACTTGCGGGGAAAGGACCCAGGGGCACACTTTGCTTGCCTCTGCCATAGGTTAAGGCCAAAATAGTAGTACCCTAATTGTCATAAGGGAAGGAAATGGAGAGCCTTTGGCTCTTCAGATGTTCTGGCCTCCAGCTTCCTTCACCTCACTCAGTTTGGGCCAATGATAAGGAATCATAGAATCAGAAATGTAGAGTTGGAAGAGACCCCAGGGGCCATCCAGTCCAGCCCCCTGCCATGCAGGAACGCCCTCAAAGCAATCCCGACAGATGGCTATCAAGCCTCTGCTTAAAAACCTCCAAGGAAGGAGACTCCACTACACTCCGAGGCAGCAGATTCCACTGCCGGACAGCCCTGACTGTCAGGAAGTTCTTCCTGAGGTTCAGGTGGAATCTCCTTTCCTGCAGCTTGAATCCATTGCTCCTTGTCCTGGTCTCTGGAGCAGCAGAAAACAAGCCCTCTCCCTCCTCTACGTGGCATCTGGGATTTATAGTCCAAACTATCTGGAAAGCCCAACGTTCCACACTTCTGAAGCAGAAGCTGGTTCCCACTAGGAGCCTTTCTGCACTACACTGTTATAGTGCTATTATTCCACTTTCAACCTCCTATGGAATCCTGGGATTTGCTTTTTAGGGAGGGGCATTGAGAGCTCTCAGCCAGAGAGCTCTTTGGCCTCAGGAAACTAGAAACCCCAGAATTCCACAGGATGTTGAAAGTGGAATAATAGCACCATAACAGTGTAGTGCGGAAAGGCTCTAGGTCTGTAGTGCTTGGGAAAGTTCTGTTTTTGGGGCCGGCCCCTCCCGAAACTGCAAGCCCCAGGATTCCATAGGATGTTGAAAGTGGAATCATAGCGCTATAACAGCCTAGTGCGGAAACAGACTTCAGCAACAGTAAGAGACGGTGGGCGCTGCAGTCCAAAACATCTGGGAGACCCAAAGCCCCCCACTCCTGAGCTAGAGACTAAGGGTCTTATCGGACGACACTGTTACGGTGCTATTATTCCACTTTCATGCCCATGGCGTCTTCACCTGGCTCCCTGGGGAGTGCAGTTTAGGGAGAGGGATTTAGAATTCTCAGCCAGAGAGCCCCAATGCTCCCCCAAACGGCACACCCTAGAATGCCAAAGGGTGCAGCCATGGCGGTTGAAGTGGAACGATAGCACCACAACAGTGTCGTGTGAGGGGGCCTCCGTCTCGATCAGGCGCATAGCAGTGGGAACCGTTTTCCTGACTTTATTGCTGGGTGCCTTCTTTCCCGTCCGACGTATGGTGGCCCTGGAGTGAACCTTCCCCTGGGGTTTCCGGGCAGCCTCTGTTCAGGGGAGGTTTGCCATTGCCTTCCTTTGAGGCTGAGAGAGTGTGACTTCCCCAGGGTCAGCCCGTGGGCTTGCATGGCTGAGCGGGGATCTGTCTGAACCCCTGGTTTCCAGAGCCAGGGTCTAACGCCCAGGCAACCGCACCATGCCGTTCCCCATCTTTTTCTTTTTTTTTCTTTTGGACTACAGCTGCTAGAACCCTGCAGTTGAGGATTCTGAACACTGTGGATAAAATAAATAAAAGCCATCATTCCAAAAAGAAACCTTTCTAAGCTCTGATGGGGTTGCGTCCTATGGGCCTGTAGTTTTAGCAACCTAAAAAAGACCCCAACCCCCCCCCAAAAAAAACCTGTGTTTGAGGAGGCAGCCTGGTTAATCTCTCAGCATGAAAATGGAAGGGGCAGGGAACCCGGTGTCCCCTTCCAGCCTAACCAATTCATCTCACCCCAGGCTGTGGCGAGCTGCAGCCTCTTTGCGGGCCGTGGACCCCAGGAGCGGAGGGACCCCCCGAGGCCATCTAGACCGACCCCTTGCCAGAGAGAGGGAAATAGATGGCTTCCTCTTCAGAGGCGCCCAGACTCCCGTTCCCCTCCCCTCCTTTCGAAAGGAAAACTGCGCAGATTCCCACGGATCGAGCCCAGACTCCCTGCGGGAACCCCAAGGGGCTTTTTCCCTTCCGAGGGGCACCGATGGGCTTCTTTTCCCCTCTCGGCCGCCGGGGGCGCTGGAAGGGCGGGCGAAGCGGCGCGGGAGCGCCTCTCCCTCTGGCTGCGGGGAGACCCTGGGCGCCCCCCCTCCCCGGCCGAGAGCCCCGCTTCCCCGGGGCTCCGCCAAGCGGAGGGAGCCGCCCCCGTTTTCTGCCGCCCGAGCCGCGCAGCCTGGACGGCGAGGCAGAGAGGGAGGGAGGGAGAGGCGCGGAGCAGCTCTTCTAAAAAAAATCCTTGTCTTTCTCTCTCTCTCTTTTCTTCTTTAAATCCCCTTTTCCTCCTGGCGGCGGGGGCTGTGCGCGGGGCCCCGATCCGGGCCCGTTCGGGCGGATGGGGCTCCTCCCCCTCCTCGCCGCGATTGGCAGGGAGGCGCCATTTTGCCCGGGGGGGGCCGGGGGAGGGGAGGAAGCCCCGCCCGCAGAGCTCCGTGCAGGGAGGGCGCTCTCCTCGCCCCCCGCCCCCCGCCCCGCCCCCGGTGCCGCTCGGAGGAGCCCTCCCCCTCCCTCCCTCCCTCCCTCCCTCCCCGCGACACTTCCCAGCGCCATGGCTTGCGCGCATCGGCGGCAGCGGCGGCGTCGGGCGGCGGGGCCGGGCGTTCGGCGGCGGGTCTCGGTGCGCGGAGGACGCGGGATCTAGCCTTCCTCGAGGACGGCCCCCGCGCGCCCCCGCGCGCGCGCCCCCCGCTCTCCGCCCCCCCGCGCGCTCCCCGCCCCCCGCCCCCCGCCCCGCCGCCGCCGCCGCCGCCGCCGCCGTCCTCGTCGCTTTGGAAGCCCCGCGGCGGGAAGGCAGGCAGGCAGGCAGGCAGGCAGGCAGAGGCACCGAGGGACGCAGAGCCAGAGCGCGAGAGAGGCGGCGAGGCGGCGAGGCGAGGCAGGCGAGCGAGCGCGGAGCTCCGGCGGGCGAGGCGGCGCGGAGCCGGGGAGGATGGGTGAGTGCTCGGCGCGGCGGGGCCGGCGGGGGCCGCGGGGGCGCCGGGGGGTGGCTTCTCCAGGGGGTCTTTCGGGGGCGCCTCCCCGCCCTCCCGCTGCCTGGGCTCCGGGTCCCTTCCGGGCGGGCGCCTCCGCCCTCGGGGCCGCTCGGCTTCGGGGCTCTGTCCCTGGGTCGCGGAGGGGGGCCGGGCACGGCTTTCGCGGGGCGGACCGGGGCCCGATCCAGCGCGGCCCCCGTCTCCGGGCCGCCCTCCGGCGCCGGGAGGCGCTCCCGCCCGGGGAGTCCCCGCCAGAGCCCGAGGGCGGCGGCGGCGGCGGCGGGGCCGGGGCCGGGGCTCGGGGGCGAGTCCGCCGCGCCGGTGCCCTCGGAAGGGACGGGAGCCCGGGCGGCCAGGCGGGGCGGATTCCCCGGGCCTCCCCCCGAGGCGACGGGCCCCGGGATCGGGCCCTGGGAGGAGGGGGCGGGGCCGAGGAAGCCCCGGGGGGAGGAGGGGGCTCGGCGGGCGGCTCGGGGGCGCCTCCTCGCGAGTAGGGTCCCCTCCCCGCCCGCCCGCCTGCCCGCCCGCCCGCCCGCTGTGGGTTCCGCCTGGGGCCGGGCGGCGGGGCTCCCTCCCTTCGGGCCGCCCCCGGGGTCGCGGGGCCCGGGGGGCCGGGGGCTCGTCCGGCGGAGGTCGGCGCCCGGGACGGCCTTCGCCCCTCGGCCCGTGGCTGGGGGCGCGGGGAGGCGGGCGCGCTCCCCGGCGGGACCCTGGGCGCGCGGGGGTGCCCTGGAGGGAAGGGAAGCGGGGCGGCGGGGTGACTTCCAGAGCCCCCCAACGCCTCTGCGCGCGCGGTGGCCCCTCCCGTTCCCTGCGCGGGAGGGAGGCGAGCGCCCGGACCTTCCGGAGCCTCCCGCCGGCTCCCTTGACATTGGCCGAAGGACGGCGGCGCGCGCGTGCGATGGGGGCGCGTGGGGCCGGAGGAGTCGCCGTGCAGGGCTTCTCCCCCGCCTTCCTAGGTCCCGGACTCGTAAATCCTGGATTACCCTCCGGTTCCCCTCCCGTCCCTCACTTGGAAACACACGCGCCCCCCCCCAGCCTGCCCTGCCCGCCTCTCCCCGGAGCTGGGCTTTCCGGGGACCGTGTACAGACGCGGGGGCAGCTTGGCGTCCGGCTCGGATTTTTTCTGTCTTTTAGGGGGCGAGGGGGGCGGGAATCGGGGCTAGGAAAACATGCCGGAGGCTTGAAGAAAGAGGAAGAGCCTGCCATTATTCCAACGGGGGGGCAGAAGGCGATCCTTCCACCTCCTTGGCTGCATTTCTGCCTTCCTTGTTGATTGCAATGCTTGAAAAGGGGGTGGTGGGTTTTTTTCCTGCACTGGGATGTGTTGAATGGCAACCTGGCACTTTTTTTTCCTTTCCCTTTTGGGGAGGGAAGGGGTTCTCCTTAGCGTTTTTTGTGCGTAAGGGGTGTGTGTCTGTGTGTGTCAGAACCGCACGCCCTGCTACCAGGCAGATGGTATTGTGGCCAAGGAGAGGAAAGGCGAGGAGGAGGATTTCTCCAGAGGTTGGTGTGGGGTGTTTTCTGCTTTTGGCAAAAGGGGTGCCGTTCTAGCAGGGTCCTGCCCTTTCTCGGGCCAAAAAGGCACACAGAGCCCTGCCTTTTTGCGGGGGGGAGATGGGTAGGTGAGGGTACCTTTTGGCTTCCCTTAGGAAAGGGATGCCACCCCCCTCTGAACTTGGGAATTTGGTTTATAGTCAACATTTTTGGGGGCTAGGTGTCTGCATTTCCCTTCATCTGTGGCAGAAAATGATGGTGATCTTCGCCCCCCTCCCCAACATTGGTAGGAGTCGTGGTTTTGCAAATGGAAGAAATGGTGCTGAGAAGGCAGAGATTTTTCCTCCGCCGTGATTGAAATGGCTTTTTCTGTCTTGAGTGTGTATCTGTGGGCGGGGAGGGGGGACATTTAGCCTCACAGAGGCAGATCTTGTTCAAACCTGTTTGTGAAACAAGCAACTTTGCCAGTGAAGAAAAAGAAAACCTCAACCATTCTGGGGGGCTTTTCGGAGAAGGAGGGTGGCTCTTTTCTTTGGCTGCTCTGAAAGGACCCTAAATTCACGCTCCCACCCGAGGGAAGCCTCTCTCCCACCCGCGCCTTCTGCCTTCCACCGGGAGCAAAGATAGCGGTTTTTGCTGCAGGATCCTCACATTAGATGCTGCAATCGTGGCTTCTCGTGCACAGCACTCCAGGAGGAAATGGCTTTGGAGGATTTAGGGTTTTCTTTCCCCCGGCAAATGAGGAATGGGTGCTGGGGGCAGGGGTGTGCGTGTGTGTAAGGAGGTGGGGTGGGGTATGGAAAGCCAGCTCAGTGGCTGTGCCGTGGTTTCTGTGACACTTTGGTGGCTGGTTCGCCATCCTCCCCTCTCGTGCTCATTTCCTCAGTCCCTGAAGGAGAATCTGCAGTCAAGTGCAAGTGTGTGTGTGTGTGTGTGTATTGATAGTGTTATAACTCAACTCAGCTCCGTCCTCCGGGAGAGATGGAGAGGGAAATTTCAACAGCAGAGGGCCCATTTCCAGTGTTGTCACTCCCAGTGTTGTTTCCCTTCTGCAAAAAGCTACCAAGGTGGAAAGGTGCTCCTAATCCATGTGGATTTTAGCAGAGAGTAGGGTGAGCTGGAGACCTCGTTCCTTCCAGTGACCTTCAGGAGTTGCTTCATCTTTTTTTTTTCCGCCCATGGAATTAACATCACTGCAGAGGGGACCTTGTGGATCCCCTCCCTGATTCTGAAAATCCTATGGAATCTGTGTTATGACAGGATGGAGTTCTAGTGCATGCAGTTGAATTTGGCCCAGAGAAAAGAAGGCAAGATTTCTGAGAAATACTGTTTCCCCTTCTGGACTGAGAAAGAGGATACCCTCACTACATAATGACGGCAGTTTGATAACCACTTTTAAGTGTAAGGGCTTCATCCTATGGAATTCTGGGATTCGTAGTTTGCAGAAGTCCTTAGGATTCTTTGCTTGAGAGCTCTGACGAGGTCGTTAAGGAGAGTGGACTAAGGCAGGGCTGCTCACCCCTTGGTCCTCCAGATATTTTGGACTTCAACTTCCAGGAGCACCAGCCAGTTTGGACAGCGGCTTGGAATCCTGGGAGCTGATGTTCAAAACAAGAGGTTGAGAATGGCTGGAGCTTTCTGGCAGAGAATCAAAGTACTTTCCCAAACTACTAACCCCAGGCTTCTGAAGGATGATGGAGCCATGACAGTTAAAGTGGTACCAAACAGCTATAAGTGCATACTGAATGCACACTCCAAGATTGTGTTTGCACTGCCCAGTTCTAATGGCTCCTCCTGTGGCTCAACTTTAACAAATCCTGGGATTTGTCATAGTTTTCAGAACTGTTGCTCCGAAGAAGGCCTTTGGGCTTCTAACTAACAGAGTTTAGTTCTAACAGAGAGTTCTAACTAACTCATCAAATGACAATTTTCGGGATTCCATCATGTGGTGGTGTCATAGGTGGTTAGAGTGGGATCAAACTGGTATAACTATGTACTACAGAAGCATTCAGTGTTTGGAGAGAAGCCTGGTCCTTGGGTTATTGTTCCAATCTCCCTCTCCTGCCCCCCATCTCCCCTCCGTCTCTCTCCCTACCTCTAACTTTACAGTAGCAAAGGCCCAATGGTAGCCCAGGCTAATTCTGGACAGAAATGAAGGGGAGGGCAGGTAACTCCAGGAGAGGGAAAGCATATGCAAACCATATTTTCCTTCCTTCCTTCTCTCCCTCTCCGCCCACCCTCTCTCGTACTTTATATTGCCAAAGCAGAGGTGTTTCATTAACTGGAAGAGGTAAGCAGGTCCAGCCGTGCAGGCGACAGCCTTCCTTCTTTGTCGCCTTGTAAGCAATGGAGCAAGTGAGCTAAGCGGGCTGGACCCTCATGGGGATGGGGCATTTCCTTATATGTACATCTGCAGAGTATGAAAGGGTGGTCCAGGCAGTCAGAATGTTGACCCTTCTCGTCTTCTTGCTTGTGGGTTTGAGGTGGGCGGTGAGAGTAATTTGATCCCTCCCAGTTTGGCAGGAAAGTCCCCCCCCATTTCCAAGGGTGGTCTTTGAGAGCTCCAGCACTGGCTGGTGTGATAGTCAAATCGCGTTGGGCACTAGGGTTGCCAGATCTCAGGGCCTGGCCCTGAAGCTCCAGTTTTTGTGGGTCATTTCCAGGCAGGACCCAAGGGTGCAAATTCTCTAGTATTGGTGGGCTTGACTCCAGACAGAATGAAAGTGCGATGTGCAAATCTAGAGCAGCAGCTTGCTACAGTTTTGCAAGGCTTCCTTGATTACTTGCTGCAAATTGCCATGTGTGTGTGTGTGTGTGCATGCACATGCATGTGTGCATGTCTGTGCATTTACTTAAGTTAGTTTCCTCCTTCCCTCCTAGCTGCAATAGTACCAGGGCTCACCCACCACTCTGCTCTGTGTCTGCTTTCTGGCTAGGAAAAAGTAAATGAACTGAAATGTTCCTTATCCCCTCTCCCTAAGTAAGGGAGAAGGAATGATCCTCTCTTTGCTCTTTGATTTGGGAAGAGCTTCTTTCACTAAGATGTCTATTTTAACTTCTGAATAGGGAAATGTATTGTCTTTTTGTTGTGTGTTTGAATGATAAGCTGGTGGCCACTGTGCGTGATACTCAATGGTACCACCAGGGACTCTCCCTACGTCTCAGTTTTGGCCTGGAAACCTCAGGATCTGGGATGATCCTGAAGTGGAAACCCTGGCCATTTCCGCACTAGTCTGTTATAGCGCGATGATTCCACTTTCAACATCCTCTGGAATCCTGGGGTTTGCAGTTTCGGGAGGGGCCAGCCAGGATTCCAGAGGATGTTGAAAGTGGAATCATTGCGCTATAACAGGCTAGTGCGGAAATGGCCCCTATTGGGAACAGTTGAGAACAATGATACATTGCTAGGGATTAGATTGCAAATGATTTTCTTGATGATGTTGGTGGTAAATATGATGGTGGCAATGAAGATGATGATTTTAAGGAGCCAGATCTGAAGCAAAAAAAAAGCGGGGGCTGGGGGGGCCCTGCAAAACTTTTCAGAGCTAGACTGAGCTTGGTGAAGAGGTTCAGAAGTAATCCAGGACCTGGGGTTTCAAAGCAATTAGAGGACTTTGGTCTTCTCAAAAGGATAATGGGAGGAATTTCCTTCATTTCCCAAACTTCTTTGATCAGCAGAAGATGCTAATAGTTTCCTTGTCCGAAGCCAGATGGACGTGGTGGGAGCCCTGGAACAGTTCCAGATATGGGCCTCCCTTTGTCTGTTTGATGGGGGGGCAGCTTTCAGCTGCTGGGTCAGAAAGATCTCTGAGGAAGAAAGGGGAGATACATCTCCACATGCTCAGTGGATCATACACTCATAGAGTTCGAAGGGATCTCAAGGGCCATCCAGTCCAACCCTCTTCTGCCATGCAGGAAGACACCATCAAAACATTCCCAACAGATGGTCATCCAGCCTTTCTTTGAAAACCTCCAAAGAAGGAGACTCCACTCCACTCCGAGGTGGCGTATTCTACTGTTGAACTGATCTTACTGTTTTGATGTTCTTCCTAATGTTTAGATGGAATCACTTTTCCTGAAGTGTGAAGCCATTGCTCCATGTTCTAGTTTCTGGAGCAGCAGAGAAGAAGCTCACCTCATCTTCCATATGACATCCATTCAAATACTCAAACATGGCTTCATGTTTTTTCTGAACCTTCTGTTCTCCAGGCTAAACATTCCCAGCTCCCTAAGCCACTCATCACAGAGCGTGGTTTCCAGGCCTGCTACCATTTTGGTTGCATGGACACATTCCAGCTTGGCAGTATCCTTCTGAGCCACGGTGCCCAGAACTGTGTATTCCAGGTGGAGACTGACCGAAGCAGAATAGAATGGTACCATCACTTCCCTTGACCTAGCCATATGTTTGTGTGTGTGATAAGCTCTGTGTGTGCGCGTGCATGCGTGTGTGTACACACACTACATGTATATGTAGATATATGCACACACAGAGACACACTGTTTCAGAAAGCAGCATCTTGTCCCAACTGGGGATCCCAGGTTCCAGGAGCGTCTGTTGGAGGCAGAAGGGGTTCAGAGGAGGGGACAGGGATGGCCTCATGCTCTGCCCCTGTGTCCCTTGCCCCCAGCCTGCAAAGGGTAAAGAAGAAACATCCTGGGGTGTTTCTTCTCTTCAGCCTCACGTGGAATATAGATGCCTGGAGGGGTCCGAGATGTGCCAGGACACAATGGCTGCTTCCTAGGTCAGTGTTCTCCATGGAAGTTTGGCCACCGCACCAGAGCAGATGAAAATGTAGCAGCAGCTCGGGAAGGTGCACAAGACCTGATGAAGGATGTGAGGGAGGAGGTGGCATTGGAGAAGGCTGGGCTGGTACAGCTGCCTCCTGGCTCTGTGACCTTTTGCGCTCTGCTCACACGGCTGCTGTGGTTGTGGAACTGGAGAGGGGAGGGCATCAACGCAGGGGACCCCCGGTTGGCAGTCACCATAGGGCCGGGGAAGAGGTGTGTCGTTGTAGACCGAGCTTCTGCTTTTGCCATCGTACTCTCCTGCATCCTTTCATGTATCTCAATGGCCTTTTAGGGGCTGCATAAAAACAAATGCAGACAGAAATGTAGAATTTAAAATCAAAAGGACAACACATAATTATGCCATAGCATCTACATAAAACATCATATTTCAGTTTTTCTGCATTGCTTTAAGCCTATATGTACAATATGTGTTCTAGCAGCACAGAGATGTATCTTGTAAGGCATATTTCCCCCTTTCCCATTGGATTCTGTTGGTTGCTGTCCAGCATTTGCTTCTTCAGGAAGAGCTCTCCCCAAGGAGAGAGCCAGTTCCTTTCATGTCCAAGGGAATCATGCAATCAGAGAGTTGGAAGAGACCACAAGGGCCATTGAGTCCAGCCCCATTCTGCCGTGCAGGAAGACACAATCCGAGCATTACTGATGGGTGGCCATCCAGCCTCTGTTTAAAATCCTCCGAAGAAGGAGACTCCACCATCATCAGAGGCAGCATCTTCCACTGCCAAACTGCTCTTACCATCAGGAAGTTCTTCCTAATGGTTAGGTAAAATCTCTTTTCCTCTAGAATCTCTTTTCCTGCTCCATGTCCTAGCCTCTGGAGCAGCAGAAAACAGGCTTGCTCCATCCTCCTTATGATATCCCTTCAAATATTTAAATGTAACTATCATGTCACCTCTTAACCATTTTTTCTCCAGGCTAAACATAGCAGCTCCCTAAGTTCTCCTCTTAGTAAATAGTTTCCAGTCCTTCTACCATTTTGGTCACCCTCCTCTGGAAACATCCCAGCTTGTCAATATCCTTCCTGAACTGTGGTGCCCAGAACTGAACTCAGGATTCCAGGTGAAGTCTGACCAAGGCAGAGTAGAGTGGTACTATCACTTCCCTTGACTGAGATGCTATACTCCTGTTGATGCCGCCCAGACTTGCATTGGCCTTCTGAGCTGCTGCATCACACTGCTGACTTATGTTCAGCTTGTGACCTATTACTACTTCTAGATCCTTTTCACTCTTGAGGGGAAGCTCTGGACACTCCCTCCTTTGTCTGAGTCTGACTGATCAAAGTCTTAGGAGTAAGCAGTCCCAATCTGTTGCTTGGCTTTTGATAGCTGGAAAATGGGGTTCAGGCAGACATCATAGGCTGCCAGCCCCTGGAGAGGGTGAATGGAGTGAGATCATTTCTCTCTTGACAGCATTATAGAAAGAGAAGATTGTGCCGCCAGCAACCTAACTCTTGGGACGTCTGTTCCAACTGCACCAGTGACTATCTGGTTTTGTGCTTCCCATGGCCTTCCCGTGGTCTGTGTGATCCTAAGCAAACAGCATTATCGGCTACCTCGACATCCAGTAATACCTCATTATCGGCTACCTCAGCTTCCGCTCAGCTTCGTTTAGCACCGTACTGCCTTGCCACCAAGGCCAGACTATCAGTGCTTCAACTGGTGCAGTTGTTTTAGATTTATCATATGTTAGGGGCCCCATGCTGGAGGGGAAAAAAAGGTAAAGTTTCCTTCCTTTTCTTCCCCAGTCATTCCCTGGCCACTTCCACACTACACTGTTGCAGTGCTATTATTCCACTTTCAACATCCTCTGGAATCCTGAGGTTTGCAGTTGAGGAAGGAGCATTTGGAATTCCCAGCCAGAGAGCTTTTTGGTCTCAAGAAACTACAAACCCCAGAATTCCACAGGATGTTGAAGGGAATAATAGCACTATAACAGTGTAGTGCGGAAATGGCCCTTGAATCTCTTGATTTTTTTTCATTAAAGACTATGAGTGATATGTAAGTAACTCATACCTCTCAACATTTCACAGATGAAAACTTGGGCCACAGGTAGCCAAGCAAGGTGAGAGTGTGGTCAAGATGGACAAAGTTATTAGTGAGAGAGGGCAGACCAGCTAGGAGAGGCTGCAGGGAAGAGATGAGATTCTGCCCCTCTGTTCCTTTCTGTCTGCCTGAATTAACTGAGCACAAACAATTTTTTGCACTTTGAACTAGTGTTAGAGCAACTGAGGTAGGCCAGGAGGAAAGTGGGAGGAGGGGAGAGAAACCAGGACATTTTAAAAACAGCTGAAAAAATGGGACTGCAGGGGATTAATCATGGTACTCCCCCTGAAAATTGAGATAGTTGGAAGGCATGCTAACTGGAAAAAAAAATGTGTGGGATCAACCTATTATTCCTGAAAATGGATTATTTACCCATGAGCTGACATGGAATGCATTCCATATTTCATTTGGTGTATATTCATCCATTTGTTTAATTTCTCAGGATAGTTCAGTCGTGTGCGCAACAGGAACTCTGTTTTGGAACTGCTCCAGGGCCCCAGCCGCTTTCATCTGGCTGTGCTTTTACAGTGAGATTTATCTGCTGGTAACGAAGTATTTGTTCAAGTCATCATGGTTCCTTAACTTGGATATCCAGATGTTATTGGGCATCAACTTGTAGCATGAAAAATGCTCTGGGCCTAATGCCCAACAACTTACGGCCGTCCAGAATTGGGAATTACTGCTTTAAGTTGTGTGGGAACTGCACCCCCAATTGTAGCTATGATGAAGGTTGGAGATTGGACCATGGGAAAATGCTGTTGGTCTTTGAGACCCAGAAAAGGTATACTTCAGTTAACAAAGTAGATGAGCCTGCTTCTTCCTCACAACAGCTTTGTGATGTAGGTCAGGATGCATGTGTGTGTGTGTGTGTGTGTATGTGTATCTATATATGTGTGGCCCAAGATCACACAGTGAGTTTCATGACTTAGTGAGAATTTAGAACTTCAAGTTGCCAAGTCCCAGGGCCCAGATACATTACAGACTTATAATGCTATCATAAAGTGGAAACTGCCGTGATTTCATCCCATGAGATGTTAGGACTTGCACTTTAGGGAGGTGTATTTAGAATTCTCAACCAGAGAACTTTAGTGCCTCTCTAAACCACAAAGCCCAGGATTCCATAGGATGTTGCCTTGGTAGTTGAAGCAAATAGTAGCATTATAATTTTGTAGTATGTATGGGTCTGCTGGCCAATGCTCAGCCACTGCGCTATACTGGCACCTTAAGAGGGGACATGATAGCCATGTTTAAATATTTGAAGGGATGCCACGTAGAGGAAGGAAAGGGCTTGTTTTCTGCTGCTCCAGAGACCAGGACAAGGAGCAATGGATTCAAGCTGCAGGAAAGGAGATTCCACCTGAACCTCAGGAAGAACTTCCTGACAGGGCTGTCCGGCAGTGGAATCTGCTGCCTCAGAGTGTAGTGGAGTCTCCTTCCTTGGAGGTTTTTAAGCAGAGGCTGGATGGCCATCTGTCGGGAGTGCTTTGAGGGTGTTCCTGCATGGCAGGGGGTTGGACTGGATGGCCCCTGGGTCTCTTCCGACTCTACATTTCTATGATTCTATGATTCTATGATTTTCTTTACAGCTACAGGTTGGATCATGGGGAGCAGGCAGATTCCTTGGGTAAGCCCTCCAAAAACAATAAAGAAACCTCCTCCCCATGAGCATCTTGTGAGGTTGTGTGCAAGTTTTGTTTGCTTTACGTTTCAGTTGAGGTTGGTACTCAAGGATCTCAAAACATTTATCAGAATTCAACTTATAAGCAAATGGAGTATAGACAAAGCTTAGAATAAAATCCTTTGGTTTAGACCCCAATTTTGAGAATCCTCCAGCCAGTGGTCATAGTAGCTAGGGGACTCTGGAAGTTGTTGTCTAAAAATTAAGTGTTCTAAGGTTTAGGAAGATGACAGGGAGACTAAGATGTATGCTAGTCACTCAGTGTTCCAGCTTCATGCCCTTTCCTTCTTGTGCACTAACAGTGACTGCTGGTTGCTTTGATGTCAGAGCTTAGGTGACTTCATTCTGGTCTTCATTCCAGACTTTGAAGGGGCTATCCAGAGTGTTGACCCTATTTTGAGGAAGGGGTTCAGTACCTTGGATAGTTCCTGTGAAATCTGGAACAAAACCTGGAGTGGATTCACTTAGTCGTTGACATGGATGGAAGCCACTGCCACCCACTGCTCTTGGCAGAACCTTCTTGACCTCTTGTTGCTTCAATGTATTTTTTTTTAATCTAAAATCATTCAGTCCATTTTTATTTTCTGAAAAAGCAGTTGCCAGTCTTCTGATGAGTGGAAAGAGAGGTAAAGCTCTGTTATTTGCACACAATGAAAGAAACTTCACCAAAGACTGGCAAGCTTCTTTTTAGCAGTTGGTGGAAACAATGAGAAGCTGAGGCCTACAGTTGTGGGAGATGACAGCAGGGGGTGGAACATCCTCCTTGTTAATCCACGGTAGGGATGGGTGAGAATTTTGTTTGAAGATTAGAAGCCATAGCTCCTCGGATGAGATAATGGCCAATATCTGTATACCTTAATGCACAATTGTTCTCCAGTCTCCCTGTTAATTCCAGTTAATTTGGAGTTTGGTTAACCTGGCAGTAGATCATAGGGGGAGCTTTCGTAAGTCTGTGAAACCAGAGAACAGGTCTCAGTTGGTAATAGGGGTGGGGAAGGTGTGGCTCTAGACCCTATTTTCAGTTCCCCAAGACACCCCAAGCTCTTCCCCAGCCTGCC
>CAOLHI010003109.1:0-200499 GCA_948474755.1 Ctenosaura bakeri
CTATAATCTCCTTTTTTTTTGGAAAAAGATCCGGGGGTTCTGTCTATTGGCAGGGGTAAAAAACAGAAGGATTCTTCCTTCAAGCTGAAAGTGGAACTTGAAGGGCTGAAGAGAAATGGCTTGCTATCTCTATCCCCTTGCTCCAGTCAGATCCACATCTTATTAGAGTCCTGAATACCTGAAGAAGGTACCATGCTAACCCTGCTCCCTCTGTTGTCACAAAACAGATGTGAAAAAGATGTAAAAAAGATGTGAAAAGTGACAGTCTGAAAATTATGTCATCTAAATGTGAAGCTTCTCCACACAGTGAAGAACTCAGATTTTTCAGGGTCTCTGATCATGCTCAGAACCTCCATCACAGCAAAATGTTCCTTTTTCACGTGGGAAAAGTGCCTGTGGAGGATAAAGGGACTAGAAAATGCATGCATTCTGATTAATCATTTAAAAAAATACTTGAATAGTAATTTATAGATTAAAAAATGGAACAAAAATCCTGGAACTCTGCAATCTGCAGCTCCAGTATGAGTGTGGGAATGTTTAGCTTCCTTCTATTCAGATTAGTTTTGTAAAGACTAGCCACGTACTAGATTTGTTACACAACGATGGTACGTTAAGAGTGAAAACTGAAGTGACAAAGAAAAAAACTATGGTTCTCTTCTGTGTAGAAACGATAATATTTGACTAAGTGAGGATGAATAATTTCCACAGTTTTATGGAGAAAAAAATGAATAGTTTTGTATAGGTCTTGCCCAGTACTCACACATCTTAGCGTTTTTTCAGGAAATTATTCTGCCCACAAATACACATTAGTGTGTATCTGAGAACTGTGGTTTTTTCCACAAACACTGTTTCCCAGACAACCACATGTGTTAAATGTGCCAGATTCCTGTTTTCAATGTGAAAACTAGCAATCCTGTGAAACAAAAATCTTGTGCAAAAGCAGCAACCTTGCACAACAATACCATGTGGCTAGTTTTTGTACAAGATTGCTGCTTTTTGAGCAAGGTTTGTGTGTGTATGTGTGTGTGTGTGTAAGATTTTTGTGAAAGGAATTAATAAATGATACTAATAATAATTCCAAATATACTGTGCCAAATTCTGAAATCATTAGATATTTTATAATATAATATACAACATTTTTTAAAAAAAATAAGTCAGAAGACATGAAGTCCAGGAATAAAATGGCCATAAAAAAAGAATGAGAGAGTGTGCAGTACTAGGAATAAAGTAAAGCATTTTTCATGGCCCAACATTTTTCAAACAAAGCAAGAACGGAAAAAGTGATTTTTCTTCAAGAAAATACTTGCTACTGTTCTCAGTCTAGGATGTTTTGAGTAAATGGTAAAATGTTGCACAGTCATCCAATAAATGTAAAAATCCTTTAAACATTACACATATCTAATTGATGTACATGTGAAGTTTTGTTAATTTTATAAGCATTTCAGTACTTGTGTACACAGAAACCCATGAAAACTCATGCTAACAGAAACCAATTAGTCTCAAAGATGTTGCTGAATCCTTCATGCCCCCCCCACTTGTTCATTTAACGCTGAAACAGACTAATATGCCTTTCTTTAATAAAATTTACAAGTAAAGATCCAGACATGTGTTACTTAGCTCTGAAGAAGCCTCAGGGCTGATTGGAAGAAATTAAGAGCAAAATGCAGGTCGAAGGTTTTTCCAAGCATGCTGTTTGAAACAGGTGAAGGGAACAGAAGAAATGATCATTCACAAAAATAATTTATAACAATAATAAGTGAGATTTACTGGGTCATATATTTTTGAACAAGTACAGAACTCTATTTATGTAACTCAAAATGCTGACATAGAATCATAGAATCATAGAAATGTAGAGTTGGAAGAGACCACACGGGCCATCCAGTCCAACTCCCTGTCATGCAGGAACACCCTCAAAGCACTCCCGACAGATGGCCATCAAGCCTCTGCTTAAAAACCTCCAAGGTAGGAGACTCCACTACTCTCCGAGGCAGCAGATTCCACTGCCGGACAACCCTGACTGTCAGGAAGTTCTTCCTGAGGTTCAGGTGGAATCTCCTTTCCTGCAGCTTGAATCCATTGCTCCTTGTCCTGGTTTCTGGAGCAGCAGAAAACAAGCCCCCTCCTTCCTCTACATGGCATCCCTTCAAATATTTAAACATGGCTATCATGTCCCCTCTTAACCTCCTTTTCTGCAGACTAAACATACCCAGCTCTCTAAGTCTATCCTCATAGGGCATGGCTTCCAGGCCTCTCACCATTTTGGTCGCCCTCCTCTGGACTTGCTCCAGCTTGTCAATATCCTTCTTGAATTGGGGTGCCCAGAACTGGACACAGTATTCAAGATGGGGTCTAACCAAAGCAGAGTAGAGTGGTACCAGTACCTCCCTCGATCTAGACACCATACTCCTGTTGATGCAGCCGAGAATTGCATTGGCTTTCTTGGCTGCCACATCACACTGCTGACTCATGTTCAGCTTGTGGTCTATGAAGACTCCTAGATCCCTTTCACACGTACTGCTATCCAGCCACGTGTCCCCCATCCTATATTTCTGTATTCCATTATTTCTGCCTAAGTGTAGGACCTTACATTTCTCTCTGTTGAATTTCATTTTGTTCGCCCTGGCCCAGCTCTCCAATCTATCCAGGTCATTTTGAATTTTGATCCTGTCCTCTGGCATATTAGCAACCCCTCCCAATTTGGTGTCATCTGCAAATTTGATGAGCATGCCCTCTATTCCTTCATCTAAGTCATTGATAAAAATATTGAACAGCACTGGGCCCAGGACAGAACCTTGTGGCACCCCACTAGTCACTTCTCTCCAGGATGAAAAGCAGCCATCCGTGATCACCCTTTGGGTTCGGTCGGTCAACCAATTACATATCCAATTAACAGTAGCCCTGTCTAGCCCACATTTTACTAGCTTCGATGCAAGAATGTCATGGGGAACTTTGTCAAAGGCCTTACTGAAATCGAGATATGCTACATCCACAGCATTCCCTTCATCTATCAAGCTAGTAACTCTATCATAAAAAGAGATCAGATTAGTCTGGCATGACTTATTTTTGAGAAATCCATGTTGACTTCTCGTGATTATTGCGTTGTTTTCTAAATGATTAGAAACTGAACGCTTAATGATCTGCTCCAGGATCTTTCCGGGTACCGATGTCAGGCTGACTGGGCGATAATTATTTGGGTCCTCTTTTTTCCCTTCTTGAAGATGGGGATAACATTTGCTCTCTTCCAATCTGCTGGAACTTCTCCTGTCCTCCAAGATTTCTCAAAAATTATAGCAAGCGGTTCCGAAATGACCTCTGCCAGCTCTTTTAATATCCTAGGATGCAATTCATCTGGCCCTGGAGACTTGAATTCATCCAATGCGGCCAGGTATTCCTGTACCACCTCTCTACTTATTAAGTGCCTCATTTCCTCTGCTTCCTCCCCTGCTCCCCTACCGCCAGGTTGAGTGCTTGTATCCTTCTGGGAAAATACGGAGGCAAAGAAGGTGTTAAGTAGCTCTGCCTTTTCTCTCCCCCCTGTGAGTAGTTCGCCATCTTCTCTGCGTAGCGACCCTACTGTCTCCTTCTTTTTCCTTTTGCTGCGGACATATTTAAAAAAACCCTTTTTATTGTTTTTAATGTCTCTGGCCAGCCTAAGTTCGTTCTGTGCTTTAGCCTTTCTGACCTCCTCCCTACATCTCCTGGCTACTTGCTTAAATTCTTCTTTGGTGGTTTCCCCCTTCTTCCATTTCCTATACGTGTTTCTCTTAACTCTTAGCTCAGCTGAGAGTTCTTTAGTCAACCATTCTGGTTTCTTCAGATGCCTTCCATTTTTCCTCCTTATTGGCACAGTTTTAGACTGTGCCGTCAGTATCTCCTTTTTAAGGAACTCCCATGCCTCCTGAACTCCTTTCCCTTTCACTATTCCTGACCACGGAATTCCAGCCAGCAGCTCCCTAAGTTTACAGAAGTCCGCTTTTTTAAAATCTAAGACGAGTGTCTGGCTACCCTTATCTTCTCCTTCCCACTGAATGCTAAATTCCAACAGGGCATGGTCACTCCCCCCTAAAGATCCAACCACTTCTACCTCATTCACAAGGTCATCCCTGTTGGTCAAGACCAGATCTAGAATATTTGATCCCCTTGTGGCCTCTTCCACCTTCTGGACCATGAAGTTGTCTGCAAGACAAGCAAGAAACTTGCTGGACCTTGCTGTCTTGGCAGAGTTTGACTGCCAGCATATATCCGGGTAATTGAAATCTCCTATTATTACTGTATCTCTCCTCTTTGAATGTTCAGTCATTTGGTTGAGGAAGGCGTCATCCAAGTCCTCAGCCTGGGTTGGAGGTCTGTAGTAAACCCCCACCAGAATATCCCTATTGTTTCTCGCTGCCTTAATTCTTACCCAAATGCTCTCTACCTGGCTTTCTGGGTTTAAGCCCAGGATCTCTTCACAGGTGAAAACATCCTTGACATACAAGGCTACTCCTCCTCCTTTCTTGTTAGGTCTATTTTTACAAAATAGGCTATACCCCTCTATTCCTATATTCCAATCATGAGACTCATCCCACCAGGTCTCAGTGATGCCTATCAAATCGTATTTATTTTCTTGTACTAGGAGTACAAGCTCATCCTGCTTGTTTCCCATACTCCTTGCATTAGTGTAGAGACACTTAAGTCCCCAGGCCCTTCCTGCAAGTCCTGTACTATTGTTTCTACTCCTCCCGCCATTGGCCGCTTGTACTACTTGTCCAGTATCATTTGGGCCTTTTCCCCCTGTGTTCTCTGAGTCCTTGCCCTGAATAATATTGTCTCCCTCCCCAGTGGATCTTAGTTTAAAGACCTCTTAATCTTCCTTGCAAGACTGTTTGCAAAAACATTCCTGCCCAGTTTTGTGAGGTGCAGCCCATCCCTCGCCAGAAGCCCATGTTCATGGAAATTCAGGCCATGTTCCAAAAACCCAAACCGTTGTTGGCGGCACCATGTGCGGAGCCAGTTGTTGACCTCTACTATTGCCCTTTCCCTACATGCGCCGTATCCTTGAACAGGGAGGAGAGACGAAATGACCACCTGCACACCAAGGTCCTTAAGCTTGGTTCCCATACGCTCGTAGTCCTTTGCAATGTGGTTTAAGCTGCTCCTCGCAGTGTCATTGGTTCCCACATGAACCAAAATGAGGGGCTTATAGTCAGTGGG
Source organism: Ctenosaura bakeri (assembly GCA_948474755.1). Taxonomy (NCBI): domain Eukaryota; kingdom Metazoa; phylum Chordata; class Lepidosauria; order Squamata; family Iguanidae; genus Ctenosaura; species Ctenosaura bakeri. The sequence continues at coordinate 5,194 of CAOLHI010003109.1, forward strand.
TTTGACTAGCCTGGTTAGCCTCTCCGTTATGTGGTTGATCCTGGCCCCAGGAAGACAACAGACTTCTCGATTGAGCTTGTCCGTTTTGCAGATTGCTGTTTCAGTTCCTCTTAGCAAAGAGTCCCCAACAACCAGAACTCGCCTCCTCTGAGACTTGTCCTGGCCTCCTCGGCGAACCTGTTCTACTCGGACTGCCTGGGCATTCTGTTTAGGCTGGGAGTGTTGATCTAGTCCCTGTTGGTGAAGTTTGATTCCTTCTTGTTGACATTCTGTTCCCTCCGCGTGGTGCTCCTCATTGTTCATAAGGCCAAGTAGTTCGAAGCGATTGTGTATGCTAAGAGTCTCTGTTACCTTCCTGGTCCTTTTACTCCTCCGTGTGACATTCGCCCAAACCTCCGTTTCCTGGCAAAGTGTGGTGACTTCCTGATCTGGCAGCTCCTCCGTGCATTCGGTCTTCTGGTAGGTCTTCTCTGCCCTATCCAAAAACTCCTCCCCTTCCCTAATAAGATGGAGATCAGAAATTCGTGCCTCCAGCTGGCGAACCTTCTCCTCCAAGAAGGTGACCAGCTTGCACTTGGTGCAGGTGTACCCGAGAACCTCTTGTGGCAAGAAAAGGAACATGCCACAAGCGTTACAGGTGACTGCAGCAGCTCCCTCACCTTCCATCCTTGAAACTACAGAGAGTAGTACAGGAGAAGCTCGAGAAAGTAAAGGAGTGCAAGTGTTTAGGCTGGGAGTGTTGATCTAGTCCCTTTAGGAGCTACCGTTGGTAGCTCCTAATAAAGCTCCTCCCCGCTAGCTGCCTCCTCCCTCTCGTTAGTCAGACCGTGTGATCAGGCAGAGCCCACGGCCAGGACAGTAGCCAGCAAACAATAGCAAGCAATTAACAGCAAAAACAAGCAAGGCCCCCAAGCACAGCAAAAACAAGCTCAGCAAAAAAAAAAAACAAGCCTGTGGAACACACCTGGTCTAGGACGTCTTCACAGGCCCAGCTCTCCTCTGCTCTTTCCTCTGGGAAATGAGCTAGAGGCCCGTTGGTAGCTCCTAATAAAGCTCCTCCCCGCTAGCTGCCTCCTCCCTCTCGTTAGTCAGACCGTGTGATCAGGCAGAGCCCACGGCCAGGACAGTAGCCAGCAAACAATAGCAAGCAATTAACAGCAAAAACAAGCAAGGCCCCCAAGCACAGCAAAAACAAGCTCAGCAAAAAAAAAACAAGCCTGTGGAACACACCTGGTCTAGGACGTCTTCACAGGCCCAGCTCTCCTCTGCTCTTTCCTCTGGGAAATGAGCTAGAGGCCCGTTGGTAGCTCCTAATAAAGCTCCTCCCCGCTAGCTGCCTCCTCCCTCTCGTTAGTCAGACCGTGTGATCAGGCAGAGCCCACGGCCAGGACAGTAGCCAGCAAACAATAGCAAGCAATTAACAGCAAAAACAAGCAAGGCCCCCAAGCACAGCAAAAACAAGCTCAGCAAAAAAAAAACAAGCCTGTGGAACACACCTGGTCTAGGACGTCTTCACAGGCCCAGCTCTCCTCTGCTCTTTCCTCTGGGAAAAAGGGGGGAAAAGTATAATATAGAGGCTTTTGAAACAAAAAACTTATTATTTTATTTAAAGGAATTTTAAAAAGATTTTTTTTAAAAATGGCAAGCACTGAGGCTCCAGAAAGCCAGCATGGTCCAGTGTTTTGAATGTTGGAATATGGTAAATTAGGATTTGAATTCCCACCTGGCCATGGAAATGCACTGGATGACCTTGGGCCAGTCACACTCTCAGCCTCCAAGGAAGGCAAAGGCAGCCTCCTTTTTTATATATAACATTTTATTGAATATTTTAAAAACACATAATGCATAATACAAATAAACATATGAAAATATTAACAATACAGATAAACAAGGAAACACACTAAAAACATACTAAACTATCTAAACTAACTGATTAGCCAATAAACAACAAATCTATCTAAACTAAAGAAAACAAAATGACTAAAAAAGACAAATACTTACACATAATTAAAAGGTGGTTCCTGCCCCAACTGTCAACTACCTGTAGTATTCTATATAAATTCTAGTATAGTAGAACTAACACATGCAATTAAAGTTAATGTTTGTTGCATAATCTTAATTCTATGATTCTATAATGAAAAATATTTGAATTAGTAAATAGATATACATATACAAATTTATATCATAGTTGATATCTTTAGTAAAGAAAACCTAAAGGACTTAATCAAATTAAATTATTTTTAATATCTAATGCAATATGTATAGTAGATATATGTAAAAAAAGCATTAGAATATAGTAACAAACTAAAATAATCTTTAACTCATTTGCATGACATTAAGTTATAAATTCCTCTACTCAAAGCAAAGCAAAATAGTAACAGCAAAGTCAGAACCCCAAAAATCATCATTTCACCCTCATTTTCTCTCAGATTTTCAATCAATAATTGCCTTTTTTTTTTCCAAAATCCTTTTCTGTCGATCTGTCCATTTCCACAATTGCTTTCAATCTACTGAACCATTCATTCATTGTTGAGATTTCTGTTTTCTTTCAATATTTTGTGTACGCCAATTTTGCTGCTGGTAACATATATTTAATCATTTTCTGCTGTTATTTATCATAGGTGGTATCTTCCTAGCAAATTCACAGTAGAAACAATTCTTGGGACTTAGTCATCTGGCATATCAATTTTTTTTTATTATATTCTGTATCATCTTCCAAAATTATTTAGCCTTTTCATGAGTCCACCACATATGATATAAAGATCCCACATGATCCAAACACTTCCAACAACTGTTATTCATCTCTTTGTGCATCTTGGAAAGTCTTTCTGGAGTAAGATATCAGTGTAACATGCAAAGTCAACCTCCTTGACCAAATTTTGCCAAGAAAACCCCATGATAGGTTTACCTTAGGGCCTCTATAAGTTGGAAATGACTTTTAGGCACACAACAACAACAACAGCAGTAGCAGCAACAGCAGTGTGATATGACAGCTAAAAATGCCAATGTGATTCCAGGCTGCATCAATAGGAGTATAGTGTTGAGATCAAGGGAAATAATAATTCCACTTCTGCTTTGGTTAGACCTCACCTGGAATACTTGTGTCCAGTTCTGGGTACCACAATTCAAGAAGGATATTGACAAGGTGGAACGTGTCCAGAAGAGTGTGACTAAAATGGTGAAGGGTCTGGAAACCGTGGCCTGTGAGGAGCAGCTTAGGGAACTAAGAACGTTTAGCCTGACAAAAAGAAAGTTAAGAGTGACATGATAGCCATGTTTAAATATTTGAAGAGATGTCCTCTTGAAGATGGAGCAAGCTTGTTTTCTGATGTTCCAGAGACTAGGACACAGAGCAGTGGATTCAAACTACAGAAGAGATTTCACCTAAACATCGGAAAGAACTTCCTGATTATAAGAGCTGTTCGACAGTGGAATATGCTGCCTCAGAGTATGATAGAGTCACCTTCTTTTTAAACAGAGGTTGAATGGCCATCTGTTGGGAGTACTTTGATGCGTGTTCCTGCATGGCAGGGGGTAGGACTAGATGACCCCTGTGGTTGCTTCCAACAACTTGGTTGCTTCTAACAACTGCTAACAACAACTCAGAAATGAAAAATTACACAACCACAAACAGAGAGCCATTAATTAAAATATACAGGGTTTTATGTGTGCTTATTTTTATATAATGAACTGTGATTAATCCTACAATTATTACCTAAAACCACGAGATAATATCTGTAAAATTCGTGAGAAAGAAAGTAGTTTGAACGATCACATTCTGATTTGATTGGTATTGGATAACACTTTGTATTGTTTTGTACCTTATATTTTTTATCGCAATAAAATTCAATTTTAATAATAAAAAGACCAAATACAATATTTTTAAATTAAAAATGGTGACTAAATAATAATAATTTCACTTTGGAAAAGCATATATTAATCGTGCTCATGAGATTTTCTTGTCTGTTAATTCTTCTGAGTGGCTTTTGAGTAGCCTGAGAACCCAAAGTAAAATGGTAGCTATTATTGAGAAAGACTCACTTCAGGCAAGCTGCTTAGCCCAGGCTGTTTGTAGACCTTCACAGTGATATTTGCTTAACTCTAATCAAAAATGTTGATGCACTATTTATTTGCTCTGTACTTTCTCCCACAGGCATTTTTTTCTGTAGTGATCTGGCCTCTGAACTGCTCTGTTTTGTGCATATGCTTAATAAACGATTTTCTCATCCATTCCCGATTAATTACAAAGGGCGAGATACTGTTGGGTAAGTTACACAAAGCAAAATGGCTGACATGAGCTGGTGAAAACATTTGTGGAGCACGGTTTATTTCAATCACAGTAAAAGAAAGAGCATTGTCTCTCCAGGCTCTGAAATTTGTTTAGTAGCCTGCCTATCAACTGTGTGTTTGAACAGGTTTTATTACAAAAAGGTGCAAAGCCTTTGAGTATTGTTAAAAATATGCTAATCCTTTCTTAAGCAGAAAATGGAGGAAGGGGTAAAGCTCATTACCATTTTTTATTCCGGATGCAAATGGCTTGTGGAGGAACATGAAAAGCAAGTATGAACTAGAAAAAAGGTAACTTTTTTTTTATGTGGTGAGAATTTTTAGCCATGCCAATAACAGAGTCTAAGACTGGTTATTTGTACACTCTCAGAATGAAGGCAGTAAAGGGGTTCAATATAGGTGCAACTCTATCAGTTTAGATGTTGTGATCTGCAACATTTTGAACTAGCAGTGACAGCTCTTGGCTTCTGTATCAATGGACAGGGGAATCTGCTCTGGATTGTAGTCCAAATTTTAAAGCAGTTTAGCAACTTAGGGCATTTCTGCATGATGTGGCTGTATCACTTCTGGGATAGGATGGCAGCAGTCAGCAGGTTGTGCTTCCACATAATGTCATTGCCAACCCACTGCCATCCCATCCCCAAGCATCACACTCATGCAGTTTTCACAAAATGGAAAAAATCCATTTTACATCTACAATCATGGGGTGCTCCCATTGTTCCTGGTCATGTGGAAGCTGTGGAAGCACAATGGCGATGCTTCCTTCCATAACTCAGCAATGGAAAGTGTCCAGCAGCACTGCAGAAGGAAGAGGTGGTACCATTGCACTCCCTTCCACATGGAGCAAGCAGGTGTGGAGGTGAGTGTTGCTGATGTGTTCCCTTTTGGACCTGGGATTGCAGTCATCATGCAGAAATGGCCTTAGGGTTCAGCAACTTAGCTTTTTAAAAGTCAGGACTAAAACCCAAAACATGGGAGACTTCAGCCAGCGCTGTTAACTAGTTATCATGTGCCTCTTCCAGCTTGGCATACTTGCTATCAAGGTAGGTGTTAACAAACTGCCAAACACCTTTGATGACCTATTTCTGACAGGCCCCAAGCATTATATCACATAAAAGCCATGAGAAAATTTCTTGCTAATTATCTAATCCAAAAGGCTAAGCAAAGGATTATTTTTAACTTTAACTAACTGTTTTTTGTTTGTTTGTTTTTTGGCTGATGTACACAAATGTTCACTGGTTTTTAAGATTAGCCAGTTTTGCAGTTCTCCCAGAAATAGCTATCTACTAGAACTCTATATGGAGTGAAAATTTTTTACTGAAACTCTACAGTTTCTTGTTTGAGAGAAAGGGAATAATGTGCCATGGTATGCTGCCATTTTCTCTACACATAGTGAAGTCAACTTGGCTACTAATTGGCTGCAGGCAAAGGCAAGTGCACAAGCAAGCAGGGTCACTGCTTCCAGCAAGAGTGAGGGAAGCTACATTTCTGATGCTCAGTGTACTTTATAGGTAAATGTAAAACCTAATAGAGATATGAAATCTGAGTCAATGGGGTTTTGTGATGCTTTTTTATTAAAAAGAATTTGGGTATTTAAACAGAAATACTGAATGACAATCAGCATTTGATACTGAAATCCATACCTCAGGATATATGTACTATCAGAGTACGCATACATACATTTTAGTGTATGTTTGCGTTACAAATTAATATTCTTTTGAGTTCAGCACCCCACCCCCCACCCCCATGAAAAGTGTTCTTTAAAAACTGGTCGGTGTTCTCTAGGCAACCAAGGCCAGAATTCTGTTGCTGCATTACACTGTGGCCATGGTGGTGGTGGGACCACAGACACTGCTTCTGGGTAGGACTTAGGGCACTGGAAACAGTGTGGACAGATCCAGTGGATTTTGCCTGACTTATCTTGTCACTGTGAAAGGGTTAAATATATGATTTTGTGTTTGGTAGAAAAATAGATGAAATTATAATTAACTGCAGATGTTTCTTATCTAAGGAACATAGTGCTGAAAGTGCTTAACGAAGGGGTGGTAGGTCATGGAAAACAGGCTTGTTCTTTCCTGCAACTTATCACAAGGACAAGGGAAGGAATAGATCATTTTGACATGTTGTGTCCTTGCATGCATGATGTAATGTAACCAATTTGTAATTGATTCTACTGTTAAGAGTGTATATAAGGGAGGTTTTTGACGAAGTGCAGGGTCTTCAGTGATGCTCACACTGGGGACCCTGCGCAGTTCAGCAAAACCTGCGCAGTAAGAAAATAAAATATAATACTTTCTGCTTCAAGGACTCTGAGGTTTTTTCGTTTCCCTAGACGGCCACTTCATGTCTGGGGGCTCGTCCGGGGATATGAAGGGCTTTTTCCCGCCCACTTTGGCGGACGCCTAGGCGTCGGGGATTGTCGCCCCTTTTTGGTGAAGCCAGCCAGGGCGCCTTTGAATATTTTTGACAAAACAGGTTTGGCTCGGATCGGGGTGACATCTCCGGCGGCGGCGCTCCTGCCAAGGGACCCGAGGTTGAAGCAGAAACTTGAACCCTCCCACGGTTATTGGTGAGTAACCTCCCTGCAATCTCAGGGAGAAGAGGGGGCCTGATCACCCCCCTGTAGTCTTGCCCTAGTAACCCACCATTAGAGGCGTGGGTGAACCCGCAGGGCTCGTGGAACCCGGGAAAGGAAATGGGAGGTAGTTTGTTGGTGTGAATGGGGTGTGCAAGGAATGCTGGGTGGTGTCGCAGTTCCCACCGCATGCCGTTGAGCGTCCGGGTGCGTGGGTCGGCACGAGAGTGTTGTCTGTCCCCTTTTGTGTTGGCACGTGAGACCCCTTACTCACGCGCCGATTCACCCCTCCCTAGTGTGTCCTGTCCGGATTGGGAGGAAATGGGAGGGGGACCGAGTCAACAAACCCCTTTGGGGTGCATGTTAAAAAATTTCAAAAAGGGATTTAGTGGGGACTATGGAGACCCTCCAATGACACCGGGACGTTTGCGAAACTTGTGTGAAGTGGAGTGGCCCTCCTTCAAGGTTGGGTGGCCCCCAGAGGGAAGCCTGGAACCCGCCCGGGTCCAGGCAGTGTATTCAATAGTAGTGGGTGAGCCTGGCCACCCTGATCAATTCCCTTATATAGATTCATGGGACACGGTGGTTTCTGGGAACCCCCCTTGGTTGCGAAAATGTCAGGAGCAAACTTGTAAGGCTATGATAGTGCGGCAGGAGAGAGCAAGGAAGAAGCTTGGAAGGGGCCAGATTTTGCCAGACTCAGTTCCAGAAGATAATATACCTCGTCCAACTGCCCCTCCCCCATACATGGCAGTGCAGGTGGCAGCCCCACCGCTGGCGGTGGTGCAGCCCCAGCCCGCCCTACCTCCGACTCCTATTGCTGCTATACCATTGCCTGCTGGAACCACACAACCAGGCTCCTCTCAGCCAGAAGGAGGAGCCGGGGGATTGGAGGAATCTGGCTCGGAGGAGTCCGACCTAGTTGCCCCAGAAGAAAGAGATTCCTTTGACCTCAGGCATGGACCAAAAGAAAAAGCTCAAGAAAAGTCTAAGAGGAAACGACCTAAGCCAGCGCCTAAGCTTCCGAAGAGGATGACCGATGGTGATGAATCCAGTGAAAAGGGGGGGGAGATGGTTGCGCCCTTGCGTCAAGTAGAGCAGGTGTTGGTGGACCCAAATGCAGAGGGAGGTTACCGGAGGATCCAGAGTTATCAGTATACTCCTTTTACTACATCGGACCTCCTCAATTGGAAAACACATTATGCTACATATACAGAGAAACCGCAGGAAATGATAGAACTTTGCTCCAGCGTTATGGCCTCACATGTTCCCAATTGGCAAGATTGTCAGCAGTTACTCCTGACTCTGTTCACCACTGAAGAACGGAGAAGGATAATCCAACAGGCAGAACAAATAGTAAGGGGCAGAGTACCCCCTGGGGAAGCAAACCCTGAACAGTGGATAAGGGGCAGAGTTCCCTTGGTAGATCCAGGATGGGATCCGAACAATCTTGGCCAGATGGCTTTGCTTACAGATTATCAAGCCCTCCTGATAGAGGCTATGAGGGCAGGGATGAAGAGGCCTGTTAATATGTCTAAAATAGCAGAAGTACTCCAGGGGCCTACGGAACCTCCAGGGACATATTTGGAAAGGTTGCTTGATGCTTATAGACAATACACCCCTGTGAACCCAGACGACCCAGGAAGCCAGCAGATGGTGAACTTGGCTTTTGTGACCCAGAGTTACCCTGACATAAGAAAGAAGCTCCAGAAGCAAGAAGGATTTGTAGGCATGAATCTGAGCCAATTACTGGAGATCGCTCAGAAAGTGTATGTAAACCGAGATCAAGAGGAAAAGCGGGAAAAGGATAAACGGATGCAGAAGAAGGCAGAGTTGTTGGCTGCGGCACTGGCGGTAAAGGGAGATGATCGGAAGGTTAGAAGAAGGAGTGGAACCCTATTGGGGCCTAATGAGTGTGCCCTCTGCCGACAGGAAGGACATTGGAAAAATGAATGCCCCAGACGAAGGGGGATAGTCAGGAGGGGGCAGGGGACAGAGAGAGGAAGAGGAAGAGGAAGAGGAAGAGTGGTGGACGGAAGATACGGGCAGGAGGTGGATGAAGGGTTTGAGGATTTTGCAGGACTGGTTGGAATGGAACACTACGATTAGGACAGACCAGGCCCCCTTGCTCTCGGCCCCGGGGAGCCTATGGTCACAGCACAAATAGGGGGCCGAGCCATCTCAATGATGGTGGATACGGGCGCCGCCCGTTCCGTACTAAATTCGGCAGTAGCCCCAAAGACTGAAAATGCTATAAAAATTGTAGGAGCCACGGGCAAAACGGAACGACACCCTCTATTGGAACAAAGAATTGTGGATTTGGGAAAACATCAAGTCACTCATCAGTTTTTATATTTACCAAGTTGCCCAGTACCCTTGTTGGGTCGGGACCTATTGGCCAAACTACGGGCCCAGATTTCCGTTGAAGAAGATGGAAGGATGGAAGTAAATTTCCGAGGACCGCGAAGCATTTCAGTAACTTACCCAATGGAAGAAGAGTGGCGAAGGTACCAGATAATGGCTTGTGAAGAACGGCCCTCGGAGTTTGGGCCTCCGGGAGTATGGGCTGAAGACAATCCTCCAGGGTTAGCCCGGTTTATACCTCCTATAATAGTGGAGCTGAAGCCTAATGCGGTGCCCATTCGTGTGAGGCAGTATGATCTGCCCCGAGAGGCCTTGGCAGGGATTCAGAAACACCTGGATCGGCTGAAGAAATACAATATAATCCGGGAATGCCGTTCTCCATGGAATACTCCATTGCTTCCGGTGTTAAAGCCTGGGACAAAGGAATATCACCCAGTCCAAGATTTGAGGATGGTGAATGAGGCTACAGTGACCTTACATCCGGTAGTGCCAAACCCATATGTTTTGATGGGATTGGTTCCCTCCACAGCCACCCACTTTACGGTCCTGGACCTTAAGGATGCCTTCTTCTGTATTCGAGTGGCCCCCCAAAGTCAGGAAATATTTGCGTTCCAGGTAGAGGATAGCGTAACAGGCCAGAAGACCCAGTTCGCTTGGACCCGCTTGCCGCAAGGATGGAAGAATTCGCCAACAATCTTCGGGACCTCCCTGAGTCAAGATCTGAGAAGATTCCGATCTGAGCCTGGAAAAAGAGTTTTGCTTCAATATGTAGATGATTTGCTGTTGGCAGCTGCTAGTGAGGAAGAATGTAAGAGGGCCACAGTGGAGTTACTCCAGCTTCTGTGGGAGGCAGGCTACAAGGTTTCTAGGAAGAAAGCCCAGCTGTGCCAAACGGAAGTGCGGTATCTGGGATTTCAAGTGACTCAAGGAAAGCGAGCGCTAGGCCGAGAAAGGAAGGAGGCCGTGTGTGCTCTACCTGAGCCCCAGAATCGGAAGATGGTGCGAGAATTCTTGGGAGCAGCTGGGTTTTGTAGAATCTGGATCCCTAACTTTGCAGTAATGAGTAAACCCTTATATGAAGCTACCAAAGGCCCAGAGAGGTCTGAGTTCCTCTGGGGAAAAGAGCAGAGGGAAGCCTGGAACCAAATAAAGAAGGCCTTGATGGAAGCGCCGGCGTTGGGACTGCCAGATGTAACAAAGCCATTTACTTTGTATGTTGATGAGAAGAACGGAGTAGCAGTAGGAGTGTTGACACAAGTGTTGGGATCTTGGCACCGCCCGGTGGCGTATCTTTCCAAACAGTTAGATCCAGTGGCAAAAGGATGGCCTGGATGCTTGAGAGCCATAGCAGCAACTGCCACACTGGTGAAAGAAGCCGACAAGTTAACCCTGGGCCAGGACTTGGTGGTTAAGGTCCCGCACTCTGTCTTGGCATTGATAGAATACAAAGGCAATTATTGGTTCACCAATAGCCGCATGACCAAATACCAAGGCATGTTATATGAGAACCCTAGAGTGAAGTTAGAGTTGTGTGCAACTTTGAATCCTGCAACTTTATTCCCGGTGGGAACCGGGAATATCCATCATGACTGCCTCCAGACAATGGATGAGGTGTATTCAAGTAGACCAGATTTGCGAGACAACCCATGGCCCCATCCCGATGTTATCTATTACACTGATGGGAGCAGTTTTGTACGTGAAGGGAAGCGAAAAGCCGGATATGCTGTAGTCACAGAGGAAAAGACAATAGAGGCAAAGGCATTGCCCGTTGGCACTTCTGCGCAGAAAGCGGAACTGATTGCCTTAATCAGAGCCTTGGAACTAGCAGAAGGACTGACTGTAAATATATACACCGATTCTAAGTATGCCTTCATGACTCTGCATGCTCATGGAGCCTTGTATAAAGAAAAAGGACTGATTAATTCTTCAGGACAGGAGATTAAGTATGGAAGAGAAATAGAACAACTGTTGGAAGCCGTATGGGCCCCCCGAAGAGTTGCTGTAATACATTGTAAAGGACATCAGAGGGGACAGGATCCAGTGACTCGAGGAAACCGGAGAGCAGATGCTGCAGCCAGGGAGGCCGCAGAACAAAAGTCAAAGGATGAAGAAGAGAGTCTGCCCCAAGAAGTGGAGGCACCACTCTTTCCAAGTATCATTAAGTGAACAAACCCCAAGGTATACCCAGCAGGAAAATGAAAAAGCTGAAAAGGATCTGAAGGCCAAAAAGGATGCAAACGGTTGGTGGACTTTGCCAGATAGACGGCGGTACATACCCCAATCTATGAGATGGCTGGTTGTACAGAAGGCGCATGAGGCGACGCATCTGGGAAAAATGGCATTGGCTCGGCTATTGGAAAAGGATGTGTTTATAGATGGAATGAGCCAATATACTGCGTTGGCCTCATCGCGATGTCAGGTTTGCGCTCGGAACAACCCACGTCAAGGGCCGAAAATGGAAGAAGGAATACAACATCAAGGGTCCACTCCCTTTGAATCCCTGGTGGTAGACTTCACGGAGATGCCACGGTCAGGGCAGTACCGATACATGTTGGTAATGGTGTGCACCCATACAGGGTGGGTGGAAGCATACCCACAAGAACTGAGAAAGCGAAGGAAGTAGTACGAGCTTTGCTACGGGACATCATACCGAGATACGGGCTGCCCCTTCACATAGGATCGGACAACGGCCCGGCCTTTGTACATGGGGTAATGAAGAACTTGGCCGAAACCCTGGGAATTACTTGGAAGCTGCACTGCGCCTATAGACCTCAAAGCTCGGGAAAAGTGGAAAGGATGAATAGAACTCTGAAGACTCAGCTTGCGAAGTTGTGCCAAGAGACTAAACTTAAGTGGCTGGATGTGCTCCCCATAGCCCTCCTGAGGATAAGATGCACTCCACACCGGGCAACTGGGTTAACTCCATTTGAAATGTTGTATGGAAGACCCCCGGCAATTCTGAAAGGGCTGAGAGGAGACATTAGGGAGTTGGGGAATTTGAGTCTCCAAGAAGAAGTGCAGGCCTTAGGGAGAACCTTAGAAAAGATTAGAGCCCACGCTTTAGAAGTTAGGCGTGCCCCTTTCCTCACAAAGGCACATACCTTCCAGCCAGGAGATGAGGTGTGGGTCAAGGATTGGAAAGGGACACCATTGTCACCCGGGTGGAGGGGGCCGTATCAGGTGCTGTTAGTCACCCCTACCGCAGTAAAGGTAGCAGGGTTGAAGCCCTGGATACATTACACTAGGGTGAAAAAGGCATTTACTGATTGGACTGTGGTTTCATCACAAGACAACCCTCTGAAATTGAAGTTCTCCAAGCGAAAAAGGGGGAGAGAAGATTCGGACTAGACTCTGCTGTGGTCATACCAGATAACTGACCATTCTGCGCACAGTCAGATCCGCAACAGGTGAAAGAAGATCTAGGCTAGACCCTACTGCTGTCACATACCTGGGAGCTGGCAGTTCTACGTACGGTCAGACCTAGCAACTGCTGAGGAGGAAGACTGGGACTAAGCCCTGCTGTGGTCACTCCGGAGGCTGATCACTCTACGCACGGCTAGATCCCTCCCGCGGTAAGCAATTGACAACTTGTGATGACTGTTAATGAGATAGTAATATTGATAGTAGGTATAGTTTTGGGAATATTAGCTCTCATATATATGTATAGGGGATATTTTTGTGGGACAAGGAGAGTGGGATCCCCCTCCAGCTCTGAAGATGGGGTGGAGGCTGATAATCGGAATGTGGAGTGTGGTGTGCGGGATAGTCGGGGCCAATTGGTTTAAGCGACACGCCACCCATATGTTCCAACAACATGGGCATGATGTCACCTTAATATACGAACACCCACAAACTGTAGCAGATTTTGGATTCATGCCCTCTCTTATTAGTGAACCAGGGGTGATAGTGGGAGCCCTACAGTTAGCGTTGAGAGGAACCCCGAATCTGTTTGCCACAGTTGATGGAGGAATGAACAGAACACAGTTCAAGCGACTGAAGTTCTATACTTATTCTCCGGGAATGTGTTTCTGTTGCCATCATAGTGGAAATTGGAACTCTAAATGGAAGGGGTATGTAAAACACTCTGCATTCTATGATAAACTAGGAAATTATTCAGCCTGTAGTAGCAGGTTCTATTTGTATGACTCATATAATAGTTCATATCACTTTGAAGGGGGTTTAAGTAATACAAGCTTTGAAGAATTATACCCGGAGTATCCTATGTTTGTCTCTAATTATACTGGGTCGGGTAGCATTTGTTCGGGGATGATGGCTAGAGATCCGCATCTGTGGTTTTATTTTGACGGATGGGCCACCAATTACCACCCAGGAGCCTATCAGTGTGTGGGAATAGGGTATATGACCATACCTGTTCAGGTTTTCATGCCAGAGAAAGAGAAGCGAGGAGTTAGAAAAAGAAGAGATCTGGTGGGACCATTAGGTAACCAGTGTGAGGACTTGGTTATTGTAGGACCCCAACTGTCTAGAACTGAAGGTAGCAGAGTAGCAGGCGGATTATTCACAGGACTCCTCACCCTGGGAGCCTACCCAGGAATTGTAGCACAGGAAAATCGTAAAAGTATATTGGGATTGACCTGTAGATTGGAAAAGACTATAAATGCAACTGGGAGGTTGGTGAGGGCTCTGCAACACGAGGTCGAGGAGTTGAATCAGTTACTCTTACAGCATCGGTTGGCTCTGGATTATTTGCTGGCCAGAAAGGGGGGTTTTGTTCCATAGTCAAGGGAGGATGCAAAGTTACCTTCCATGACTTAAATAAGACCATAGAGGATGAGGTGCAACACTTACAAGAGGTAATACTGAACAATGATAATGGGGCAAGTAATCCCTTGGAATGGTTAACATCCTGGTTGCCAAATTTTGGGTGGTTAAGAACGTTGTTCCTTGGTTTTGTACTATTATTGGTTGGGGGAGTTCTAATTATGTTATGCCTGTCCTGTGCTATAAAGTGTGTGCGGACTTCCCTTTCAGACGCTATGGAAGGGAAAGCGGCTCGCTACGCAGTAATGGCCCACGGGTATGCATAGGAGGGACATGCTTCAAATTGCAGAGAATTTGGCATGAAGGGGGGAATGAAAGGGTTAAATATATGATTTTGTGTTTGGTAGAAAAATAGATGAAATTATAATTAACTGCAGATGTTTCTTATCTAAGGAACATAGTGCTGAAAGTGCTTAACGAAGGGGTGGTAGGTCATGGAAAACAGGCTTGTTCTTTCCTGCAACTTATCACAAGGACAAGGGAAGGAATAGATCATTTTGACATGTTGTGTCCTTGCATGCATGATGTAATGTAACCAATTTGTAATTGATTCTACTGTTAAGAGTGTATATAAGGGAGGTTTTTGACGAAGTGCAGGGTCTTCAGTGATGCTCACACTGGGGACCCTGCGCAGTTCAGCAAAACCTGCGCAGTAAGAAAATAAAATATAATACTTTCTGCTTCAAGGACTCTGAGGTTTTTTCGTTTCCCTAGACGGCCACTTCAACTGCTTCTCAATTCCAGAAAAAAATGCAAGTGTTAATGTCATGTACTAAGAGAACTGTAGCTGTCTTATTCCCCACCACATCTCCACTTTACTCTGCCAACAGCTCTCTGTGTGTGCCTGAAGTTGATTATACTGGAAATCATAATGAGCAGCCTAAGATCCATGATGTTGAGTATTTCTTCTCATCTATGAGTAACTTATCTGAGATGTCATCTTTAATAGGAAAGAAGGTATTATTTAATTGCAACACAAGGATTCTGCCATTTGCTCATGGAGAACAACTGCTCAATAGAGAAAGTGAGTTTTTCAGGACAGAAAAGGAAAATGGCCAGACCTAAAATTTTGGCCCTTTCCACATGATTATGGTGTCCTGGCAAGGGGACATGAGAGGAGTGGGATCATGACAATGCTTACACATGACATCATTGTGGTTCTGTCCTTCTTGTGTTGCCAGCTGATGCAATAGCAGGCTATATTTTTCCATCAATGATACCCAATCACGTGAGTCTTTCATTGCTGCCAGCCATGCAAAAGGGCTTGCAGCTTGATCTACACATTTCTTCCTCTGCTGCATGGCCAGCTGTAATAGAAGGCTTGCTGCAGTCCAGAGGGATGGAGTGTATCCCTTGCTCTCCCCTCCACAGGCAGCCAATCATGTGCAGAGAGAAGCATTGGGAACACACTCCCATAGTGGCAGAGGCGCTGCCGGGATTGTGATAGGATGACATGGGAGAACGTTGTCATCCTGAAAAGGCCTTGAAGTGCAGCTTTGCAGAAGTTCAGCAAGTCATTTCCAAGTTTCTGCTATGAAATGACTACAGCTGAGATTCTGCATTATCAGATGTGACTGTGATGATAGAGCTCCATTTTCATAGTTATGTCTGATGATGATAACACCCCAAACCCTATCTTGTCAGCTTTGCAGCACCACAACTGAAGGGTTTCTGGTGTGCTGAAGAAAAAGGCACTCAGAAATTGCATGTGCAGAACTCTCATAGTTGTGGAGTGCATCAAGAACAGGCAGCTGTTGGAGTTCTGTTACAACTGCTTGCCTCAGTGTGCCCTGTGACCAGAAGAGCATTTCAGATACTGTTACCCAGTGCCCTGCACCGTAGCATTGTAGAAATCCTTTGGATGGGTGCTGCCAGGCTGACCAGGAAGGTTTGGGGGGTCATGTTCAGCTGTTAACAATAATAAATGTGAATTCCCAGAATTTACAAAATGATAACTCCAGGTTACAAGTTTATAACTACTGGACAGGATGCCAATCTCAGCCTATGTCTTTTGTCAGCCCAGCTGATTTCTAATTTTATTCTTTTTATTCTTCTACATTAATTTTTGAGGTACTTTCATTATTTCTTATTGGATGTATTTTATTTTAAAAAAATATGTGAAATTGCAGTTGTAATAATAGCAGTCTTCTGTAGAGGCGGTTTTCATTTATTAACCAATTATGGATATCTTCTTTTTAGTTATTCCGGTATACATATGATGCATTGACTTTTATAAACTACTTCAAATGGAAGGGGTAGAAGAATTTAGTATAGGTTTTGGTAAAGTGTTATTATTGTAAAATAAAACAGGACCTTCTTTTCAGGTAAAGCAGAGTAAGATCCAAATGAATTAATTTGCTTTTGTGGTCTTATGCAAAACTGATTCTTGAAAAATAAGCCTAACAATGTAGTTGCACTCCTTGTCAATGCATTAAGACATATGCATGGATAACAAACATTGCCTTTATATCTAAAGGCACTAGCTGCTTTCTGACCTTGGAAGCTAAGCAAGGTCAGCTCTGGTTAGTACTCAAATGGGAGACTGCAAATGAGTATCAGGTGCTGTAGGCTATATTTCAGAGGAAGGAGCTAACAAAACCACCTTTGAGTATTCCTTGCCTAAAAAACAAACCCTATGAAATTCATGAGGTCATCATAAATTGGCAGGCAATTTGAAAGCACATACACACACATGGATAGCAAAGTCTGAAGGGAACATGAATATGTCAAAATCCTTCCCTTTATGATATGCAAAGATACACTTTTTAATATACATTTTTAACATGCATGCATTCATTCAGGAAAATAAATGTTGTGATTAATGTATTTTAAAGGGGCATCTTGAATTCTATGTTCAGTCTCCAAAAATATTAGAAAAATTGTGTTAATAATTTTATCAAGGATAAGCAGAACAATTTTTAAAATATGAGAAAGATATAAGAAAAGATTTGGGAATAAAATTCCAGAGTGGCTGTCGCCACAGGAGGCATTCTATAGAAGAGAAATGGGTAGTTTAGACTGCTGGATAAAATGTAAGGATATAATAAGAGAAGAAAGTGATAAATAGATTATTAAGGATAGACAAAATTTAGAGTGAGAAGGATGTAAAATTCAATGGTTAATGTATTATCAGCTGAAGGAGAGGTTTAAAAAGGATAATAAAAAATGGCTTTGAAAATATTAAAAATGAATTGAAACATTATTATGTCCAGAAGATTCCCATTTAATCTCAAAAATGTATAAATTACTACTAAGAATGAATACAGAAGAAGAACAAATACAGGAATGTATGCTATATTGGACCCAACAACTAGGATATAGTATAGAACTAGAACAATGAGAGAACATGTGGAGAAAAGGACTGAAATTTATGCAATGTAATGATCTTAGGGAAATTTTTTATAAAATGATGTATAAATGGTACTTGACCCCAAGTAAGTAAGCTAAGATATATAAAGGGGTAAATAAGGGGTGTTGGAAATGCAAAAATCATGAAGGTACTTTATTCCATATGTGGTGGCAATGTAAAAAATTGAAAAATATTGGAAACAGATTTGTAATTATATATAGAACATATTAAAAGTAAGAATGATATTTAGACCAGAATTATTTCTTTTAAATATGATAAATAAGGATCATTTAATGGAAAGACAGCATAGAAAACTATTAAGATATATGGTGACAGCAGCTAGAATAATTTATGCAAAATATTGGAAAAGTAAGAAAATCCCAAAATTATACGAATGTTTAAATGAACTTTTGGAATTAGTGGAAATGGATAAATTTCCTGCTTTACTAAGAGGAAACTCAATTGAATCCTATTTACAAACTTGGAAACCCTTCACAGACTAAACAGCATCGTGGGAGACTTAGGCCCTTTCCGCATGGCATTTGCCATGCGAAAGGGTGCCTGGAGTGTCACGTGATTGTGAGGAGTGAGCTGCACGATGCACTCACAATTGCGCAATTCTCCAGGGGCTGGCAGGTGCCAATCGTGCACCTTTTCCCAGCCAAAAATGGTGCGCGATCCCCCCCGGGCCCCACACGCACTTATCTGGCATGCAGAGCTTCTGGAGCCGTGGTGGTTGCGCTTCCTGCCCCAGTGCAGCCTGAGAAACGCCCAGGCTGTGCTGCGGAAAGAAGAGGTGGGGCTCTTGCGCAAGCAGGCAGCTAGTGTGGACCTGAAGCAGCAGGGATGCGAGAACCTATCGCCAGAGGTTGCTCACGCAATCCCCACATCCCAGCACCGAAGAAAGGTAAGGTGTGGAAAGGGCCTTTGTAACTATTGGATTTTATATATATAATTAGATAGATTTGGGTTAGAAAGCAGAAAACATGGGAATATATAGATTAAAAAGGAGGTGATAATTGATAATTAGAAGCAGCAAAGTAAATCGGGAAGTTAGGGGGGTTTTTTTGTGTGTGAGTGTTAAATGTTAGGAGTGAATTGTAGGAGTGAATTGTTAATGTCAAGGTTTGTATGTTTCTTTTAATTCTTTAAACTTTTTTTTAAAAAATTGTTCTTTCTCTTTCTCTTCTTCCTATCTCTCCTTCCTTTCTTCTTTTTCCTTTATACATTTGTATTTTGTATATTTTATATTTTCTATTTTGTGTCATTGTATGTCAATGTATGTTAATTTGAAATTAATCAAGATTATTTGAATCAATACTTTTAGCAAGGATGATATAGCTCTCATGAGCATCGCTCTGAAGTTTTCTTTTTAAAATTAAGGAAATTTAGATCATTTTAATATTGGAGTGAGACTCCCCTTAAGATTATAGCTATCAAACCATCAACTTAGGACTGAATTTTTAAAATTATTGACATAAATCCAGTTGCTTGTTTCAGCCAGAACAGACCTGCTGAATCACTGGGAACTTGTATAGTCAACACATAGATAGGATCGATTAGGAGCATCTTCTCTTGTTAAGACTACCAATTGAATTTAAACCATTACTGTGATAATTCCTCTTCCTTTTTGTCATTAAAAAAGGTTTCAGTTTATATCCAAAGTCATAAGTCTTAATGCTATATATTTATCTGAAGCAGGCTCTGGTTTCTCTTTTTCAGTCGAGATCCCAAATCAATAATCTGCACATTTGAGAGAACCTAACAACGTTGATCAAACCACTATTGTGCTTTGAGGTCTGGACCTCTTGGAAGCAACAATTTAGATTCACCATAAGCTTAGAAGAGGCAGACATTTTTATTCAATAGTTACTTTCTTGTCTTAGGCCATAGACCAACTGCCATTGTCTTCCAGACGTCTAGTAGAAAATCTGGCATGGGCCATCTATCCAAGTCCAGGATATTCTGACAAAATTGCCCTGGATCAAAGAATGGATCTGCTGCAAATGTTAGCCATCTGCTTGAAATGCCTTCCAGAGGGCACCCCTCCAACCCTGTCACTAGTGCTTCTCTAGGCAGTTTGCAAATCCAAAACCTTACTTTGTGGTTCTGTGCATGTACTTTTTGGCCTGG
Organism: Ctenosaura bakeri; assembly: GCA_948474755.1. Lineage (NCBI taxonomy): Eukaryota > Metazoa > Chordata > Lepidosauria > Squamata > Iguanidae > Ctenosaura > Ctenosaura bakeri. The sequence goes on from CAOLHI010003109.1 coordinate 24,684, forward strand.
TGACAGACAGCAGTCCCTTCAGAGAGGGAGAGCTCCACAGTAACAGGAGAACCTGAAGTTTAGTACAAACTTGTCTGTTCTTCTCTGTGTGTGTGTGTGCGTGCGTGAGAGAGAGAGAGAGAATTTGGAAGTTACTTTTTGGACAACAACACCCAGAATATTCCAGGCAGGGAGATGTAGGAAATGTAGTCCAAAACACATATCATGTAGATAACAGAAGAGCACAGAAATGTTAGTTTTTGAATCCCCCTGGCTTATCCATTATGCAAAAATGGTATATCCATTATGCAAAAATGGTAAAAAGTTGATGGTGTCAGAGTTTCAGGCTTGCATTTGGGAGAATCTGTGCAATGGAAAGGTTGGGCTACATACCTCATGGCTCTGAGGTGATTGAGAACAAAAGTAATAAAAGAAGAACAATAAAGCACAGGTTAGAGGTAGATCTGTATCAAAAACAAGGTATTTTGTGACTGCAAATGAAGAAGGAAAACTTTATTGCTCTTCTGTAAGGTTCTTTGGTAGATGAATGAACATTATACAAAGGTGAAACAACAGAAAAGTAATGTTCTTTGACATGCTCTTTTTTTTTCCTAAAGAACAAGGGAAGAATTCGAGTCCATATAAGGAAACTGTGTCTCTTCCTGAAAACTTCTTGGCATAGGACTGCTCGGTTTCAGAAAATGCCCTTAATTTTCAGGGTTGTTATCTTGTCATGGCTTCCAGCTAAAAGGGATAAATCTCAGTGTGAGGAAGGAGAATCAACTATTTTTTATTTGGCATTTTTTATTTGGCTTAAGAACTTTCCCATTTCACTCTGCTCTCCATATCCATCAAGCTCTCTGTCTAAGGTGCTAACAACCAGGTTTCTTCCCATATTGGCCAAGAGACATCATTTCCCCACTTGATAAAGGGGAAGCAGCTGCTCTTAGGTAATGCAAAGAACACATATGCACAACAAAGAATAGTTTTGAAATGGAGAGCCCCCTACAGAAGCACAGGCGTAAGTCTATCTTATACCTGCATATCTTTTTTTGGTTGTTGCAAAGGTTGGTATTCTCTTCTACTCTCTTCAATAACAAAAGCCTCCATCTAGACTCACTCTTTGGCCACAGTAGTCCCTTTTCCACTGTCATTCCATGACTGGTGGAGAGTGGGAAGCGGAATCAAAGAAGTGTCTGGCTAGGTGTGTGTAGTCAGGCACAGAAGGATTATATCATCTGCTGAACTCTGGTGGTGGTGGGGAACAGAGCTCAGCCAATTATGTAATCATTCTTCATCTGGCTATGGCAAGATAGAGTGATGCTTCTCCAGTCCCTCCTGTTCTTCAGCAGCCATGGAATGGCTGTGGAGAGGGGGGGCTCAGTGGCTAAGCAGTGAGTCTGGAGGGTGCTGGGAAGTGATATGTAGCATAGTTCTGCATACAGAACTATTATCCTATGTTGTTTCCTATAGGATCTTGACCTCAGTGTGGCACTGAAGACTACAGATAATTTTTAACTGATTGCAACAAATCTGTTTTACAAACAAAATAACCCCAGGATGCAGGCTCTCAGGCCCTCCTTAGTATTTATGCCAGGTTTAAGGTTTTACAGTTTTGGAGCTAGACAGACAGATAGACAGACACACATGCTTTCTCATTCTTTCACCATGAAGGACGTGAGATGGTCAAATGGGTAACATTTCACCTTCACGGTATTCTCTGAAAGTGCAGGAGATGTCTGCCCTTGCTTTCTGTTCTGTCCCCCTCCCCACTTTCATTCTAGAGAATTCCCTCGCCTGCGTACAAACGGCTTCACTGCAGAGCTTTGCCTTGCTAGCTCTGGTGTGCCTGCGTGCCTCTGACCCTTGATCTGTGCTTAATGTATCCTCCCAGAGCCTGGCCACTGGGACTGGATTTCAAGGCATATCTATATTAGATTATTGTGATGTTTTTATCTTTTCGTGATTGGGAACCATTCTCTGCAGCCAAAACAGACACTTCTCTGAGGGTGCTGAGTGAATTTTTAGCTCTCCTCTGAGGAGCTGGCTTCAATAAAACATGAGGCCACTACCAGCACTGACGGGCTTGAGTGATGTAACATCTCATGCGGTTCATGCATTTCTCTGTAAGTTTACACTAGTGTGAACATTAGCCTTGCCAGCCTGTGTTGCTTTAAGTGAAGGTTTGCACGCAAACATGGCCTCCACAAAAGTTACCTCAGGCTAAAGCACTCCCGTCATCGACAAAATTAAGCATTACACTGGGTCTCTGGTGGGCAACTCAGCCTGTGATTTGACCGTCTCAGATGTTTTATTAATGGTGTGAGATTGTCCTTTTATTTCCAGGTTCCCACAGCAGGTGAGCTTGTCATATCCACTAAAGAAAAATCAGAGCAGATTGCCAGCCACTTGCATGCGTTGTTTCCACAGTTCTTAATTTCTGTTGAGAGGCACGCAATATAAACAAAGTTTTGCTTAAGTGCTGGAACATTTGTCTAAGGTTTGATACACGCAAACCTCCATTTCTGCACCATGAAAACACACTGGATTCCCCCTCCCTATTAACTCAGTGTGTGCTGAAGCTCATTTGGTGATGCAGTGATAAGGCAGATTTACCTAAAAGCAAAACAAGTACAACTGCAATCTTTTTTGTTTTCTTGCTGGGTCATTGATTGGATTCTATCCTTCTGAGTTATTATTTTATTTGCATATTTATTTACAAAATTTATCTACAAATACCTTAAATTATGGGGTTAACTGAACTGTTCTTATTGATTCCACCCCTCTTTCCTCCTGCTTATTAAAGTTTTTTTTCTGTCAGCATTTTTTTTTTACTTTTATTTGTCTTTTTACTCCAGTTTCAGCTTCATAGTGGTATTTAGTGCACACATACATAGACATGTACATGGATACATGCAAGTTATGTATGTACAGAATAACAGTCTATGCTGATATTAACATCTGAACTGTTCTGCTCCCTCCTTACCTACACCACCAGGCTGTTGTGAAAATATAAAGGGAAAGGACTGGAAAAATGCAAGTTGCTCTGAAGTGTTCTCTTGAGGAAGAAACGTGGGAGAAAAATGTAATTTTTGTAAGGAAGTTTAATTGGTACATTCGTCTGTTTTACATTTCTGTGTATGTGTCTTCATGTTGCCTGTCAATTTATGCTGACCCTATGAATTTCATAGGGTTTTCTTAGGCAAGGAATACTCAGAGGTGGTTTTGCCAGTTCCTCCAAAATATAGCTTACAGCAACTAGCATTTCTTACCCTAAAGGTGCCAGATTCTGTCTGATCTTGGAAGCTAAGCGTGGCCATCTCTGGTTTGTATTTGAATGCTTGTAATTGCTTATTTATAATTATTTCTTTAAGTTGAGCATGCCCAGTCAAATTCCCCACTGTTTTGATAGGGAGCTAATGAAAGTGGAATGTGTGTACATGGAAAGAGAAGCAGCTGTTAATGCCTTGCCAGCTTAAGTTTTTGGCATTCTAAACAAACTATTCTGGTAATTATAGTGACATAAAGATTTTAACACTGTAAATATTAAGCCAATGGGGAGGTGAATCTAGAGGTTAGAACAGGTGAGTTAAAGAATTGGGAGTAATTAGCTAAATTGGATTTTGTAGATAGCCCATGGAAGCTTAGATTAGTTTTCAAATGAGCTCTTTAGCAGTCCAGTCTGCCCCAGTCAATTCTTATTATATTCTTATTTTATAAGTTGAACATGGATGGAGCTGTTCTTCAGTCACTGTTCTGATGTTAGAGGAAACACATTAGGAAGCCTTCAGCAGCTGAGTCCCTGGAAGGAAGTTTGAAAAGACATAAAGAAATTCTGTGTGGGGTTACTCTGAACAAGCAGGCATGAGTTAAATCACAAAAGGATTCCTCTTGAAATAAAATAAGTCTACATAAGGCAATATAGGACTGGGACAGCATCTTTGTTGGTCACATGTGGATTTGGGCATGAAAGGCCAAGGTAGAATATGGACACATGAACAGAAAATTCTAAACAAGCACAACCTGTGACACTGTAGTAACACTGTTTTGACATTGCTATTCTGATTAACAGACAAGTCTCTGATGGCTTCACCCCTAGTTCCCAGTCCACTGGTTTTGTGGAGCTTGAGACAACATAAGATAGCCTTAAGTCTGGTCTTAAAGTGGCATTTTTAAAAATAACTGAACAAGTTTTTGAGTTGGCATACGTATAATTTTGTGTATGAAACCGATGAAATGGCAGCTCTCCCACAGAGTTTTAAGCACACTTGTGAGTTGTGAATTGACACTTATGAATTAGTTTATATGAAACAGGCTAGATGACAGGTCTCATACTGAGTTTTCAACATCTGTATGCTATGATAATCATGCACACTCTGTGAATTGATTACATATATTATGAAGTAAGATCTTAAATGTGGTATTATGGAGTATTTTATTTTACAGTTCATACGATGGCTGCTTTGAATGGATTTTAATTAAATATATTTGCATCTCTTTTTCCATGGAGCACATTTTGTTTTGTTCTGATTTGTATTGTTCTGCACACATACACACAAAATATTGTGCTGTTAGCTATTCATTAGATTTCATGTGGCGCTTTTATAAAAAGTGACCTTGTCTGACCATTAGTAGTACCTTGAAAAAAATTAATGAGCAATTTCCCTTCTGTATCAGTAGGTAAAATTAACACGGCAAAATGAAACTCAACCAACTTCTGTTCAAGAAGCTCAACAAAATATTAATTGGAATGCTAATTAAGGTGATGTAGCTAGAGCAAGTCCAGTGCTGCTAGTGAAGACTTAATACTTGCATTTTGCCAGCAGCCTTCAGAAAGTGACATGTTGTGAGATCACCTCGCCCCAGCTATTGCTGCCCAACAAGAATAATCAGGCAGGAGTGATAATGAGAGAGGGGAGGGATGAAGGTGTTGCTTTGACAGTCTGAAGCATATATTAACATTTCTGACTTTAATTCTACCTCGCAGTCAGGCATTTGAGATGTAGATCTACAGGAAAACATAAGGTAACATGTGTTACCTCATTGTCTACCTTGCGTTTTCAACTCACTGACTTCACATTATAATTAAATGTATTACAAATGGGGTACAGATTTAGGGGCTCAATTAACTCTGAGGGTTTCATGGATCATGCACCTCTAAGGCAGGGGTGGGCTACTGTGTGGGGTTCAGGGGCCAATTTCCACCCATCCTGTGATCTGCATCACTCCAGCAAGCCCAAATGCCCCATTTCTTTCTGAGGACCTTCTCAAAATTTTGTCAGAAAGTTAGGCCATTTCACTACTTGTAACCATTTTGTGAAGGACTGCAGAGGAAAAAATACAGGTATTTGTGGTTAATAGGGGATTCTGGGATACTTTATAGAGTGGTGTGGGAAGGTTTGGGGCTTTGGGGAACTGGTTGGGGGCTTTAGGCACCACAAAAGTGGGATCCAAGGACCACATATGGTCGATAGGCCACAACTTGCCTAATCTTGTTCAAAGGGAATCCCCAAGGGGAAGGAAGATATGGGGAGTCTGCATCAGTGTTCTAGAAGTGTGTGTGTGTGTGTGTGTGTGAAGTTATTCTGAAGACTTCTGCAGTATATTACCTCAGAATGTTTGATCAGTGGTAGATAGATAGAAATTTCTGTCATTTTCAGATTGTTGTTGCTGTTAACTGCTGTCAAGTCGACCTCAACTTATGGTGACCCCATTAATGAGAGACCTCCAATTACTCTGTCATCAACAGCTCAGACCTTGCAGATCTGCTCAGATCTTGCAGATTTAGATATGTGACTTCTTTGATTGAGTCTATCCATGTGCAATGTGGTCTTCCTCTTTTCCTACTGCCTCCTACCTTACCAAGCATTATTGTTTTTTCTAGTGAGTCATGTCTTCTCATGAAATGTCCAAAGTATGACAGTCTCTATTTAGTCATCTTAGTTTCTAGGGAGAGTTCAGGCTTGGTTTGCTCCAGGACTCATTTATTTGTCTTTTTAGCGGTCAACGATATCCACGGAACTTATCTCCAGCACCGCATTTCAAAAGAGTGATTTTCTTCCTATTGGCTTTTTTCACTGTCCAGCTTTCACAGCCATACAAAGAAATTGGAAATACTGTGGCATGGACAATTCTAACTTTAGTATCCAATTATATATCTTTATATTTCAGTATCATATCTAGTTCCTTCATAGCTGCCCTTCCAAGTTGTAGTCATCAGGTGCCATCCATGTATACAGTCTCTTCTCTGATTGCTTGAAGAATGTGTTTGTAATGAACAAACATTTCTTGATCCTAGGTCAAATTTTCTTACAATCTTTGATTCTGCTCTGTTTCCTACTTTTGCATTCCAATCACCTATGATTAACAAGAAGTCTTGCTTTGGTGCATGATCAATTTCATCCTAGACTCTTGCACTGAATTTTTCTGTTTCTTCTTCTTCTACTTCTGTAGTTGGAGTCTAAATTTGGATTATGGTTATATGTATGGGTTTTCCTTGAAGTCTTATTTACATGATTTGGTCAGACTTTTCAATGTATCCTTTGACTGCTTTTGCTGTATCCTTGCTCACTGATAAATACCTCTCCATTTCTTCTGAGATTTTTATTTCCTGAGTAAAACATTGTGTAGTTATCTGATTCAAAATGTCATATTCCTGTCCACTTTAACTTGGTCACCACAACTATTGCAATGTTTATACATTCCAATTCTTTTATACTATATCTACCCTTCCCTGATTCAGGCTTCTCACATTCTATGTTCCTGTAATATATGTTGTGCAGCTTCAGACTTTCTTTTCATCTCTGAGCACGTCAACAACTGAATGTCTTTCAGCTTGAGTCCCATTGTTTTTTAGCCACACTGCTACTCATACTTGTCCTCTGTTCTGCCCCAGTAGTTTGTTGAGTGCCTTCCAACATGGGAGTGTCATCTTCTGGCACTATCTCCTGTTTCCTTTTGGATCATCTCATCACAGGATCTTCATGGTAAAATACATTCCAAAGGGGTTTACCATGCCTCCTTCTGTGCAATACTAACATGTTACTTATGATGCCTCTGCTGTTGTCTCTGAGAGATCTTCTGCTAGTGTCATCCCCCCGAGAAGCAGATCTAGGGTGGGGCAATTGGGGTGTGTGCTCTGGGTGTCAATGTCAGGAAGTGCAAAAAAGGAACCCCTCACCCCAGTTTGCCCCTCCTCACCTGCTGCTGCTCACCTCACCCTGACTCGCCACTCACCCCTCCTCACCGCCACTCACCCCGCCCACCTCTGCCCACCCCTTGCCCTGCCACTGCTCACCCCATCACTGCCCGCCACTGCTCGCCCTGCCCCCTTGCCCTGGGCATTATTGAGCCTTGGTACACCACTGATTCCCCCACCCACCCACACACACTACTGCTGCTGCCCAGCAGCTGTTTGGCACCTTTAGTCTGGTTCCTCAGCAAAACCCTGTCTGAAATGGGAGACCCTACCGGCAGCACTGCTGTCATTCCCAAAGCCTCTTGCCTCACAGCAGCACGTAATACTCCCACAACAGAAACTGCACTGCAATCCTTGATAAATTAACTGATTGTCTGATTTATTGTCAGCTATTCAGATTACTGTTCTTCAAACTTACCTCTCCCTAATCCTCAGAAAAAGTGCAGCAAGAGCACCTGGCTGAAGAATAAATAGTAGTGGGCACAGGTTTATAGCTGGACTGATGCTCTGTTAATAGGAGTAGGGTTGAGAAAGGTATGTTTTTCTTACAGGCTGTTGTAATTCCCTTAGTGTTAGGAGGTTTAACTGTATGATAAACTAATCCATTATATATTACACCAGGATAGTATCTTCATGTTCTAATTTGCATTGGATGGGAAAAAAAGTATATTCTGTTGATGACACTGGCCTGATTTTTACTGACAGAGATCCATTTGGGGGATTCTATATACTTTTCTATCCCACTGCTCAGGTTGGTACAATACTATATACAACAGATAGATAAATATACGCACACATATACCATATACATTCCTCCTGTCATACTGACAATCACTTGTTTCTACTGACAATATTTGTGAATATTGTTTTGCTATAAACATTCACAGCATGTTTGCAGCAAAACATTTGAGACATAATATGATGTATTAATAGCAACATCAGGGCAATATCAGCATACATGACAGTCTGAAACGATTTGATGCAATTTGGGGGTAATATTGGCAGTGCAAATATTGTAAATCATTGTGTGCCAAATATTAATTAAGAAAGGGATTTATATACTGGTGTACCATTTACATGGCTCAATATTAAATTTGATTAAGATTTTTAAACAATAAAGGAAAATAGAAGTTCTTAAATCTTGATGTAGTGAATTTGAGCCCGTACTTTAGAATTAGAGAGATTGCTTGTTTTGACTATAAAAATAAATACAATACAAAATTACCAATTTGAACTAGCTAGCTTTATGGCTACAGCTGTTAGATTTTAATACACCAAATAGTCTAAATTATAATAGATACTGAACTGAACTGAATATATAACAAAAATGTAAGAATTAACTGCTATGACTGAATGGAATTTTTAAAAAAGAGCACAGTATCTTGCTTATCTGGTTAAGATTACATCGCTGCTCAGTAATGTAAGATTATGTTGCTGCTCAGTTAAAAAATGGCAACTTTTGATTGTCTTTGCTGAGTGTGGGTACCTCATCTTCATGGTAGAAAAAAGCAAACCAAGGGATGGAGCTCCATTCCTTCCTTCCTTCCTTCCTTCCTTCCTTCCTTCCTTCCTTCCTTCCTTCCTTTTTTTGAAGTTGGTTGTTGCTGTGTTAGACGTTTTTTTTTTTTTTTTTAATTGCAGACATAGTTTACTGTGGTTGGTGCATGGACCTGTTATTTGAAATTGTCTCCTCTCTGAATTTTTATTGGTAATTACTTATTATTTTCTGTACAGTCAGACTATTATTGCATTTCAGTGCCAAAGTGCTGTTTCACTATTTCATGGACACTCTATGGCCATTTCCGCACCACACTGTTATAGTGCTATTATTCCATTTTCAACATTCTTTGGAATCCTGGGGTTTGCAGTTTAGGGAGGGGCATTTAGAATTCTCAGCCAGAGAGCTCTTTGGCCTCAGTAAACCACAAACCCCAGAATTCCACAGGATGTTGAAAGTGGAATAATAGCACTAGAAGAGTGTAGTGTGGAAATGGCCTTTGAAGATATAACTTTTTTATAAAAAGGAGAAAAAAGGGAGAAGAGATTAGAGAATTGCTTTTACCTTTACTATCATCACTCTTGATGCCATCCAGCATGCAGATCCCTACATCAGGGTACATATCACTGGAGGAATGGCCTAAAAACCTAGCGTGAGCCACAACAAGAGGTGCATGTGCGCTCCTTGGGACTTTTTTTGATCTGATATGCATCAGGTTTTTGTTTTTGTTTTAATCTGAGGGTAGGAATAAAATGTTGGACCTGAGAGATATAACTATGAGTGGGGGCAAAATTAGCACATTGCCCCATATAAGAATTTTGCTCCCAATGAAATTTAGTCCCCAGATTTCTAGCACTGCAAAGAATGAGACAGTGAAAATTGTTCAAACCTAGAATTCTTTGCTGTGTCCACATCTTCTTGGTCAATTTGCCTGCCTCTTTACATTTAATGTCTATTTCTAAATACTCAATTGAGGTTTTAAGTTACTGCAGAGCTAGAAATTTGGGGACTGAAGGAAAAAATTTATTGGTTGGAAAGAATTCTTAGTGGTGGGGCATTGCTCTCATTTTGCCCCCTCCCCCAGGTAGCTACATCAACATCCTGTGGAATTCTGGGGCTTGTAGTTTACTGAGGCCAAAGGTCTTGCTTGGATTTGACAGAAAATAGTATGGGACAAGAAAAACGTCATTTGAATATTTCTGGGAGCGAAAGGGAATGCTACAGCTACAAAAACAGAAGTTTCCAGCAACATTTGCCTCATTTGCTTACAATCATATTTTGTGTCACAAATGATACAAAAAAAAATATCCCAACAATCCACAACACAACGGTATGATTATTTGAAAAACACAAAACCCTAGAAGTAGTTCTCATCAATGTCAGTCTGACTGTCTTTGAGACAGGAGCACACGAAACTGCATTCTGCCAAGTCAGAACATTGGTCCCTCCAAGATAGCAATGTCTGCATGATGAGTTCTCACGCTCCCCTCCCCAGAAGGCAGCTGCAAATGACAGAGGTCTACCAGTTACACATGGGTTGTGTTGGGTTGGATCTACCCAAGAAATGATTGCATCTACTCAAGAAATGGTGACTGAGGCCATTTCCGCACTACACTCTTACAGAGCAATTATTCCACTTCATCAACCTATGGAATCCTGGGGTTTACAGTTTAGGGAGGGGCCAGCCAGCTCCTCCCTATACTGCAAACCCCAGGATTCCATAGGATGTTGAAGTGGAATAATCGCTCTATAAGAATATAGTGCAGAAATGGCCAGAAAGAGGCAGGGATTGGCATCATCAGCTCGCTGATTCCTTTTTGGATTTGGATGAGTTCTTTGTCACAGGGATTTATTTGTAGCAGGGACCTTCATACTTCAGTTTTCCTCGCACGAAGTACAGACCTTAGCTCACTGGAGGTATCCTGAGTCAGCATTCCATTTCAAGCAGAATTTACTGATTCAGAAGCTCTAAGTAGGAGTCTTTTTATTTTATTTATTTATTACCTGTTCACTTACTTTTTAAAGTGTTTCTATCTACTTGATTTTACTGATCCAGAATGTCTCAGCAGAAGTCTTTTTATTTCATATTTATTACCTTTCACTTATTTTTTTCCCGAGTATTCCTATTTATTTCCCACCATTTCTTCTCCACTTATCCTTTTGTATTTTTTTGTGTCCTGATTCCTTACACTGTCATTTACTTTCATCTTGCCATCCTGCAAAAATATGTCTCTTACAAGGGAGCTACAGCCTTTCTCTGACACATGTATATACTATTTTGTATGAAACAATGCCTCTTTTGCAGTAAATGGCAAGCTGCTGTTAATTTCAGTGCAAATTAAACTTCACCTATAGTATCACTGTTTTTGTAGAGAGTTCAATAACATTTCTCATCACTTACATTGGTAACATACACAGTGAAATTAATGAAAATAAATTTAAAATAATCAATTAGGAAATGAAATTGAGGAAAAGAGAGGACTAAGGGGTCTTGAAAGTGTATTTTGCAACAAATAAGGTTATATCTCACAATGAGATATGAACTCTTTACTTATACCCTTTCTTTTGTTATGCAGAGTAGGGTAGATGAAGTCTAAAACTTTCAGAAGTCTTAAAACCCTTTAAACAAAGAAAATACACCAAGTTTAAAATGTGTGCATTTTTGAAGCACACATGCAATTCCTTTTCCAGTCTGCATTCAAGATCAGATAAAGGTTTAAAAATAAAAGCAGAAAATAACTGTATTGGTGAATCTGAGGGAATAAAAATATGGCAATGCATTTGGATGGATAAAAAGGTTAAAAATAAACCAGACTATGACATAATTATCAAATTACAGCATCTAATTTGTAAATCTAACCTGCTAATTATGTGTGACAAATGGGTGGCCAAGAGTGAAAGTAAGTGAAAAACAAAACAAAACCCTGAGCTTTTGTCTTTGTATATTTGGTGTGGTTATTGAATGGAATAAAGACAACAATATTTCAAAAAACAGTACTTCATTTTTTTAAAAAGATACTGGCTGATAGTTTGTACTCTCAGACATAACTACAATGATGAATTTCTATTGTTGTAGTTGCATCTGAAAATGCCACCTCCCCCAGCAGAACCTCAGCTGAAGGATTTCCGAGGTACTGGTAACTGGGCTGAGAAATATCTGCAACACTGTTCCAGTTGTGTGACATATTGCAAACAGGCCACAGAGAACTCATCAGAGTTCTGCTTCTCTCAATGCCCACTGTAAATAGAAGAACACATCAGATATCATTTTTCAGGACCCCAGTGTGCAGTGCCTTGGAAATCCTCCTGAATAGGCTGAAAAGATCTAGCTGGAAATCCCACATTGAGCAGGAGTTTGGCCACAGACTACATGGCCCATGAAGACCCTTGCAATTTCGCAGCGCTGGCGCTTGCGCGACGGAGGAGGGCAGCTCACGCGAGAACCCTCTCCCGCAATCCCGCCGCTTCCCCCACCTCCTTACCGCGCTTGGAGTCTTCTTGTGCGATGGGCGATCTTCAGCCATGCCCCCAGCTTCCACAGCGCCCCCTGGGAGCTGTAGGCGCCACGGGGGGTGGAAGCAGGGAGGAAGCGCGACAGGCCCACCTGCAACGGCGCTCTGCACTCCGGTAAGTGCGGGACGCTGCTGGGAGCCTTGCGCGAGCACCATTTATTTTCACTTCAAGCCGAAAATAAAAAAATCTGCGCTCGCGCCGCTTCAGCCCCGTGAGCGCCGCGGAAGTGGGAGTGCGTCGTGCAGAGCAACGCTCCCACTCCCGCAAGGCTCATGGGGCTATTTCGCGAGAGAAAGCCCGAGCAAAAGGGCGTATGATTCTGTTTTGGAGATCAGATTTGATCATTGGGTGACCCAAATGGTGAAGGGTCTAGAAGCCATGCCCTATCGGGAGCATAGCCATGTTCAAATATTTGAAAGGATGTCATATTGAAGAGAGAACAGGCTTGTTTTCCACAAATCCAGAGATTAGGACAAGGAGCAGTGGATTCAAACTACAAGAAAAGAGATTCCACCTAAACCTCAGGGAGAACTTCCTGACAGTCAGAGCTGTCTGGCAGTAGAATATGCTCCCTTGGAGTGTGGTGGAGTCTCCTTCTTTGGAGTTGTTAAACAGAGGCTGGATGGCCATCTGTTGGGAATGCTTTGATGTGTGTTCCTGCATGGCAGGGGGTTGGACTGGATGGCCCCTTTGGTCTCTTCCAACTTTATTGTTCTATGAGTTTATGATTAATGACAGTAAACAGGAATCCCTAGCATTTCCAAGATCATAAGCCCACCTTGTGATCTTCTAACCACTGAATAGATTGCCAGACTATAAATACACTGAAAAACATTAGAATTTGGGGTTCATTAGTTGCACAAACTAAAGATGTGTCAGACTGCTGCACTACTTCAGTAAAGCACAGGCCTCTTTGAACTCGTAATGCTTTACTAGATCTTTGCATTGCTCCACCTCTTTTGCCCCTGTCCTTTAGGGTACTGCACTTCCCTGTTGTTGTTGTTGTTGTTGTTGTTGTTGTTTATCTTGTTCTCCCTACTCCTTTAGCAGAATAATATAAAAGCAAGTTAGAAAAAAAAAACACAAAGTAGCAAATCCAGGTGCAGGTCAAACTGGGAGTTTCTGGAAAATAAAGTTTTACAGATCTTTAGTAACAAAGATTTTAAAACTCTAGTAGGTACATCACCCAAAAAGAGCACAATCAAAAAAAGACATAAAATAGGAGACAAGACTGCAGAATTTGCATACAGTTGGTTAACTTGGTTAATATGCATATTTGCAAACTTAGAAATAATTACTGGAAGTTAAATTTAATAGAAGGCAAGCCATTTTGTTCCACAACCAAATCATCCCAGATTCTTCAATTAATGTTCATTCCATCCAGAGATCTTCTCTATTAATTTACTGCTAATTAATTTCCTTTGGGTGATGATCACTTGACTTATGGCAAGACATTGAAGGGACAGGAGTTACATTCTCCACTCTCACCTGGAATTGAATAGAGAGATGCATGAGGAATTAGAAGAATTGTATTTACTGAACAAGGTTTCCAAACTATGCTAGTATCGTTTTTGGATGGCAGACATAGGAACATTCCAAGAAACTTAAGGCTCTTCGTTCAGTGGTTGGGAGGGGCAGAGGATATTTTACCATATTTATTGCCAGTTATATCAAAATCCCAGCGAAAGACTCCTGGGACAGATTTTGGCTTCCTTATAGAGTGAAAACTCTTACATGAAAATATACTGGTGATTCTCAGATTGTGGCCTATATGTCACATATAAAACAGTCATATTTGCCACTGCTGCTAAAAGTATTTGTGCTATTTCTCTGAAAGCTATTCCTGTAGCTTGTGCAGGGGACTTATTAATCTGACGTTTTCTTTATATGTACATGTATGTATGTGTTCTTTTATCAGATGTGTAATGGCTTCTGGTCAAATACAGTTGGCCCTTCACATTTACTGGGGTTAGGGGTGCAGGACTCTCACAAAAGTGGAAAAATCACAAATATCAAAATGGCTGCATGCATCTGTGGGAAGGGGGCTGAGGCATGGTGGGGAATGGACATCCAGGGTTCAAACTAGGATAGGGAAAGCAAAGGGAAGGGAAGGGATGGGAAATATGATGGCCCTATACTTCATCTCTGTCACCTATTTCCTTCCTTGGATATGTGGGATATCAGGAGATGGTTTGCGGTGCTGAGAAATTAAGCTGTAAGCCATCCTTGGCTGGCCAGGCAATGGCTGGTGGAGGAGGAGGAGGACCAGAGGTGGATTTTTAAAGGGCTGTACATGGCCTGACTGGAGCTGCCAAGAGGAAAGATTTCCCCAGAAAAGAAGCATCTGAGGCTGGAGGTGGGGGTTGAAGAAACTCATCAGTGAAAGTCAAACTCACAAATGTGGAGGGCAGACTGTACAATAAATGAAATACATACACACACGAGAAGAACTCAGCCCAGTTGTCACGAGTGGAATTTACTGGAAAAGACATTTAGTTAATGCAGGTCCTCAATATTAAAATGGAAGTGTGCAAAGCTTCAAAGCCACTGTCACTCAGCTTTGTTTCCTTGTCTGTATCATGTTCAGATTCATGCTCATTTGAAATGGAACCAGTTCTGCCTATTCTCCTCCCCCCTCCAGCTACATTTATTACACAGCTGGATCCTGTGGAAATCACTGAGTTTAGGCATACCTAATGGAATCATTTTGTAGTTACACACTGCAATACAATACTGTCTACTCAGAAAAAAATTCCATTGAGTTCTACAGAGTTTGCTCTCAGCAAAATGGGAAGGTGAATCTAGGCTAAAAGAAAAGCTATGTGAGTTCCATTTTAAAATTTATGAATAGTTTACACTTCCAAAGCTTGCTCTGCTCAGTCATTGATCTTCCCAGCCATGGAGGTGGACATTGGAAGAGAAGGGAAAAGGAAGAAGGAGGATGTTATATGGCTGGCTAGTGTCCTGGATTGGCTGCTTTCTCTGTGACAGAACTTGACATATAAAGGTAACAAAAACGTTCTTCTACTGCAAAAGAAGACCATTTCCACAGTACACTGTTAAAGTGCTATTATTCCACTTTCAACATCCTGTGGAATTCTAGCGTTTGTAGTTTACTAAGGCTGGGAATTCTAAATGCCACTCCCTCCCTAAATTGCAAACCCCAGGATTCCATAGGATATTGAAAGTAGAATAAGAGCATTATAAGAGTACAATGCGGAAATGGCTGAAATGATGATTTTTTTTTTTATTAAGTTACAATCATAATGTAGCTTGGTTATTAGAAGGAAAAGAAAACCCAAATAGTTCTATTAGAAAAAGCAAATAATTACAAGTAAAGTGTCATGTGTAATCACTTAATACCAAGCTCTGGCTAAAAATACAGAAGTCCGTAATCACTCACTGTCTTCTAGTCTAAAGCCTTGGCATAAGAGCTTAAGTTAGAGTTTTTAAGAATCAGGAAGTCAGCAAGAGCTTTCTAATTTTTAATGGGATTAAACACCTTCGTAAGATCAGAAGAACTAATTAATATAAAACAGACACTGAGGGAAATAAATTAATCTATCTATGGTCATCCTTCCAGCCTAATAAGAAGAAAAGTTGACCTAATCATAAGATTTACTTAAATTTAAGAAATGACTCTTATTGATTCAGTAATTTTTGTATGTATGAAAAGCTACGGAAGGGAAGAATTTGGCCTGATCTCAATGGGAAAAACCCACGTTATAGGCTGATTCCAATTTTGTTGGATAATGTAGATACCTAACACATTTACCTCATCGTGTAACAGACTTCAAATTTTGGGCTATAGGTGAGAAGATTCTGTTAAAGAAAGAAGTAGAGTAGATTTTAAAATTAAAATATTTGTCTCCTGGAGGGCTAAATGAAGATCTTGATCTCTTCCATTCCTTTAAATTCAGAGTTCTTTGGTGATACTATCCTCCTTCAGCCCAGTTGCATTGAAATGTCCTTGAATGCTATATAACTCCCTTTTTAAATAATCCATCTCCTAACATAAAAAGCATCAAGCCTAATTTACATGGTTCTTGTAATGCCAAAGTATTCTGAGGAAAAGGTGGGAGTCCTGTCAGTTACAATACTGATTCCTGAGACTGAAAGGGATGGTGGGTGGAGAGAAGGAAAAACTGATGTAGTGACAGGAAATCCTAGAAAGAAGTCCTATGTTGTGTGTGTGAATGACCTCAGGGCAGCATACAATAAAATCAATTTTAAAGTTTAAAACAATTTTTAATACTAAGAATATTTTAATAAACTGAAAGCATGTTAAACAGCCTGACAAGTTTAAAAAGAGAATTTGAAACCAGCTAAAACAATTTAAGACAAAGAGTTCAGACAATTTCTGTTGAGTTAAAATGAGTGAAGACAGTTTAAATCATGCATATGGGCAGCTTTAGATGAAATCATTTCAGTTAAAAAATAGACTAGCATGAAATTTAAGAAGAACATGGAGGCACTTTAAAAAGAGGAAATTGTCTGATTATATACAGCCTCCAGATATCTGAGAGTCCTATCCAGCCCCTCAAAGAGATTCAATTGGTTCCAATGTTGGCTGTTCTCTGTCCTTGGAAGTTATTGGAATGTTCTTGAGCAAGGTCTAGTAAATGCAGCATTGACTGGTTGGTGGTACCTCTTCTTCCAGATGGCCTTCTCATATCCAAAATAGTCTGAATGATTTTTCTATAACTTTTTCAGCAGCAGACTTGAACTTACTGCTGATTTTGCATGTAACATGGAGTTAATGCCAATCCCATGTGGTTAAGGATACATATGTGTCTCACATTTAACATTAGAGTGCACAAAACCAGCACATATACTTTATGTAGGATCAATTGGGATCAAATATAGCATAGTGCAGTGATTTGAGCATTGGATTATGACCCTAGAGACCAGGGTTCAATTTCCTGCTTGGTCATGGAAACTCACCATGTGACCATGGGGATATCACATGCTCTCAGCCCTAGAAAGCCCCATGATAGGTTTGCCTTCGGGTCATTATAAATTAGAAGTGACTTGAAGGCACACAACAACAACATTCACCCAATGCAAATGTGAGTAATGAAGCCCTAATCATTGTTTAAAAAACTAGAAAATGGTCTTACGAAGCTGTAATTTTGAGTTAATAGAAGAGTGTTGGTGGGCTTGTCGTGAGCTCATTGATCTACTATTTCCTTATTGACCACTATTTTTGTTCATGTTCATTTTTTGTTCATTTCCTCTTCATAGAGCTTTAGATGTAGGTTTACAATGATTATGCTTCTGAAACCCTAGGGAAGAGCTGGGGAGTGTCGGCTGGTTGGGAAAAGGATCTTATCTCCGAGATCCTCCATTTGAAACAGTCACATAGGGAGGGGGAGGGGGGTAGTTTGCACCAGATGGCAATGTTTTGGGGGCATCCTGGCCAATAGCCATTCCTCCACATGCCCTGGCCACACTCCCACGCACTGCAGCCATGCCCCCATGCATAGTGGCCATGGCCCTCATGCCGGAGCCCCTCTCCCCTTCTGCCCCCCTCCATACTTCAAGCTCCACCACTGATTTGAAACAGCAACATCCCAAGGCAGGATTTCATTTTTTTAAAAAAGTAACAATAAGGAATTTAATATAATTTGAGTTATGGTTTATCTACTGTAAAAGGTAATATAAATATATAGTGAGTTGAATTGCAGTTAAAATTTGTAAATAAGCAAATGATATTTTGTGAAAAATATATAAGAAAAGTAGGTATAGACAGTAAAATTGTAGATCAACAAGATTGAGTTGGGCAAATCTAAAGGATGAAGACAGATAAGGGAGTTTCTTGTATGTTTTTGACTGATGTGTATATATATATATATATATATATGTATGTACGTGTGTGTGTGTGTGTATATATATATATATATTAAAAATGTCTATGGAAATGGGTAAAAGGAAATTTGCTTAAATTGACAGAAACCAATATAGAAACTGAGCTTAATTACTTTCATTATGTTAATTCAATTTTTGTTATTCTGTAATGTTTTATAATGTAATTTTTTGTTTTTTGTTTTCTTTTTCTTCTATTCTAATAAAAATAATTAAAAAAGTAAAAAAGCAACAATCTCTTGTGCCTTGAATACATATATTTGTATGTGCAGTTTGCTTCAGATGAAATGTAAAGCAGAAAAATAAAATCTTAAACTGCTATCTGATTGACTTAAGTTTCTTGCATGACCAGCAAAGGAAATAATTCCATCACTTTCATGAGTCCCAATGAAGTGAGCAATTGGATATTTAGCCAATTGGATATTTAAGATCATGGTTTTATCAAATGCAGTTCATGATATTCTCATGGGGGAAATATGGATACTGCAGCACTAGCAGCTGGTACAATGATAGCATTAGAAAACCGCATAGAATCAGGAGCTATGGATACCTGAAAAGAACGATGAAAAATCATTACCTTCAAGATATAAACTGAGCCAAGAACATTGAGCTCAGGACTATTTCATGCCTTTTGGTGGCTGGCAGGAATGTGGAGCAGATACTAAGAGGCAATACAGCCCTACATTGAAGCTGCATTTAAATGGGATGAGCTAAGTGTGTGTGTTGGGAGGGGGTAATCCTCAAACCCAGATGGTTTGGATGGTTTCTCCATGACAACACTAACTTCTGTTCCTGCCCTAGGAAACAAGATCAAAACATTAAAAGAGCCCTCTCAGATAGAATTCCTAAGTGCAAGAAAAACAAAATTACCATTGAAGGCTAATAGCAGAGAAGAGTTTCCCCTTCCACATTCATTTTGCTGAAGTCACTTCCACAGAACAAGATCTGGATTTCTTTTCCTTCTGTAACAATTTCTTACATCCTTAGTGGGCTTGTTACCATACCCTACACTGCCCCCCATCCAGCTGGATGTGCTGTTTTCATAATTGGACATATTTATGGCTGAAAAAACATGACTGAGAGCATGCTGACTTGAAAGCATGTTGCCAAGTCAAGCTGGCCTAAGACACTGTCAGATCATAAGTCCAGGAAAACCTTCATAGGCAGGAAAACCCAATGCTAATGGGTTTACGCTAATCTGTTCAACACCCCAGGCTCTGTGCACTCCTGAAAACAAAGAAAGACAAACTGGCGAGCAATCAGAGACCATCTCTCAGTGTTATCCTAGAGAGATCTTCCCTGTCTGACCAAACATTAAGATATTGTTACAAGTCCCATCAATGTTTTGTCATTCTGAAGTTAAGCAATCAGCCAATTCCAGATCTCCTTTTTGTCATGAGAAAGCCATTACGGCTTTGTTATCACACCCCTTCAGGGTAGGAAATAGGGTGTAAAAACTCTACCTTCAACCCCAGCCATTTCCAGTACGTTGAATGTAATATGTCAAGTGTGGTTCCCCAGATTGCCGCTACTTCGTGTTACCATCAGACACTGTCTGAGCCACTCTGCTGTGACCCCCTTCTTCAGGACTGGTAACTGTCATCCTTTCGCCCAATCTCCTTCTATCCAGTCTTTCATGCCTCACTTTCCAATCGCCTTGTATGGTTCTTGAAAGTGTTTGATTTCTTGTGTGTTTGTCAATCCAAATAAAATACTTTGCTTCACTTTGAACTGGAATCCTTTTTACAGTTAGTACTGGTATACATGGGTGAAAAGATCCTACTGTCACTCTCCTCTTGCATGCCTCCTTTGAGCTATAATTCCTTCAAATTCTAAGAAGACGCTGTCATTGTAGGTGGATCCCAACATCCCCCACCTCTTAGGGTGACAGGCTCTTCCAAAGAATTTTCAAAATTGGACTGTAGAGGAGGACCCCTGTATCTGCAGATTCATTATCCACTGATTCAGTTATCCGTAACTGTAAGGAATGTGGGATCATGCTCATTGCCGCCTCCTGCCCTTCGCTCCAGGCTTGATCATGGTGGCGGCGGGTGGGAGAGAAGCGAGGAGTGTGAAATCATGCTCATTGCCACCTCCTGCACCTCGCTCTGGGCCAAATCATGGTGGTGGGGGGTGAGAAAGGAATGAGGAGCATGAGATCGTGCTTCTAGCCACCTCCTGTCCCCCACCTGGAGCCCGATTGCAGTGATGGCGGCCAGGAAAAGAGTGAGAAGCATGATCCTGCCGTGGTGGTTTGATTGGCTGGGTGGAGGTGGGAGACAGGGCATTTGCTCCTATCTGTGGATTTCAGTATCCATGGGGGCCCCCGGAACCAATCTTCCCATGAATAGAGGGGTCCTACTATAATTTGCTGGGGTGGCCATGCGGCTACTCCCCATTTTAATTTTTTAGAAGTGAACTATAGTGTAAAAGTGCCATTTCACTACTGTACTCATGTACTGATACCTTATAATAGTTTAAAATATACTAAACAAGAAAAAGAGAAAGGCGTGGAGGACACTTTTTAGTTCCAATATGCCTCAGAATAATAATTTTAAAAAAACAGTTGAGAGTGGCAATAAAGTGTTGCAGCTCATTCCAGGAATTGTCAGGAAATAGTCCAAAACAACAGAAACATCATTTGGTTGTTGTTGTTTTTAAAAAGAAAGCCAACAGCAACACACAAACATATACTGGATATAGATGACTGGCTGCTAAAATTACTTGAAATGAAAGATTTAGACAAGTTACTTGTAGAATTAATAGGAAATTACAGGAAAAAATGTGGAAGAATGGAATCCAATAATGCAGTCTATTGAAAAAAAATGGAAATTTTATAATTGTTAAACAATGGAAGAATACAGACAAATTTTTCAGTATGGAGAAATTACATATTTACATACACAAGATACTAAACAATTGATCAGAAATGTTAATAGTACTGTTATTAAACAAAGTCATTCAAGGAAACACAAAATCAGCCAATCTGTTAACATTCTCTGCTCTGTCTATTTATTCTGTTTTGGTTTGGAGAGAGAAGGAAACTAAATTGTAAAAAAAAGCAAAGCAAAAAAAGCACATAATTGAGGTAAAAAAAGTGAGAAAATAGGAAACACTTTGGCCCTTTTCACACGGGGTAAAAAAAATGGTGTAGAGCGACCTCTAACAGAGGTCATCTACACCATAGCATGGATTGGGGTGGACTACTTTTGTGTAGTTCCACACCCCAATCCACGCCGGGGCAACTGGAAGTGCCGGCGCTGCGTGCTTTTTGAAAACTACTTTTCAGCCCCATCCAGCCCCGTCGCAGCGCCCGTGTGGATCTGTGGACGCACGAAAGGGCGTCCCTGCAAATTGGGCAGGGGGTGGGATTTCCGGCTGGCGAGCTTCTCCAATTGGTGGAGAGGCTCCACCAGTCAAAATCCGCCATTTTGGGCACTGCTGAGCACCGTGGATGCCACTGGACGCTGCAAATGTGTGGAGCAGCGAAACGCGATGCTCTGTGCATCAACGGAACAAGGTAAATCCTGTTTTGGCGTGGCTTGCGTTCCGCCGCCCGCGTGTGAAAAGGGTCTAAGTTACAGATATATACCCAACAATGGGAAGTAGGAAGTAAGCTTATACAGTAGATGATTATAATTGGAGGCTCTTTAAGTTTCTAATTAAATGTAAGTTATGCTGAAAGTGATAAGACTAGAAAGAATTAGGATAGGTCTCATGTAAACAGATTATGATGTTGACTCCCTTTATAATGTACTGAATATTGAAGAAAAATTCTGAGTGATTACTAATATTTTTATATATTTTTTACTTTGTTACACAAAGACAATCACATAGTTTTGTGGCAATTTTTATTTGTCACTGTTCTTGTTTTACTCTTTTGCCCTTTTCTCTAATAAAATAATAATGAGAAAAACAGCCTACTGCAACAAATAGTGCAACTTCCTGACACCTTTGCTCCAATTGGAGGAGCTCATTGACAAGCTTGATTGGCCACAGATCTGAAAAAGAGGTTTTAAAAAAACAACTCTTGGGGGGGAAAAAGATACTTGTTGGCGTTATGTACTTCAAAATGGACGGTGCTGGGAAAATAGCAGGGGAGACAATGATGGACATGGAGGGAGCAGTTTCCGGGAACTGGCTGCATCCCTCTCTGCCAGAAAGGACAACCAGTTATAGCTAACTGTTGTGATTTGACTGCAGAACTTAGGAAAGAACTCTTAGGCCATTTCCGCCCTACACTGTTATAGTGCTATTGTTCTACTTCCAACATCCTGTGGAGTTCTGGGGTTTGTAGTTTACTGAGGCCAAAGAGCTCTCTGGCTGAGAATTCTAGAGGCTCCTCCCTAAACTGCAAACCCCAGGATTCCATAGGATGTTGAAAGTGGAATCATAGCACTATAATATTGAAGGGTGGGAATGGCCATAGGCACATCTGTTGGTTAGAACAGGAAGCCAAGGGCAACAAGGAACTTCCTCACTTCCTCTCAAAAATAAAATTACAGCTATCAGGGGGCGAACTGGTCTCATACATGAGCAGAAAAAGAACAACTGCAGATATTTTGCTTCATTTTTTCCTGACAGAATGAATATACGTAAGACCTTGCAATTAACAACTAATTTGCAAGTTTCCTTTTTCCCCTCTTCCCTCCTAGTTCTTTCTCCTTGTGTGTTGTGTCTTTTAGGCCATTTCCTCACTAGACTGTTATAGCGCCAGTCGGTCCTCCTGAAACTGCAAATCCCAGGATTCCATAGGATGTTGCAAGTGGAATAATAGCGCTATAACTGTCTAGTGCGGAAATGGCCTTAGATTCTACACCTGAAGACAGGATTATCTTATTGTTAATTTCTGTAAACTCTTCTGGTAGCCCTCTTATGGTTAACATTGGGTATTAAAAATAAAGAAATAGTGAAGGTGCTTCATATGGTACACAACAAAATAAAATACTGGCCTTTGTAAGATACGAATAGTTGGAAAAAGTAGTGTGTCAGTCAGGCTGAAATGGAATAGGCTAAAAAGGCCTCATTTATTCATGGGAGTCCTATATATACTGAGACTAATCATCGTGTCAAGAATATCACTGTGAATATTCTTGGTCTTCTCTATTTTTCAGCTTTATGCCAAAGTTTACACAAGTAAACATGTTGCGTTTTATCACCTCTTGTACTTCAGTGAAGCATATTCAGCATGGTCTTTCCACAGCTGTTTCCATCTCAGTGTCACATTATTATCTGTGGAATTTTGTTTTCAATGTGAAACATTTCTGGCCATCAGGAGTTGGACTACAAGAAGCAATGTGATATGTGTGTGTGTGTGTGTGTGTTTATGAGAAAGAAACCCCTGAAATCCTCTGAAATTAACAGATGTATCTTTAAAAAAAACAACAGGTTTAAGCAGGCAGTTATAAGACACACATTCACATGAACATAAAGCAGAAAGAATCTCTACCCACTGAATAAGCATAAGGTGGTAAGCATTTGTCTTTTGAAGTTTAGAGTATAAGACTTTTTGTTAGAACTGGGATGGGCACCATTAGTGGTTTGAGGACAATTTACTGCACTGAGATCCTCCAGGGGACACATGAAGGACCAGAACTGCCCAAAATTGGGGGAAAAAATTCTAAATGTTGTATTTGGGAGTGTTAAAGAGCCTGAAGGGGCAGTATGCCCATTATATAACAACTACAACAGCAACACTCACCATCATCGTCGTCGTCATCGTCATTGTCGTCATCGTCGTCCCATTCAGGACTCAAAGTAGCTTACAATAAATTAAAACACATATAATTAAAAATTCACAAAACACAAACGTAAAAAAGAAATTAAACAAAACAAAATTAAAAGCAGATTAAAATTTACACCATTAAACATGCACACGCACACACAAAGAGCACAACAATTGGTAAGATCAAATACATAGAAATAGCATGTGTATTTCTATACCGCTTATCAGCTAAGCGCTCTCTAAGGGGTTTACATGTATTTTAGCTAATTGCCCCCAACAAGCTGGGTACTCATTTTATCAACCTGTGGAAGGATGGAAGGCTGAGTCAACCTGGAGCCTGGCAAAATCAAACTCACAACCTTGTGGCTGCAGTACCAGCATTTCATCACTGTGCCACCTGGGCTCCTTTACATTGTTTAAGTGAGACAATTCTTATACAATCAGTAATCAAATGTAAAGTCAAAGGCTTTCACAGCCAAAAATCCATAGGTTGTTGTGGGTTTTCTGGGCTTTGAGGCCATGTTCTATTAGTATTTTCTCCTGACGTTTTGCCTGCATCTCTGGCTGGCATCTTCAGAGGATCAGATCCTCTGAAGATGCCAGCCACAGATGCAGGCAAAATGTCAGGAGAAAATATTAATAGAACACGGCGTCAAAGCGTGGAAAACCTACAGCAACCTAATTATCAAATGCCTGTTGAAACAGAAAAGTCTTTACCTCTCTGTAAAAAAGAAGGTAGAGAGGGTACCAGTATAACTTCTCTGTGAAGGGAGTTCCAGAGTTGTACACAGCCACTGAGAAGGCCTTCTTCCATGCTCCCACCAGGTGTACCTGTGAATGTGGTGAGGCAGAGAGAAGGACCTCCTCAGTAGATCTCGAAGCATGTAATGTTGTAAGGGAGAGATACAGTCTTTCAAATAACCTGGAAATGAGCCATATAGGACTTTATGGGTAAAACCAGCACTTTGAATTGTGCCTGGAATGGACTAGCATCAATGGAGTTGTTGCAACAAGGGAATTGTGTGCTCCCTCTAGCCAGCCCCAGTTAGCAATAAAGGTGGACTGCCAATAGTAGTAGCTTACAGGATAAGAAATTCACCCCCTTTTTGTTAGGAAAAAATTGGAAGGAGGGTTCCAGAGGATTCTGTGCTTTCAGGGGCCACAAAGCCTGACTTTGGGAAGTATACTTTGCTCACTCCTGCTCTACAACAAAGGTCCTTATGAGCCATCCAGTTAAGTTCAAAGTCACATAATGATTTGCAACCAGTGAAAATACTTAAGTGTCTACAAATGTCAAAGATTTTTATAACTTTGGAGTAGAATCAATATTAATTTACTAATATAATACATTAAAGCCATCCAAATGAGAGACGCTCCTGGATACACTGACATCATATACCACAAAGAAACGCTGTCTACGTTACATCATTAACATTTGGCTGAAGTGGCAAACTTATTCCTCAAGGGATGTAGTAGCAGTCAGCACACCCCAAAGATAAATTCCTGTGGGACATCATCATAGTTTTAAGAACCTTTGAGGAATTTTCTATTGATTAACTTGTTCAGATAGTCTGACCCTTTATTCCACTCAATACTGACTTTATGGGGATCAAATTTACTACAAACATTTATAAACTGCCATTGTTAGTTTCAGTTTCTCTGAGGCGGCAATTTATACTTTGGGTACAGCAAAAAACTCAGTACTGATGACCTGTAGACACAAAGAACTCTTGTAATAATAGATATATTGCCACATAAAACCTAAAGGTAAATAATACATGGATTGCAGTGTTGGAAATGGCGGCAATTCTTGATCCAGGCCTGTTAGCTGATCCAATGTATAAGTCTCACAATCAGCCATTTCTTCCAGAAAAAAGGATTCCCTCACAATATCCAGATCCAGACTTTGCCATAATATATATGTATATGTTATGGATGAGGAATCATATGCCAGGCTATCCTGGCTGTAGAATTTGGAGAGGAAGTTATTCTTTTCTTTCCAAAGTGATCAAATTTAAAGCATTCCAAAAAGGGGTGTCAAACAGCTTTCATTCCAATATAATCCAAGGAAGATTTTTCTATGATGTGGGATGGGAGAGTAAATCCATTTTAGGATTTTTAGTCCTAACTTCAAAGAAGGTGCTCAAGACGTTGAACTCTAGCTCCAAAATTCATTTAGTACCTTAGATAGCTCCTTCAAATGCAAAATGGATAGATGCTGAGCCATCAGTTACCACCAGGGTTATCTGAATCAAACAAAATTTGCCAGCTGTTTATATGAGCCAAAATATATGCTTTGATAAAGCTTGGGCTGTCCTTATGTAATCTCTCATAAGAATGAGTCAAGAAGAGTATTTGGGGAAGAAAACTTTTAATGTTTCTTTATGCTGCAGTATCTAGCAGATTTCCCAGGGCAGACATATCTCAGTTAACAAAATATCTGATAAAGCAGCTCCTTTTTGCAAAGTCTGTTTGCCAACTTTGCTTAGCTTTCCACTTTCTTCTCATTCTCTGTCTAGCTGAAAGTTTTTAGCAGCATTGGCACTGGGAAGATGGTGAAGCAGGGTTGGAGAAACAGAGTTCCAGTGTTAGGCTGCAGCACTTTGTGTGCACTTAAAAATGTAGTAACGCTTGAACTGGGAAAAGATGACAGTTTACTCTAGCTGGTGCTATTGTAGCTATGCATGGCCCCCTACAACAAGCAAGGCAAGCAGCAGCTGCCTCTTGATTCCTTATAGGGCATGCACGAATAGCAAAACAGAGAGAAAGGGGGTGAGCACGTAAGAGTGCCTCATCAGCTCCCTGCTGCATGTTAAAAAGCATAGATCTATAGTTTTGGCCATCAAAATGGAAGTCATAAGAAGATCAGAGGCTGCTGAAAAAATGTCATCCTTGGATGCATTTTGAAAAAAACATTCAAACAGTCTCTGGAAGGTTCAAAATGTGTTTGTTTACTTATCTAAGGCTTTTTCTGACCTGGTTGCTTCATTTCGCATGCATATATTAATTTGCTGAACTCTTCTTTTTTGTGGTGTAGAAAATTATCGCTATTCTTTCCATGTTATTTCTGCCTCAGTACCAAATTTTCTGTTGAAGTAATGATCAGGAACACATCTGCTCTGTTAACTGAGAATCATAGAGCTGAAAGAGACCACAGGGGCCATTGAGTCCAACCCCCTGCCATACAGAAATACACAATCAAAGCATGTATATGAGGTATAAATCTAATTGCAACTAACAGGAAAACCCAATGCAAGATTCAATATGTGCATTGGAATGTAATGTCCAGGTAAACATGAATAGGCTTTCAAACTGATGATATTCATTGCTCTGAAGTACTGCAAAATATTTTTGAAGCTTGTCCAACCATGCCCCATGGACAAAAACACTGAACATACAGGACAGTATGGTAGTGGTTTGCTAAATAACTGGCTGAGGTCTTTGAGAATAAAATCCATGTCTGTACCTTTACCAGTATTACTATGTCACCATAGATGGAAGCATGATGGCAAGAATTAAAAAGTCACAGGCAGAATAGGTAGCAAGTGAAAGGTGAGTTGGCTGTCTTCACCACAGTTGGTAGGGACGACTGCCAGTTCCAAACTTTTTTAGCAATGCCTGATTTGTTCATAGATCATTGAAGCCATGGTATGGGCCAAAATAGTCCACCAAGATGCTGTTTTTTTCTAGCTGAAAATAGTTTTAGTTTACATTATTTGGGTGGCTCCTGTCTCAGTGGATCATGCCCAAAGCACTACACAGTGCCATTTAAATTATGAAACCAATATGGACTCTCCCTTGCTGGAGTCTTCAAGGAAGTGGACATTCGTGGGTTGGAAATGATCCTGCTCTGGATTTCCTGCATTGAGCAGTTGATTGAACAGAGACCCTGCAAGGCCCTCTTCAAACATATAACGAAAAAACCCTAATTCTGGGTGACTCCACATTAAAATAGGCCAAGGGCACCTTTTCAGAAGATCACTAAGAATTCCTCTTGGTTTCTGACACCCATGTGTAGAAGCAAGATCACTTATTTCTGTTAACATTTCTGCTGTTGTAAAAACTTCACAACAATCTTCCAAAGCACAGAAGAGGCTATATTGCAAATTCTTCAGTCAAAGATGACTTGTCATTCCATATTCCATATATTATTTCTAAACAAATGCTCTCCCAAGCCATGTTTATGCCATTTTTAAGGCATAAGAACAACAGGCATAAGAACAACAATGTGAAATATTCAACAAAATGTTATCACAGTAGCTAATATAAAAGATTAAAAAGGCCTCTCAAGAATCTGTTGCTGGGAAGGAAGTATATAATCAGAGGACAGAACATCAGATGTAGAGTGGACAGAACATGCCAGTGATCTTGTTATGCCAGCCGCCAGCCTACGCTAATGGAACATGAGTGTGGCTCTGTGGTTATTTAGGGCACTCCTCCCTGAAACACCCTTACAAAGAAAACAAAAGCACTTCAAAAAACTGAAATGAAACTTAGACTCAATTAACCGTAAGAACAGCCACACTGGATCAGATGAAAGGCCTGTTCAGCCTTCTGTTCACAGAATGATGAAACCAATGCCCTCATGAATCCCATAGGTAGGCTATTAAATACCACCCTCTGCTCATGTTCCCAAGAAACTGGTATTCAGTGCCAGAGACATACCACCATTGATACTGGTAGGGATACATAGTAAGTATTGTTTGCATGAATACCCACTAGGCTGCCTTGAGGTGCTGAGACAACCTCTCTCAGAGAGAACAAGTAATTTGGCAAGATCTCTTTAACTCCTTACTTATATATTAATTCTGATTGCATTTTGTAGCATTAATATTATTTGCAGCTGTGTTTCCACTGATATGAGCTGGCAGACGCATTGTGGCCTGTGCTCATGTTTTACTTCTACTGAAAAGGAAGAAAGTATGAAGTAGTCCAGCAAATATTTTCTTTGCATGAGATCTTGATTTGTCTAAAGGATGATATGATATTCTTGGGGCAATATTCTTTCTTCTGGATCAGATTTAATCATGCAAATGGCAAAACAGTACCAGTAAATTTTATTAGATCTCAGTGTCTGCTACCTGTCTGTCAAAATGTTATGAAGTCCTGTAATGATTAATAACAGTGCTGTAATATCCACAAGAGGTGTAGTCCTGAATAATATGTTTTTGCTGATGGAATCTACTTTGGCTCTCTTGAGTAAAAGCAGTAGTCTCTGTATTTTACACTTCTACAGCTAGAACAAATGGAAGGAGTAGGTGTAACACAATGGCTAAATGCTGTCTGGGAGTCACTCCTCAGTCTATATAACTCACTGATCCAGCCATGGCATATTCACCTAGCTGTCTTTGCTTAGTGTGGTTTATGGGATTATTACAGTAAGGATATGAGCCAGCTTCATTAATGCTTTCTACAGGTTGTCAGAGGAAGAGATGGGATACAATACCGATGATACATCTTTTTCTTTTGTACTCTTCTGTTGCCTTTGTTCTTCAGCTAATAGAACTGTATCTACGTTACACAACTATATCAGTTTGATGCCAGGTAACTGCCATGGCTTCATCATGTGGATTGAAACTGAATGAGCTACAGTACTTGAAATACTTTCCTAGGGATGTCTATTGCAGCACTTCAGGGAAGTGCATGAGAATTCTTTATCAATGAAATATGAGTAGAAACCAGAAGAAACCAGAATGGTTGACTAAAGAACTCTCAGCTGAGCTAAGTGTTAAGAGAAACATGTATAGGAAATGGAAGAAGGGGAAACCACCAAAGAAGAATTTAAGAAGGTAGCTAGGAGATGTAGGGAGGAAGTCAGAAAGGCTAAAGCACAGAACGAACTTAGGCTGACCAGAGACATTAAAAACAATAAAAAGGGTTTTTTTAAATATGTCCACAGCAAAAGGAAAAAGAAGGAGACAGTAGGGTCACTGCGCAGAGAAGATGGCGAACTACTCACAGGGGGCAGAGAAAAGGCAGAACTACTTAACACCTTCTTTGCCTCCGTTTTTTCCCAGAAGGATACAAGCACTCAACCTGGCGGTTGGGGAGCAGGGGAGGAAGCAGAGGAAATGAGGCACATAATAAGTAGAGAGGTGGTACAGGAATACCTGGCCACATTGGATGAATTCAAGTCTCCAGGGCCAGATGAATTGCATCCTAGGATATTAAAAGAACTGGCAGAGGTCATTTCGGAACCGCTTGCTATAATTTTTGAGAAATCTTGGAGGACAGGAGTAGTTCCAGCAGACTGGAAGAGAGCAAATGTTATCCCCATCTTCAAGAAGGGAAAAAAAGAGGACCCAAATAATTATCGCCCAGTCAGCCTGACATCAGTACCCGGAAAGATCCTGGAGCAGATCATTAAGCAGTCAGTTTCTAATCATTTAGAAAGCAATGCGGTAATCATGAGAAGTCAACATGGATTTCTCAAAAATAAGTCATGCCAGACTAATCTTATCTCTTTTTATGATAGAGTTACTAGCTTGATAGATGAAGGAAATGCTGTGGATGTAGCATACTTTGATTTCAATAAGGCCTTCGACAAAGTTCCCCATGACATTCTTGCAAAGAAGCTAGTAAAATGTGGGCTGGACAGGGCTACTGTCAGGTGGATTTGTAATTGGTTGACCGACCGAACCCAAAGGGTAATCACGAATGGCTGCTTTTCATCCTGGAGAGAAGTGACTCCAGTAATCAGAAAAGGATGCTAAAATCTTGATACTTCAAAACATGTGGGGGCTTCCTATAGGAAGAAATCACAACTAACTAGTGATTCAATTAACTTGTAGCTCATTCCTTGTAATTAGTTCTATTCCCCAATAACTAAGATAAGAAGAATATTGCATTACTACTATAATTTAATGAGGAATAATTTTACACCTTTCGTTGTGCAATGTCAACTTTTTAGTTATTTTTATATTGGTACATGTAGCTGTTCTGAATATGTTGTTTCTCCATTTTCTTGGGTTCTCCTTTCCCGAATTTGATTAGCTCCTCTCCTATTCTTCTCCTTGTCAGAGGATGTAAAGTGAGATAAAGGTGGGGGATGGAGCTGTTGGAGGATAGGAGACAGGGGAAAGGATGGGAAGTGGGGCTTAGTGGTGGATTGTGGGCTGTGAAGTAAGAGAAGGTAGAGTCAGTAGCAGAGCTTGGAGTGTGTGAAGGAGGGGCTGGAGAGGGCAGGGTTATGGCACAGGGGTATGGCCACTGTGTGTGGGGGCATGGCCAATGTGCACAGGGATGTGGCTACGGGTTCAGCCGCCCCAAAAACATTGCCGCCTGGAGCGAATTGCCCTCATCACCCCCCATCCCTACGTGACTGCGTAGTGGAGGTGCTGTTGAAGGATAGGAAATGGAGGAAGAGGGGAAGGTGGAGAAGAGGGAGTGAGAAGCTGGATCAGCCACTATCATGGCTGAAGGCTGCTTAGATGAATGGGCTTTTACAATCTTATTCATGATTTTTCCACTAACTCTTGTGAAAATGGAGGACCAATGAAGAATGGTTATTATTTGATTAGACTCCTGGTTTATGCTGTGCCTGGCCCTGCTGCCTCATGCTCTCTTGTGTTGCTGAGATGAGGACAAGACAGAAGGAAGAGGAGTGTGGTCTTTACTACAGGTCACAGGCCATTTCCGCACTGGACTGTTATAGTGCTATGATTCCACTTTCAACATCCTATGGAATTCTGGGGCTTGCAGTTTTGGGAGGGGCCAATTGGCCCCTCCTGAAACTGCAAACCCCAGGATTCCATAGGATGTTGAAAGTGGAATCATAGTGCTATAACAGTCTAGTGTGGAAATGGCTATAGACTTGTAGCCTTCAGATGTTCCCTTAAAGATAACTAAAAGAAAGTATACACTTACCTTTCAGAAATCAGAAAGTAAAGTGCTATTTTTGAACAATTATGACTATAAAGACAACAAATTGCTTGAGGGAAATAATGCATGTAACAGATTACTTTTTAAAAGTAACTTTCCAAGCTTTAGATAGGTACACATAGGTAGGAGGATTCCACCATCATCTGCATACATGCTTTGCTGCAATTCAGCTTGAAAGTAATACATACACGCACACACTGACACCAATAGCAGACATTTTTCAAACTTAATTGCCATGAGGCAGGAAATGAAGAGGTTAACTTGTAGTACATGGCAACTGTTTGTCTTCAGAGAAAAAAAAGTGGAGTCATCTAAAAGAGAGGTCTAGGAATGCATTTCAGACCTTAGATAATGCAGCTACTGTCTCCCTATATTTTAATTTGGCGGAAATCCTGATATATCACATTCTGAGATACCTCCCTCCTAGTTGCCCCTGTGAGATACTTCTCTAGAAAGTCTTCGGGATTCCTTCAGTTTTGAGAGGTTCCTCTTTCAGTCAATTTCACTTCAAACCTCCCTTTCATTGCCAGCGTTAACAGCAGATTTAGCAGCTTCAGTAGGACCACTAAGTGACTGCAGGTGTTTATGAATTCAAAGTATTTCTGTTTTGCCTCCCAGCCCACAAGAATTCCCAAGGTGCTGCACAAATAAAAACAATTAAAAACAATGCAAAGATTAAAAACATTAAAAACACATTAAAATGATCTTTAAAAACTCCTAAAAACAATCCCAAACTCCAATTTTAAAACAGTAAAAACAAAACATTTGCAAACATTAAACACCATGTAGAACAGCACTGTTTTAGTTGCCAACTAGAAACTTAAAAGGGAAGAGGCCAGCCTAACTTCTTCAGGTACGGAGTTCCATAGTCAGGCTCCTGCTACAGAGAAAGCTCTGATATGTGTACCTACCACCTTAAAAATTCACAAGGTGCTGGGACACACAACAGGGTCTCCTCTGTAGAGCTTAGATATCTGGCAGACTCATAACAGAAGAGGAAGTCTTTCAGATACCCTAGCCCCAACTTGTTTAGGGTTTTGTAGGTCAAAACCAGCGCCTTGAATTGACCTTGGAAGCAAACTGGAAGCCAGTGAAGTTCTTGGAAGACCTGTGTTATATGATCTCTAAAATGCACAGCTGACACCAGTCTGGCTGCTGCATTTTGCCCTAACTGCAGATTCTGAACAATTTTCAAGGGCAGCCTCATGTAGAGTGCATAGCTGTCATCTAATCAGGTGGTAACTAAGGCATGAATCACTGTGATCAGCTCTACTTCCCCAGGAAAGAGTGCAGCTGGTGTGCTAGCTGAAGGTGTTCCTGGCCAAAGCACCAACCTTGCTTTCCAGGAACAGGTACAGGAGATTAACTGAAATGAATGGAGCTTGTTAGTTAATAATGAATACATGCTCAACAGTGTCTTCTGTGAGAATAACTAAAACGGATTTAGAATTAATTTTGTTTAAAGTTCGGAAGTACTTTTTATTTATATCCTTTTCATCAAAGGCCCTTTAAGGTGACTAATTTAAATGGCAAACTAAAAGAACACAGATACGAAACAATTGAGAAGAAATGGAAAAATCAGCCAACCTAAAATAATCAGGGCAAGGTGAAGCTTAGCCACACAACTAATAGGGGAAAAATCTCTTCCAGAAAGTCCCTGTTCCAGTATGGGCTCTGGGGAACATTTGACCAAATGTGGAGAGCCTGATTCTCCAGCCACACCAAAACCTGGGCCATTTAAAGTTGTCTTTGTCAGCAATAGCCTATGAAATGAGTCCAGAAAGCAACCAGAAGTCAAGATTCCAAAGAACTACTGTTGGCAATTTTTGCACACCTATACTCATTAGGAGCTGTTATTCCATAGAGTTACTCTCTATGGATTTAGGCACAGCATACATTTATGGTGATGTCCTGTTTGTTAGGTTTTTCCACACCTATATCATTCTTGTATCATTCTAACTTGCAGTCATTTTCTCTTCCGTCTCCCTACTACTTAACACCTTCTTTGCCTCAGTTTTTTCCCAGAAGGACACAAGCGCTCAACCTGGCAGTTGGGGAGCAGGTGAGGAAGCAGGGGAAATGCGGCACATAATAGGTAGAGAGGTGGTACAGGAATACCTGGCCACATTGGATGAATTCAGGTCTCCAGGGCCAGATGAATTGCATCCTAGCATATTAAAAGAACTGGCAGAGGTCATTTGAGAACTGCTTGCTATAATCTTTGAAAAATCTTGGAGGACAGGTGAAGTTCCAGCAGACTGGAGGAGGGCAAATGTTGTCCCCATCTTCAAGAAGGGAAAAAAAGAGGACCCAAATAAT
Organism: Ctenosaura bakeri; assembly: GCA_948474755.1. Lineage (NCBI taxonomy): Eukaryota > Metazoa > Chordata > Lepidosauria > Squamata > Iguanidae > Ctenosaura > Ctenosaura bakeri. Next base: position 58,662 of record CAOLHI010003109.1, read on the forward strand.
TATCGCCTAGTCAGCCTGACATCAGTACCTGGAAAGATCCTGGAGCAGATCATTAAGCAGTCAGTTTCTAATCACTTAGAAAGCAATGTGGTAATCACGAGAAGTCAACATGGATTTCTCAAAAATAAGTCATGCCAGACTAATCTTATCTCTTTTCATGACAGAGTTACTAGCTTGATAGAAGAAGAGAATGCTGTGGATGTAGCATATCTCGATTTCAGTAAGGCCTTTGACAAAGTTCCCCATGACATTCTTGCAACGAAGCTAGTAAAACGTGGGCTGGACAGGGCTACTGTCAGGTGGATCTGTAACTGATTGACTGACCATTCCCAAAGGATGCTCACCAATGGCTGCTTTTCATCCTGGAGAGAAGTGACTAGCGGGGTGCCACAGGGTTCTGTCCTGGGCCCAGTGCTGTTCAATATCTTCATCAACGACTTGGATGAAGGAATAGAGGGCATGCTCATCAAATTTGCAGATGACACCAAATTGGGAGGGGTTGCTAATACGCCAGAGGACAGGATCAAAATTCAAAATGACCTGGATAGATTGGAGGGCTGGGCCAAGGCTAACAAAATGAAATTCAACAGAGAGAAATGTAAGGTCCTACACCTAGGCAGAAAAAATGGAATACAGAAATATAAGATGGGGGACACGTGGCTGGATAGCAGTACATGTGAAAGGGATCTAGAAGTCTTAATATGAGCATGAACATGAGTCAGCAGTGTGATGCGGCAGCCAAGAAAGCCAATGCAATTCTCGGCTGCATCAACAGGAGTATGGTGTCTAGATCGAGGGAGGTACTGGTACCACTCTACTCTGCTTTGGTTAGACCTCATCTTGAATACTGTGTCCAGTTCTGGGCACCCCAATTCAAGAAGGACAGGGTCAAGCTGGAGCAAGTCCAGAGGACGGTGACCAAAATGGAAGCCATGCCCTATGAGGATAGATTTAGAGAGCTGGGTCTGTTTAGTCTGCAGAAGAGAAGGTTAAGAGGGGACATGATAGCCATGTTTAAGTATTTGAGGGGATGCCATGTAGAGGAGGGAGAGGGCTTGTTTTCTGCTGCTCCAGAGACTAGGACAAGGAGCAATAGATTCAAGCTGCAGGAAAGGAGATTCCACCAGAACCTTAGGAAGAACCGGCAGTGGAATATGCTGCCTCAGAGTGTAGTGAAGTCTCCTTCTTTGGAGGTTTTTAAGCAGAGGCTGGATGGCCATCTGTCAGGAGTGCTTTAAGGGTATTCCTGCATGGCAGGGGGTTGGACTGGATGGCCCCTGGGGTCTCTTCCAACTCTACATTTCTGTGATTCTATGATTCCCTCTTTCATTAGACCATGTGTTTTATTATCAATAAGTATTGTATATCAATCTACTTTTAAATGTTTTACAAAGAAAAGTAAACTTGTTTTCTTCAGCAGCAGACCCTCTATATATTAATGTTGGTGGGCATAGGACTAGTTGTTCAACTTCTGCCTTGCCAACTGTTTACACTGTTGGAAAGTTTCTGTACTTTTCTCATGTTTCCCAATAGTTCCCACAGATATCGAATTGTGTTTTCTGTTCATCTCACCACTGTAAATGATCTTGTGGCCACATTCTTAACGTAATATAGTTTCTAGAATCTTTTCAAAGACAGTTCCACATAAAGTGTGTTACAGAAATCAAGATTGTATATGAATAAGCCATGGATTTTCCTGGATAGCTACAGCTTGGAAAAGCAGTGAAAGTTGGTGAATAATCTCTCTTTGCCTCTGGTGTTACCTGATGATTTTCATTGCACAAACACACTGAGACCAAAAAACAGAGAGACTTCAAGGAGAGGGCAGCCCCACTCAAAATGGATTGTATACATTCCCTTGTATCAGTTATATGTCTTCTCTACTGTAGTTCAACTTGTCTGGATTAAGATTCACCTTGCTCCTCACTAAACCCATTATAGCTTTCAGACACTTGTTGAGAAATTCCAGCAATCTAATAAAAAGTAGATTTTGACAATAAATTCCAGCAGTCCGCTAGGATTAGGTAGAAAAAAAGAATAAAGAAATAGCTGGCATTTTAAAGACCAAGAAATTTATTATGCTCCCCCCATGAAGTGCTCCCCAGTCCCTGAAAGCTTATCCCATAAATATTACATATAAATATTACATTTCTTAGTCTTTGAAATGGCACAGGCTTTTTCTTCTCTGTGCTACTACTGGTCTGGAAATGGAGATGGAAATGGAAAGAGCCCGCATGAGATGCCACCAGCATACTGGAAGATGGCATAACTCAAATCTCTAGACAACTTTACCCAGCAGTTTCAAATAGATCAGGGATAGACAAAGTGGGATCCTCCACATGTTTTTGAATTCACAGCTCCTATCAGCCCTAGGCATTATAGCCAATCGTATGGAATTTCACATCTTGTGCTGCAATTTGCTACCCTGACGGAGATATTAGAGAGCATGAGAAACTAGTAGCAGCATCAAGCAAGCCCTTAGCCAAGAATTTGCACCTTCTAGAATCTGCTGGAAAAGATCAGAAGCAATGCAAAGCAGTTTCCCTTCCACCAGGTCTGTCTTGGACAGACAAGGATACCAGGTTGAAGTTATCTGTTCCCTACTCCTCCTATTTTATATACTACTACTACTACTACTACTGCTATAATAGATGCTTTATGAGTGATGATGTGAAGTAATATGCCGTCTGACTCTGATCTGCAGGTATGAAATGGACAAACATATCAAGGAAGAAGAAGCAAAGCTATTGGGGAAATGTGTTCATTTCATTTTCAAACTGGGATGCAAGTCCAAGACTCTTTCATTATCACATGCAAAGAAAGACAATTACAGTACTTTCTGTCCTCTTGAGAAGAGAGCTATTCCTCTTCAGTATTCTTCCCATATTCAAATGTCCTGAAATATCGGGGAGGAATTTTTTTGTGCAGAAAACGTGGGGTTTACAATTTTTTTTTCTGTACAGGAAAGCCATTTTAGACACACAATGCATTTTTATTGGGGAGAAAATCCACATGTTGATTTTCCCCATGAAAGAAGTAATCTACAACACTTCAGGACATTTGAATGTTGGGAGAAAACTGCAAAAATTCTCCTTGGACTATTATTCTTTATGATGGGGTTTCCCAATGGTCAGAAGCTCATTTTTCAACTTCGAAATAAATAATTATGAAATTTCATTTCATCTCTACGTTAGAATAGGATGTCTCCCCATACCTTTGAACCTAGTGGAACTTGCTTCTGAGCTAGACATGTGTAGGATTCAACTGTCAGGTGCTGTCTGCTTTGTGAATGTCTTATTTAGTCTGCATCTCCACTGTATTAGCACATAATCTTTAAATATGAGTGACCCTGATTTCCCCCTTTTACTTAAAATTCAGTCAAGAAGCTTCCCAATCCCCCTACATACACTCATATACCTTGGCTGACTTCTCCAAATTATTTGCTGATCAAGGAGTAAAGCACATATCTAATTAATGCTCAGCTAGCTTATAAAACAACATTGAGTCTTTTGAAAACTGCTGTCCTTAATTAGGTCATTTCTTTCTAACTGCTTAAAATAGTTCAGATGAGAATAGAGCGAATTACTATCATACCAAAAAAGAGTCATTACCACAATATGAAAAGGGCCCATCCATAGCAAAAAGATCATTAGGCTGAATTGCAGATCATTTGCAAAGATGGCACTGTGAGATTGTTCCTTACAAAAGCAATTCTAAACTAGAACAAGGATGCAATACAATAAAAAGGATTAACATTGCCTTGAAGAAATGTAAGGAATATCCTGCAGCTAATCCAATATGAAACTGTTATTCCCTGTCATGAAAGAAAAATCACACATTAGAAGCCAGTTGGCTTAAATGACTGTAGGCTACTCTGTATGCAGAATGAATGTGGCTCCTATCAGGGGCCATTTCTGCACTAGAGTGTTATAATGCTATTATTCCACTTTCAACATCCTATGGAATCCTGATCCCTCCCTAAACTGCAAACTCCAGGATTCCATAGGATGTTGAAAGTAGAATAATAGCACTATAACAGTCTAGTGCACAAATGGCCAGGGATTGTGACAATAGAATTTCCAGCACCAGCCCCCCAAATTTTGATGCCTGAAGGAGAAGGAGAAATGGTTTTCCCCTTAAATATCTAAAGAATACTAATTTTTGCTCATCCTCAGTGAGAAAGGATGTCTTGACACATCAAGATACCCTATCAAGAAAATGGCCAGTCCCTGCAAGGTTTCAGCTGGATTATTGCTTGGTTTAATAGGTAGATTTTGGGAGTTACATTTAGTCACTGATGATGATGAATGTGAATCCTCTAAATTAAAAGTTCAGAAATCCAAACAGGATGCCAACCATCAAAGGAAAGCATGCCTCCCCCAAAAGACCCAAAAGGGCAAAAAACTTTTGAAATTATTTATTTTTTTTTCTCTTTTTTTTTTATTTCACAAATACAAAACAAGAAAAAAAAATTAAACACCATGTGATATACATAATAGTGAATTAAAAAAAATAATAATTTTTTTTTCTTTTTCTTTTTTTTCTCTTCTCTTAAGCAATACTAACTTTCATTGTTATTTTGCACCTTTACCCTTAAATTTATAAATCTGTTCAACTATTATAATTTCACATTTAATTCAATATTTTTCACATCCCCTTTAATCTATTTCTATTGTTAATTCTTTTAACTTTTTTTTTTAAAAAAACATTGACATCACTTATCCTTTTAAATCTATAAATCACAAGTTTAACACACACACCTACTAAGAGAAATTATTTATTTTTGCATGCAAGAAGCCCCTCGCCTTCAAGTGAAGTTGCTTGGCACTCAGGCCCAACTGAACTATTTTAGCACTTGAAGCAGAAAATCCCACAGGCATGTCTTTGCTTCTCTGGCAGTGAAAAAGCAGTGTTGAATTAATAACTCACAATTCCTTGTCTTTCCACGTCAACCAAAATCTGCTGCCTGAGACAGCCTCCTTACCTAGTGACACCCTGAGAGTTCTAGTGGTATACATAGAACTAGGCTGCATTCATGGAGTTGAAAGATGCTTGCTTCCAAATAGACATGATTGGACTGCATACTTGATGCCCAAATCAGAGTTGCAAATTTGACTGATGTTTCACTTTATAAACTAGAGTGTCAGAGATTCAGGGTGAAAAAGAGAGGCATTTTACCAGACGCAGGCTTAAAGTTTACTGTTTAATTGAACAGGGATAGTTGGGAAATGATAATAGTTAACTACCCTGAGGCTGTTAAAATGTGCTTGAACTTTTCATGGTAGTTAGTATAATCTTTTTGTAGAATGGAGTGGGGTGAAACACTTAGAAGCTGCTCTTTGCTGTGTGCATAGATGGTCTTTCTTACAGTCAAACTATATGTGATGCTAATTATGCCACTTATGATTACATTGTCTTTTCCCTCTGTACTTAATTACAGGCCCAGAGCCCATGATTTTCATTGGGACTGCAGTGCATCTGGAAGGAAAGATTAAACATTTCCTTCTTTCACTGTGATCCTAATGAAAATTCCCTTGCCTGCACCATGCTGTGATTTGGCTGGGGAAGAAAGATCCCATAGGTGCCAGCAACTCACCCCATTGGCTGGATAGAAGCCAATTGGTTTCAGTTGGTTTTCTTCAGGCTCCACAAGTGATAGGTATTGGACAGACAGTAGAAATATTTCAGGAGGTGATATTAAGATGTTGGGAAGCTGATGGGCGACTTCTGTGAATGAATGGTACATAAAGGGGAAGAATTTTGGCCACTTCCTGGTAACGGATGCTGATTGAAACAGAATGAACAAATTCCCCTACTGCATTCCCCATGCAGAAGCAGATTGGACCGGCAGCCAAGTCTCATCTCAACAGTAGCATTAGGATATGATTCTAGTCTGTTTTCTCTCCTAAGATTTCCATAGAGATGTGTATCTTCAGTGTTGGTTTTGGAGTGGATTCATCACCTCATTAATATCAGAGCCATGAGGCTTTAATGCTGCCTTACCAATCACACTTCAAATTAATCCTATCTTGCCTTCTAAAGACCAATCAAGTGCTATTTTTTTTTTTTTACTTGCAGGGAGTGTTTTAGATATGAAAGCAGTCTCAAGTAGTACATTCCATCGCAGTGACTTACAGTTTTACCATCTTATTCTGCTTATGCATGTGTCAAAACAAGACTTCTGCAGCATGTATGTGCACATATATATATACAGCTCCCCACTACTTTGAAAGTATGAGATCTAGAACCAAAACTTTGATTTATGATGTGATATGTGGTAGTTATGCAGTTTCAGATGTTCTCAAAGGAAACAAATTGTCTAGAGCAATTTCAGTTTGGTTTCAGAACAGAATACAGTACTGAGATGGTCTTGATTGCTCTGAGTGATGACCAATTCTGGGAGAAAGACAGGGGGAGTGCTAACCTGTTGGTCCTCCTGGATCTCTCAATGGCTTTTGATACCATCTTACTGGGCTGACTCTGGTGGATGAAAGTAGGAGGCAGTTTTTTATATATATAATATCTGCGTTGTTGGTTCCAGACAGTGGCATTGAGGGACTCCTGCTCATCCTCTGACCACTGTACTGTGGAATGCCGCAGGGTTCAGTCTTGTCTCCCATGCTGTTTAACATCTATATGAGGCCTCAGGGAAAGGTCATTAGGAGTTATGGGGTTGAATGCCATCAGTATGACTTCTCCTTGTCATTGGAGTTAGCTAGGGCTGTGGAGATGCTGGAGCTGTTCATGGATACTGTAATGGGCTGGATGGGGGTGAATAAACTGAAGCTAAATCCTGAGAAGATAAAGACTCTGTGGATTGGTGGTTCTTGAGTCTGGAGATTGGGTAGATTTCCTCCTCTGGATGGGGTTGCGTTTCCCCTGAATGAGCAGGTGCTCAGTCTAGGAGTACTCCTAGATCCAGCTTTGTCACTGGAGGCCCAGAGAAACTCTGTGGCTCAGAGTGCTTGGGTCCAGCTGATCCCCCATCTGTGGTTTTTCCTGGATAATTTAGCCACAGTAGTCTATGCACTGGTTATTTCCTGACTAGTCTACTGCAATATGCTTCACATGGGGCTGCCCTTGAAGATGACTCAGAAACTGCAGCTAGTGCAAAATGTAGTAGCTGCTCACTGGGGTTCCAGTCAGATAACACATAACACCTGTTCTGTAGGAATTGCACTGGTTGTCAATACATTTCCATTTTGAATTCAAGGTGGTGGCAATAACATTTAAAACCCTAAAGGGCCTGGGACCTCAGTACTTGAGTGTGTGCCTCTCCATAGATAAGCCTGGCTGAGCACTGATATATATTGCATGGTTCTTCCTCGGTGTCTTATCAGTACAAGAAATATGTTATGGGAGGACTCTTAGGTTGTGCAGTTCCCTAACTCTGGAGGCCCAATGATGCCAACTTTAGAATCATATCAGTGCCAAGTTAAAACCTGGCTTTTCATTAAAGCTTTCAGGCCAAACTGATTTTATCCAGGCTGCACATGTTTATAGTTATAATATTTAAGATTCTTTTAACCCATTTTGAATTGTTTGTTTTTAAACTGAGAAACTATTTAATGTATTTTTCATCTTCTAAACTTTGGTAATTATTTATTGTTTCAATTTGATTTTATTGTAATCTGCCCTGAGATCTTCAAATACAGGGCAGGATATAAAAATTCAAACAAACAAACAAATAAACTAAGGCCATTTCTGCATGATGTTTCTGTCCTGCGATGGGGACGCACTGCTGGTGGTCTGCGAGTCGTGCTTTCACACATCATCGTGTTCCATCTGCCGATGCATCCCCACCCATCGCAATCACAAGATATTCCATTAACAGAAAAAAAAATTGTTAATGGTCCATGATCGTGTAACATTTCCATTGCCGGTGGCCATGCAGAATGGGTGGAAGCGCAATGTATGTGCTTTCTTCCCCAGCGCAGCACTGGAAACAGGCTGGTTGCATTGCAGAAGGAAGGCATGTGCTGCTTGTGCTCCCATCCACAGGCAGCCGGCTGGGTGCAGAGGGGAGTGTTGGGGACACGCTCCCCTCCCAGCAATGGTAAGGATGTCGTCCCAGGATGACACTGGGATGACATCAGAAAAGGATAAGGTGCGGAAATGACTTAAGCGAATGAATGTTGCAGTAAGGAAGACTGTTTTAAAATACAAATGAATCACTACAACATATAGAACAAAAAGCGGAAGTGCTTTTTCTCCCCCTGTAGTTATAGACCCATGAAGAAACTTTAGCATGATTTCTCTGATTGATTGTCTTACATTTACTCAGCTAAAAGCATTTAACTGGACATCACAGCTAGCATCCTGTTGGTGAATTATGAATTATGTCAGACTTACACAATCACAACTCATTTTTTGGTCATTGCAGAGGCTGGAATTCCTGCAGAGGTCCCTGTGGATGCATGTCAATATCATATTCAGCCACAGGAAAATAGCTGGACATGATTCCACTGATCTCCTATTCTCCAACAACACAGAAATGGCCATTCTGCATTGCTTACAAGATGGGGTGGGGGATTTTGGTCATTCTACGGTTGCAAGTGGCCACCTTAGGGAGTGTGCTCTGCTTATAAGGTGTGTTTTCAGGGATGACATTTAGAGATATAGCTACGGAGATCTTTGTATATGTAGTCTTCTAATGCAAGATCTTGGCACACATGCAGACCCACATAAAAGCTGGAATCCAGCTACTGCTCATTAATAAATTAAGAAAATAAATTGCCACTGCAATCTTTGTTAAGAAACATATATATGTTGCCTGTATGTTCTCTACACCTCTGTGAAGCCAATTAGCAGCTTCACAGGGGCAATAAGGAAACTGCATGGAGGAAAATAAATTAATTTTGCTGCCCCGAGCCTCAGTTTTCTGATCATCTGAGCAGCTATGTTGGACTAATTACTGATCATGGATATGTCTAGCTTGCCTTGATAGTAAACCAGTGAAGTGGAGTGTGGATTTAATAGAGGACTGAAGCTGACCCACCAGCCATATAATTCTTTGTATGTATCTTTGGCATTCTTCTCATAACAGGTTTAATTTTGCTTTTTAATTGGATTCACATTTTTTTCTAATTCTTTCAAGCTGATTTCAGTTTTTAGCTCACTGTGCAAAAGAGGGTTGGCTTCCCACTTACAAATTCACCTGGCAGGGAGGGCTGTAGGGCAGAACCTCAAAAGCAGCTTCCTCCTTCTAGCCATTTATTCTATATGGAGAGAGGGAACAAACTGCTCCAACAGTAATATCTACCATATTCAGGAGGGAAGCATTTGACTCTTTCATTAACAGCAGGGCATCATAAGAATAACGTAATTATTTTAAATGTTCAGTGGGCCGAGTGATATAATCTCTGCAGCTGTTGCTTCTGTTTGAGATTGAGATGGAGGCCAAAAATTGGCTCTCAGCCAGAAGCATTTTTATTAAATGCTTGGTGGCTGCTCATTATTATTACCATACCTAATGCTCTGGGAGTTTCAAACTGGTAGCCAGATGGAAGCATTGGACTTGCTGTACTATCATGGCATCTGAAGAAGAAGAAGCTACCTTGGGACTCTATGCTACACTGGTTGGCAAAGGGTTACTCTACGACTAACAAATTAGGAGGAATCAAATGACCAAGTAGTTTTTGCTGTGTATGAATTTACCTATCAAATTTGGCCAAAGACTGAGCAAAAAGTGACCCATTTGAACCAGGTGGGGTGTATTTGTTGAGCAAAGTGGGCTTCCCTCTGAAATTAAATAAAGGCAAATATGAACCCAGCTAAAATCTTACTGAAGATTCAGTTTTCAGAAAGACCAGCATCTAGCAGCAGAAGAAACATTTTTTTTCCTAATACATCCAGGCAAATATTGGTGTATTGGTTAGTGGGGGGTAGGAATTGGGCTGAGTAACTGATAACTCCACTAGCTAATCTTTGGACATGTGCTATAATGGACTATGACAATTTGGTTCTTTTTTCCCTGACATCACCATGTCAGTATTTTTAAATCCTAAATTGGCTTACACTTGCATGCCTCTTCACTCCCTTTGAAATTTTGTAGCTTTCTGGTCTGTAAGGTGTAAAATTTTCATTCAACAGTCCTATAAAACACTGAGGAAGAGGAAGGGGAAAAGAAAGTGAATCAATTCTATACCGAATCATTTTAGGACACTATTTTCAAATCCCTTTTTCAAAACAGAAAACTTTAAAGACACATTGTACAAACCCAAATCATTTGGTTGCTTTTTGTTCCAAATGTCAGTTCAGGTTTGAGACCATAGTTGAAACAGACTTTCTTTAAATTGGTCCTCTAGCTGTCTAGAGGAAGCACTGAATCACTTCTCTGAATGTATCCCTGACTTTTGTCTGTATCAGGGAATGTCTGCTATTCCTCCTGTGCCAGAAATTGTGGAGAAAATTATTGTGACTGAGAAATCTGCCAACCCTTCCACTGAGGTAGCCCAGCCACTAAAGAAAAGGACACCATTGTGGCAGTGGTTGTGGTGGTGTGAAAGTTCCTGTAATATATAGGCTTAACTTCCACACACACCTCAGCTGTCATAATGGCATACCCACTTCCCTGGTTTTAGCATCTATAAGCCTGGAAGTAAGTTAATGCATTCAGATTACAATGAAAATGGTAAAATAATTAATAAAATAAAAGAGAGAAACCTGAAAATGGCCAATTGCAAACTAGAGGGGCATTATTACATTACTGCTAATGCACATAAAGCATCTCCTATCGAGAAAGGGTTGGCAGTTTTACATCCTATTAAGTATATCAAAGCTGTACTTCAATCACAAATCCTTTTATATTCATGTTTTAACAAATATGTTCCCTAATGGAGTGTAACAGCTGCTTTTAAAATGCTGCACAAGACCTCTGCTACAAAACAGATAGGGAAAGTGGCAAATGTCTAGGAGAAAAGATAATTTGGTTTGGGCAGGATGGACAGAGGAACACATTTCAATATTTTGTGCTCCTGAAGCAAGACTTGACCAGGCATTTCATTCTGAAGAGCAAGGATGTAATCATAAATGTGAAGAGTATTTGCAGTGATCTAAGGGCTACAGTTTATGGTCCTGAGTGGTCTCTCTTTGGCCATTAGTTTTGAACTCAGTTATGTCTCTTCTGACATCAGTGGATTAAAAAAAAAGAAAAAGAAAAAAGAAACATCCCGCACATTCTGCCATCTCATCCTAGCACAATCAGAATTACAAACTACTGTGAGGCTATGTGGAGAAGGGGACCAGCTCAATTTCCAATGAAATCTCTTGAATTCTATGGAACTTAGTTAACACACTGAATTTATGGAATTCTGATGGCACCACAATCTGATTCTGTTGAGTTCTGTGGTACACAGTGAACTTACTGAGAGTACTGAGTTGAGAATGCACATAATCTGATCTTACCCCGAGAACTGACCTCACTGAGGACAGGTTGAGCCCCTTCCTAATAGTGTCCCAAATTAGTATGAAAACAGAAAAAGCCCTGATAGATAGAAGGGCTTATCTAGTCTTTCTAACAGTGGTTGACCAGATACCTGACTGGACATCCAAGCAAGAGCAATTTCATCTTTGTTTCTCCTTCAGCAACAGGTTTTCAGAAGTATGCTGCCCGTGAATGTGAACATTTAATATTTAGATATCAATAATAGAGCTTGGACCAAACTAGAGGGTGTATTTAGCTTTTTCAACTGTGAAAGACATCAGGTTGTCCTAGCTGTGTTTTTCCTCACGTTTATAACTGCCTTGGTTGCTTTTCTGATCACTATCAATTTAAAACCTGTTAGTGAATACATATAACCAAAAGTTCTGCCTTAATCTGCATCACTTTACATTTACAGATTTACATTCAATTTATCTGTTTGTTTTCTGTTTACCTCTGGAAAGTTCCTTTTGGGAGGGAAATGAAGACAGAGAAGTGATACTTAAAGATATACAATAGCAATGAGGAGGAAAAAAATGATTCTGCCCTCAATCATGGTGGGTCAGACTTCATGAGGAGACCCCAAGTGAGTTCCAGTGTACCTTTGGACACAAGCTCACTAGAGTTGTCCTGTGCATAGATGCATTTGATTTAAAGCAAAAGCCAGCTGAGGAAAGGCTTAGAGGGGAGCCACTTAGGAGACTGAGTAATGTTTTCCTTTTGATTTCAAATGCAAACTCACTCTGGGAAGAAAACTTGACTTCAGAAGAACCCCTGAGCACTCTTCCTGCAAGGCTTCTTTTCTGCATGTTGCACTCACCAGTTCCTCTGTGAACATCTGGAAAGAGATATCACTGCCTCCCATGGATTTCCTGGATTGTTCCTCCCTGGGACTACAGAAAGGAAGTGGTGGTGGTGGGGAATCAATATTCAATTATTCATTCAATGTATATCCCATCTTTCTTGCCCCTTGTCTAGCTGAAACAACTTCACTAGCTACTGGTTCATTTCTGGGCTCCATTCCATATTCTCCAACATTTCATAGATGAAAACTGGGACACACATGACCATGCTATATCAGAACATGGTTAAGATGGCAAAAGTTATTAATAAAGAACAGACAAGCTAAGAGAAGCTGCAGCAGTTTGCCTTTACCTTTACCTGAGCCGGCTCACATCGGTCCCCTCCTATCTTCTGCCCTTGCCGGATCAATTGTGGCCATTTCCACACTAGACTGTTGTAGTGTTATTATTCCACTTTCAACATCCTATGGAATCCTGGCTTTTGCAGTTTAGAGAGGAGCCTTTAAGGCCCCTCCCTAAACTGCAAACCCCAGGATTCTATAGGATGTTGAAAGTAGAATAATAGCACTATAACATAGTAAAGAAATGACCTGAGTGTAAGCTACTTTTGCATTTGAATTCACTTTGCAGCAGATGAGGTAAACCTGAAGACAAGGAAGGAAAGTGGAGAGGGAGAGAGAAACTGGGACAACTGAATAAGAAGGGGGATTAATCAGGACTGTCCCTGCCAAATTGAGACAGTTGCAGAGTATGCAGTTCAAAGTCCTGTTTATAGGCTATACAGTTTGTGTCCAGACTATCTAGTCTCAGCCCCTATCTCCCTGTATGAACCTGTTCAAGTCTTAAGATCATTGGAGAAGGGTTTTTTTTCTCAGATCCATCACCATTACAGGCTTATCTGCTAAGAATATGGGAAAGGGTCTTCTCAGGGCTGTTCCCAGGCTGTGGAATTCTATTCCACAGGGAGGTAATGATCTTTTTATTTATACAGGCGTTAGTTGATTAATTGGCTATGCAGATAGATCTTTTTTTATGAGTGTATGTGCTATGTTTTTATGTTTATTGTAAACATTTTAAAATGATTTTATTGTTCAAATTGATTTTTTAAAAATGTGATCATTTACTTAACTATTTTTAATCTTTTTATCAACAGGTTTTTAGTGCTGTCTTATGTTAAGCTCTTTTATATTACGTTTATTTTGCAGTACTTATTTTTAGCCCCCTCAAAATAGGAACTAGAAGCATTTCCACAGGAAGTTAAATCAGTTGTCGAAGGCTAACTTAAATAAAAAGGTAGAATCACAACTGGGATGAAGCCAGCCTTGTCTTCTTAGGTAAGGATTTCTACACCTTGGGAGCAGTCACCAAAAAAGGCCTCTTGTGAGTCTGTGCAAAATTTGTCCAGGAGCTGGTAGAACCAACTGTGAAATTAATCTGTGAGCCTCTGTTTTTGCTTATAATGTCTGCATTGTCAACTTTTCATATCTACTTTTTTTAAAGGGATATTGGAGTGATGCAGGAGCATATAAGGTAGATGCAAGGATTAAACTTGCAATGATAAGCTTAGCTGAGCTTCTCTGCATCATTCATACATATTGCATCAGTCTTTATATCAGTGCCCCCAAACTTTTATTTAATTTAAAAACTTTCAATATGCTTCCTTTTTTTTTTTTTAATAAAAGGCAGCTCCCCCCAAAGAAACCCGAAGATTAATAAAATTACTAAGTACATTCTCAAAAGTAGTACTGAAATCACCTTCTGTGTTCAGGGCAGTAAGATGGTTCTAACTGGTTTCAGCCAGAGTGAATGTCTCTGTGCTGTAGACCAGAGGTGGGCAAAGTATGGCCCAGGGACCTCACTTTTGCAACTCCTGAAGCTCCCACCAGTTCCCCTCAAGCCCCGCTTTATGCTTTTTAGTTTTTGGTGTGATTTTCAGACATTTTCACCCAAACATGTACAGAAGGCCTGCACAAAGGTACACAAGCACTTTCAGCCTCACACAGAAAGATGCAAAGCATCCCCCACTACACCCAAAACTTCTATGTTCATTAGAATTCTTCTCAAAATGGCAACAGGATGTGACACAACATCACTTTCTGTCTCCATTTTGGGAAGGACTCCACTTTCATGAAGATTCAGAACATATAATGCTTGTGAAAGTGGAAAAACCATAAATATCTCCCCCTTGTCTTCCCACTCCCATTCCCTTCCAGGGCTCCCCCCTCCCATTCTCTTGCCTTTTGCCCTGGTGCACAAGCCTTCCTTCGCCACATCCGGGCAAAATGCAAAGGAATGGGAGGGGAGCACCAGAGGCAGAGAAGGAAGGCACACATAGGTCTCCCCTACTTCCCTTGCTTTTTGCCTCAACACACATTCCCCTTGCCAGGGCAAAAGTCAAGAGAATGGGAGGGAGAGAACTAGAGGCAGAAAAGGTAGCCATGCACATGCCTTTCCTCCCCCATCTCTTTCCCTTGCCTTTTGCCTGGACATGCTTGCCTTTCTTCTCTGTGTCAGGAAAAACACAAGGGAATGAGGAGGAAAATTGAGGGGAGGTACACATGTACCTCACAAATAATCAAATCTGTGAAGGTCAAACCTGAAATTGTGGAGAGAGGACTGTACAATGAAACAGAGGCATTTAGGAGCAGAAGAGGCCTGGAGAGGAATTGGAGGGGGAAAATTGGACCCTCCCTCCCTCTCTGTAGACACTGTGTAGAGAGGGTGTTCCATGGTCATGGGATTAAGTGCCTTCTCTCTGGTGTGGACTGGTGACTCCCATGTCAGTGAGGAAGTGAATGTATTCCAGGTTTTAGTAAAACTTTAGAGGAGTTGTCCAGAGTGCTGAACCTATTTGGAGAATATAGTCAGAAACTTGGAGGACTCCTTTAAAGTATAGACTAAAACCTGAAGCAGGTTCTTCACCCCACTAATAGGGAAGCCACCAGCTGCGACTGTTTATCTCAAGCATACATGCACATAGCCTTGAGAATCCAGGGAAAGATCCTCCCCCCAAAATCCCCAAAGCTTTGGATAACTACAGAAAGTGATACTTGGGGAGCCTAGTTCTTTTCGACATTCCTTTGGAAGATTATTTCATTTCTAGTCTAGAAAAGCTGCACATATATTTTCTTGACGAGTTCTCAGAAGAATGGGCTTGTATTTATAATGCCACCCATTTTATATTGCTTCTCACTGGAATACAAGAAGCTGCTTTTGACACATGTGATGGTTTGTCCATGTAACTGGATACTCCCTGCTCTGACTGGCAGTGGCCTTTTAGGTGAGCATCAGTCAACCACATGCTACTTGGTGTTTTTTTAAAAACTTTTAAAATATTTGTTTATTTGTTTATGCATGGGATTGAACATGAGATTTTCTTCATGGGAAGTATGTGTTGTGCTGCTTAGCTATGGAAGCCCTCCTCTACCTTTTGCCTCATCAAGTAAAGGTTACCTGATGGTTC
This sequence comes from Ctenosaura bakeri, assembly GCA_948474755.1. Lineage (NCBI taxonomy): Eukaryota > Metazoa > Chordata > Lepidosauria > Squamata > Iguanidae > Ctenosaura > Ctenosaura bakeri. Next base: position 74,350 of record CAOLHI010003109.1, read on the forward strand.
AACTCAAAAGAATCTTGATGTGAAATGACTGGGCTACTTGAAACCACTGTATGAATGCTAGATGTTTGCTTGTTTGTTTTGTATTATGCACCTGCTGGTCTAAATGGTCACATTTAATTTTGGGATATTTTGAAGCCTAATCCATTGCGATAACCTTCCAGAAGAATAGGAACTTCTTGAGAGAGGGTATAATGTTTGTTTTGAGAACTCACATTTACTTCTGTGATGTTTGTGTTGAAGAACATTGATATGGTGTTCTTTGTCTTCATTATTTCCAGCTCTCTTTCTTTGTACAGTAATAAAATGCTGTATAATATTGATGTGGCTCCAATCCTTGGTGGGTGTCCCTAGGGGAAATGGGATACTGCCTCCTCCAGCTCATGTGTTCACTCCCTAGGCAGTGCATTCCTCCTTGTTTTCTTACTTACGACTTATGACCAGTAGTTATCTAGGAAGAATGGAAGTAATGAAATAGAGGAGAATCTAGATAACAAAAAGCACAAACGAGAACAGGTTGAAATAAATTACAGATAAATCTTTTTCCTGACCCCCCAGAAAAGTGTTTGAGAAGTGACATTACCTAGCTCAAAAACAAAAAAACAAACCTAAAATTGGAACAATACAGAGAAGATTAGCATGGCCCCTGCATAAGGATGACAAGCAAATATATATAAAAACTTCTTTGTGAATAAACCTGACCTGTTGTCTTTAAAAAAAAAAAAGCTAAAAAAGGAGACCTTTGTATTAAAAAAAAAAAAGATGTTTTAAACACTGTAAATAGAAAAGTTGAAAATTTTGGAATATTTCATACATTCATGAATCTTCTTTAAAAAGCAACAGCCACTCATTGCCACCAACCATCTAATGAGAAGTGGCGAATGTGACTGATCAAATCCTATCCTTCTGCTTTCCTATCCAGAATGTTGTTAGGCACAACTACTACTTTTCAAAGAGGTGTTTGCTAGCTCTGGGAGAGACATTGCCAAACCCACACCTGTTCACTCATATTTAGCTAGTGATATATAAACCACTGAATCAAGGATCATTTCTGCACTACACTGTTATAGTGCTCTTAGTCCACTTTCGACATCCTATAGAATCCTGGGGTTTGCAGTTTAGGGAGGGCCTTTAGAATTCTCAGCCAGAGGGATCTTTGGCCTTAGTAAACTACAAACCCCAGAATTCCCAGGATATTGAAAGTGCAATAATAGCACTATAACAGTGTAGTGCAGAAATGGCCAAAGAGTTGGAAGAACCCTTGGAGATCAGCTGGTCAGCACCTTGATCAATAATATATGGGCATTTAGAAAGCTTGTAGAGATGGATGGGTACACACACAGAAATACACACATACAAAGAGAAAGAGAGAGAATGAGAGACTGTTATTTTAATCACCCTCTTTGCCATTTGTGTTTCCTCATTCACAACAACACTTCATAGGGGTTCAGCAACAGTTAATTGGCTAGTTTTTGTGAAATATTAAATGGATCCTATTTGAGGAAAATATTTATTTTTAAAAGAGGATCAATATGTGGCTTATATGAGAGAAGAGCTTTGAAAAATTTCCAGTGTTTCACTAAAACTTGAGTAATGTTGTAACTAATTGTCTGTATCACCTCACCTCTCAGGCGCAACTGTACCACAAGGCAAAGCGAGGTGGCTTGCCTCTGGAGCTGCCAGATGAACTAGTTCTCTAGGACAGGGGATTTCAGCAGTTGTTGCTTATCGTACATGCAACACCTGCAGAAATTTCCTTCTCCATGCAACCTTTAAAGGAACAGGCTCTTTGTCTCTTATTTCACCAAATAATCAACTTGCCTCATATGTCAAATGTTGCATAATGTTCAAGGACAAGGACAGTAAAAGACCAAATATTTAATTCTTAAATATATATTTATGACCACCGGGGTCACCATTTGATTTTCTGCTTGAGACATCATAGTTTCTTAGAGTGTTGCTGTCACCCACTTTTCCTCTTAAATTCCCCTTTTGCTGAAAGATACTATGCAGAGCTTGGAAAATTATTCTGAAAAAGTAAATACCTACAGTAATACTTCAAGGGCCAAAGAATAACTTTGGGGCTTTTGTAGTTATAATTTAAAAGTAATTAGCTGTTTCTCTGAAGTGGCTGAAATAGTTACTTGTAGTGAATTCTGAAGTGGGTCTAAATGCTACTGGCTCTGCTATGACATCCTTGCTTGCTTGCTCAAGCACCTATCACAGAGCATGTAGTGCGTTAAACATGTGATTTATTGATTAAATGGGATAATGATGTTCAATCTTCTTATAAAAGAAAAAAAAATTAGAAGATAACTGGCTTTGGGGAGTGGTTACCTTTAGAGATAGTTTGATATGTTAAGAAATAAGATTATATTTAACAATAGTAATAGATTAAATGGAAGTGAAAAATATAGAATTAAGAATGAAATGATTATAATAAAAATGAATATAATGAAAATAAGAATTAAAGATAGGTAACAAAAATGTATAAGTAGTATGATATAGAATAAGCTGAACAAGTTTATGGTTTTAAGGGCAAAAGAGAAAAAAAATAATGTAAGTTTGTAGTGTTTAGAAAAAAAAAGGAAAAAAATTATTATTTTTTCTTTTTTTTGTTTGATTCACTATTATGTATAACACATGGTGTTTAATTTTTTTGTTTTTGTTTGTTTGTTATATAATCAATAAAAAATTATTAAAAAAAAATCACAGAGCATGTAGTAGCAGCAGAAGGCATGACATATCCAGAGCTTGAACCATGTAATATTTTTCCTTCAGCGTTTAGTGAGGCTGCACCCCATCACTGTAAAACGCAACTCTGAAAAGTACTGTTACATTAAAAAAAGAAGTGAAATATTATCTTTTGTTGAAGTCTGATCATAATCTAGCTATATATTTATAAGTGGACAAAGAAGGTAATTACTAGTCACTAGTTACTTCCAAGCTCTGATATATGTCACAAATAAAGTGCTCAAATGAAACAACTGGAACACTTTGCTTCAAGTGAGGAAGAAAATGCAACATGGGAAATTTCTTTTGTTTGGTATCTTACTCTGGAAACAGATTTACAAAGAATCTGAAAAGGACATCATAACTAATTTGTCTCTTGGAATCTGTTTCTTTTTGTTGTTGTCCCCCCCCCGCAGCCAAAGCATAGTTCTTTTACTTGATGACACTTCTCAGCATTAAATCAGACACAGTAGATGATTATGTGAATAGGAGTTATTACTACTATATATAATGGCATTTATAATTCTCCACATACTCATGTAAACACACATCAATGTAAAATGTAAAGCAGCAACTAAAAGACATCATTAAGCAAAGTCAAGCCTAACTGTATTTGACACACACACACACAAATATGCAAAATACATCACATGGTATAGAATTCCTGAGATGGTTCTATTTTTGATGGATATCAGAGAATTGCTTGTTTGAATTTTCCCCTGTATTAAAAATGACACACAACAAAAACTAACTTTTCAGGGAGAGGCTAGACTAGAGATGCAGTTCTTTTTGTCAAATTTACAAAGGAGCTTAAATTCTTTCTTTACCCACATGGGCCAAATTCAATGGACACCGATTTTTGTAAGTATGGAGAAGATCATGTTGCATTTGTTTTTCATACTGCTATGATAGGTGAGGAACCAAGCAGAAAAAAAGAGGCAGCAAGCCTAACTAAGAAGCACCAAAATAGCTGAATAATTTTTTTAAAAAAAATGGAGATAGGAACGGGGAGGAAAAAGAAAAGAAATGTAGCAGAGCTTTTAAGACTATCTGGTTTTTATTTTTGCATGAGCTTTTGTGGATATAAACATGCTTCTCTAGAGGCAGTACAGAATGGTATTAAGGCCTCCGGTATAAAGCATATTTATGTAGTTATGGGAGTAGGATAGAATGTAATAGGATCCAGAAAGATGCAAGTAATGTTTCTTGCTGAACATTTTCAAAGTGCTTTGTGAGGTGAAACAGGGATTTCAAATCTTTACAGTGGTCAGTTAGTGTTGGTGAAAGCAATACATCTGCTTACCAAAAGTCAGTTTCTCTGGATTCAAAACTCTTTCTGAGAAGATTTCTATTATTACATGTGCAGTTGCAAGGATTATTGTATTAGTATATTTTAATGGCAATTTTTAAAATTATTTTTATATTAAAAATATAACAAATAAAATACATAATCAATAATGGTAATATTTATAGGAACTAATTATACAAAATACATATCTTCATAGCCTTCCTCTATTCCTTCCTAGGACATAGTAGTATTTTGAATATAACATAACCATATTTCCAAAAAAACAAAAACTCTAATTAAATTCTTTGTTCTTGATATAATCTATCTAATAAGCATTCAATACACTGCTATATGTTAATCATCGCACAGTATTGCTTATATACTTTACAAAGTATAGTTTGTTATTCCCATCTTTGTTTTAATCTGATTTTCCACATCAAAATTACTATGTCAACTAGCCTTAAATTTTGATTTTTTTAAAGGCAATAGTTGAAGGGCGCTCATTCACTAATGACTTTATGATCTGTCTGTCCTTTTAATCTTTGGGTTAAAATATCTGCCATTTTTATTTCTGATAGATTATAAAGCCAATGTTCTGTCTTGATGTTGGGTGCCATGAAGTCATTGTCCCTTTTCGCACGCAGTTTCTGTTGCGAGAGGGCCTCTTGAGCGTCGCGTGAATGGGAGCGTCGGTCCGTACGATGCACTCCCATTCATGTGACGCTCACGAGCCTAAAGCGGGCCGTGCGCAAATTTTTTTATTTTCGGCTGGGAGCCGAAAATACTGTGTGGTCGCGCAATGCTCCCGGGACCCTCGCGCACTTACCTGCTGTGTGGTGCGTCGGACGAGCTGGGCCAGTCACGCTTCCTCCCCCAGCGCAGCCTACAGCTCCCAGGCTGTGCTGCGGAAGGAAGGAGTGGGGCGCTAGAGCGACAGTCACGCGACCAGGAAGCGAGCTACGGGACGAAGGAGCAGGGAAGCGGCAGCATTCCTGCTGAGGCTTTTCGCGGGAGAGCCCCCCCAGCCATGCAAATAGGTAACGTGTGAAAAGGGCCATTGTCTTTGTTCACAGCTCTGCTAATGGATTGGACTTTGTAAATATAATTCAATTCAGCAGTTTCTCTTTCTAATCTTCCTTTGGAGTTTCCTGGTTCAAGGAAAGAGAATTCCATAGCCTGGGAGCCCCCACCAAGAAGGCATTCTCACATATTCATTTAAAACCCCCCTCATGTTCCTTCTGCTGACTGTATAAAACAATTTTAGACATTTCACAATTCTTGCCTATTCCTATTTTCATTAACTCTGTGGGACATAAAGAGAGCAGAGTTACAATAAAACTAGTGGCACTTATGTGAGGAGGATGTCCACCTTATGATATTAGGGATGTGAAAAGTACATGGGAATCAGATCCCAGGAGAGGGGTGGGGGGGGAAACCTGGAAGTAGCTGAACTCCAGTCCTGAAAATGTTTTCTGAATGATTCATTTCCAAATTCCAAACATATGTCTATGACATACTTTTAAAAATCATTTCCCTGCTTTATACTTCCATTTAATAAGAAAACACAACTAAGTCTTCTATTTGATTTGGCCTCACATTTAAAAAAATCCTGAAAAATTACTTTACTGCTTTCGAAGTTTTTCCCCATGGAGAAGAATTGCCATTTGATAGAACAACTGTAGCAGTAAATTAAAGCTAACGTCTGCCAGCAGATGTACAGGTTATTGGGTTCATGCAACCCATGCAAATTATTTATATAATGGATTGCATGTCATCACCAGAGAGTGGTTAATATTTAATATCTTTAAAAGAAAATTAAGGCAAAATATAATATCATTATGGGACTTGCTTGTTTAAAGATTAGAGATGAAGAGCAGTAATTTTAAAGAAGGAAATTCTACTCAGTTCTTTCTCAGTCACAAAGTACTGCAGAAAACTCCCAATAATTGAGTGAGGTGCTTCTTGTCTTCTTCAGGCTTAAAAAAAATTAACTTTCTTTCTTTCTTTCTTTCTTTCTTTCTTTCTTTCTTTCTTTCTTTCTTTCTTTCTTTGTCAATGTGTTAAAACAGTACTGTCCTGCCTTTTAGGATGGAATCTTAGAGCAATGTACAGTATAAACCATTTAAAATACTTCCAGATTAAAACCATAAATAATTTAAACAAGATGAAAACATGTAAAACAAAGCAACATTTGAAACCACTTTAAAACCAATAACCATTTTAAGTCATGTACCTGTATACTTTGGCATAAATTAGTCTTTAAAGGCTTAACTGAAAAGCCATGTTTTGGATTGACACTGGAAAGAAATTTATGCTGGGCCTTTAAAAGGAGAGCATTTTCTATTTCTCTCCTATGTTCTTCCACTGGTGGATCAAGGGTGCAGGGTCCTCCCACAGAGTTCAGTTCTTTGGCAGATATATATGTGGAGAGGTACTCCTTCAAATGTCAAAGTCTCAAGCTGTTTAGAACTTTAATGTTATCACTGCCCCCTGGAATTCAGAAAAAAGTGAACTGGTAGTCAATGACTTGCATGTTAGCTGGACAGGGAATCTGCCCTGAGTTTTCGGCCATTCCCGCACTACACTGTTATAGTGTTATAATTCCACTTTCAACATCCTATGGAATCCTGGGGTTTGTAGTTTAGGGAGGGGCCTTTAGAATTCTCAGCCAGAGAGCTCTTTGGCCTCAGTAAACTACAAACCCCAGAATTCCGCAGGATGTTGAAAGTGGAATAATATCACTATAACAGTGTAGTGCAGAAGACTGAACTTTAAAAGAGGAATTCAAGGTCCAGTTTCCACAAGTGACTGCACAAGTTTCCACTAGAACTGCTGTTGGTTGGTTAAACAGTTAACTGCTTTGAAGTTTGCAGACATTTTCAGATTTTGGTCTACAACTTCTACTAACTCATCTAGTCTCGTCAAGAAAAGAGACTGTGGGAGGTGTAATTCAAAACAGCTGTTCTCTCCTGGTACAGTGGGGTGCCATGAACAACAGCTTGAAGACTGCCTTGAATCCCATCTTGGGAGAAAGGTGGGGTATACATTCAATATAAATTCAGTAAATAAATTAAATTAATCATATAAATAAACATCTCAACTTCCTGCCTTCCAGTTTCTCTGTGATTCATAATACAAAAACCTTTCTACACGCACTTACCAGGGAAACAGAGGGGAATGGAGTCTGAGTAGGCCTACCCACCACTTTAGTTGAAGCAAGAGCAAACAGAGTGGTTTGTCTGAATACTTAGCTAGTAGGCAGGAAGAAACACCAGACAGTGGCCATTTCTGCACTAGACTGTTATAGTGCTATTATTCAACTTTCAACATCCTATGGAATCCTGGTATTTGCAGTTTAAGGAGGGGAAATAGCCAGTGTGAAAAGACCTCAGGTCTAAAATCTTCCTCTTTATGCCAGAAGAAGCAGAAGACCTACCACAAAGTTGGTGGGGATTTGTAAGGGCCTAGACTTGAGATAATTTCAGATCCAACCCCCCCCCCTTGCATTTTTTTTCTTCCTTTATGCTCTACATCTTCAAACAAAGGCTGCTATCTGCCTTCTGGCCATCATTTTGAGGGCAGTTCCCTCACCCCATAGCAACTGTACTGGGTGTTTGCCTCCTGATTTTTGCCCAGTGGCATCTGGTGGCACCCATGTAAGTGGGCCAGAGAATCTGCTTTGGACTTTAGCCTGGACTCTAAAAGAGTCATTGTTGCTTTTGCCTGGTTGCATAGCTGAAAGGCTTGAGTCACAGGGCCTTTCCACACTACACTGTTATAGTGCTATTATTCCCCTTTCAACATCCTATGGAGCCCTGGGGTTTGCAGTTTAGGAAAGAGAGCTCTCTGGCCTCATTAAACTACAAATCCCAGAATTTCGCAGGATGTTGAAAGGGGAATAATAGCACTATAACAGTGTAGTGCAGAAAGATCCACAGCTGTCTTCTAATAATCTCTCCTTCATCTTTTCATTTTCCAGATGATTTCAGCTTCAATACTGAAAAAAACCAGCCTGCATGACTGTTCAAGGATTCTGGGAATCAAAGTCTCAAATGTCTGGCGTATCAAAGTTTCAGAATCACCAGTCTTAAATGTCTGTTTCCTTGGTTTTTGCTCTGCTCCACACACTGGTTGCATCCAGATCTAATTTCAACTGTTGGCATCTTGCAGATTCACACTTTGACTGTACATCTCATAAAGCCTATCCATATTCTATATCTGCATAGTCGTGTGTGTGTGTGTGTGTGTGTGTGTGTGTGTGACCTATATTTGCATATGTGTGTACTCAAATCACTATCATTGTGCATTTCAAGAGAAACATACCCAGGCCCATGTTTAAAGCCAAAACAGAATGAAGAAGAATTAAAACCCATTTTCTCACTATAGTGATCTGAGCATTTCAGTATCATAAGAACTGATAAATAGCCCACATGTCAGACATTTCATTTGCTTAATCAAAATTCCTAGTCTGCTAAATTAATCACACACCCCAGGGCTACAGGAACAGATTTCCAATTTAGCTGCAGAGCATTATTAATAATGAAAAGTTCTGGAACCACTTCTTGATTTGAAGTCTCCTTTTGTTGATTAGGCAGGTTTAAAATGAGAGGACTAGAAGGGAGAATATGTTGTTCCCTTGGGCACTGTTAACAAATATAAAAGAATTATTGATATCCTAACTTTTGTGCGTGGAAAACTATAATAAGCCTACCATGCACAGTGGTGACTAGTGGTTTCCATGTCAGTGGGGTTGTATATCTGTGCCAGGCTTTAATCTAAACTTTAAAGGTGCTACACAAGATGCTGAACCTCCTTTGGAGATAGGGTTCAGAACCCTGGATAGCTCCTCTGGACTAAACTCACAGATATGGGAAGCCAACATCCATCACTGTATGGCCCTTTTCGCACTGAGGCTTTTTGCGTGAGCCGGGGTGGGCGGCTTGCGCGAAAAGCCTCTTCCGAGAGCCTGCCGGTTCCCCGCTCGTTCCTTCCGCAGGTGAAGGAACAAGCGGGGAAGCGGCAGCGTCCCGGAGGCGGAGGCGGCTCGCGCGTCCATCCTTCCCCGCTTGCGCGAGAAGCAGGAGCCTCTCGCGCCGCCCCCCGCGCACGCGGGAAGCGAGCGACAGTCGCGCCCGTCCCCCCGCGCGCGCCAGGAGCGAACGACAGTCGCGCCCACCCACCCCCCGCACGCGCGCGCAAAGCGGGAGGCTGTCGCAAGCAGCCCCCCACCCGCGCAAAGCAGGATGCCATCGCATCCGTCACGCAAGCGCCCCGCCCCACCCCTTCCTTCCGCAGGAGCGGAGGGAAGGAAGCCCTACCCGGCCGCCTCTCCGACGCACCGCACAACAGGTAAGTGCGGGTGGGCGCTGGGAGCGTTGCGCGAGTGCGGGGTGATTTTCGCTTGGAAGCGAAAATCAAAAACCCCGCGCTCGCGCCGCTGCAGCCCCGTGAGAGCGCCGGAAGTGGGAGTGCGTCGTGTGGAGCGGCGCTCCCACTCCCGCACGACTCACGGGGCTATTTCGCTCGGGAAAGCCCGTGCGAAAAGGGCCAACATCTCCACATAGCAAATGGACTGCCAGGAGCTAAGCTGGAAGCATTTGCATGCAGTGAGCATTCCAGACATTATAAAATGTAGTCATACTTTCTGAACACTTTTAATGAGAGCCTGCATGGTGAGAACTGTAAGACTGGCACTTTTTAAGAAGATTGGATAAGAAATGACTGCGGTATTTGACTGCAAAGATTCCCTCTTGAAGTGCCATTTTAATTTGTGACCATTTGATACATACCCACAAGATCCCTCCAGGTTTTCCTTTATCAGTTTTAGATTTTATGAAAAATAGAGGAAAATTGCAGAAAAGTCCTTCATATGTATCTATGTGTGTATATACATGTGTGCATGTGTAAACTTTAGGAGCTATTAAAGTCCCAATTTTCATTGGTTATGTATCATACTTTGACACCATCAGAAATTCTTTTGGGCTTTGAGTTTCATTCCTTAACTTTTTATATGCTACTAATTAAAGTACCTGACTCAGCATGGAAGACCCTTAACTTGATATACTGAATCTTCAAGCAACATAATACAATTGTCAGCATTAGGCACATTCTGCCTACCAGATCTGAGTGAATCCCTGGCTTTTGAGAACCCTTAGCAGGATTGCTGCAGTAGCGAACCCTTACCAACCCACAGGAAAGGGATTTGATTAATCCACGTCTGTGGAGAAGGACTCTATTACAGCACTGATGTAACTTTGTCCTTCTGACTTTGTTACCAGTGGCTTCAAACTATATTGATTGCAAATCTGTAACTTCAAAATGTTTTAGTCTGTCAAGTCCTGGATATCTTGCGCTTACAAACTTCACTCAGAGTTTGAACAGAAGTGTTTATTTGGAGCAAAGCAAGCAACACAGCAATTTTCCTGAGAAGCTGCTGAGACTACCACATGTTAGATGGTTACAGATTTTATACCTTGTCATACAAATCTAGGCATGCATACCAGTGATTAGTGAAAGTCATAAATGTCACATCCTCCCATCAGCACAAACGCTTTTCCAAACCCTTTATTATTTACATATCTTTCATCATGTTCCTGTCTCCTTTATCTTTCCATTGTCCTTTCCCATAACACCTTCCTGCTTACTTTTGCATTCCCCCTTCTTGTCTTCTTTCTTCTTGCCCAGATACAAAGTGACATCAAACAATGCAGTGAATAACCATTGGTGCTGTGGGATTCTTTAGAAGTTCCAACCAGATATATGTTTGCAAGTAGCAATTGGCAATTGATATACTGGAGTGCTTAGTAACCTATACCTCTGTTTAATCTAGTAAAACTGTTCTATTACATATAGTAATACACATCCAGCATACTTATGACAGAAACCATGCATCTTGGAATAATCATAGCAAGCAAAGTCACAAACCGTTGGCCATTTAATTTCAAAATAATAACAATTCAAATGAAAAGGCTTGATTTGTAAGTTACTGCAGTACACAAAAACAAAACTTGAAAACCAAAAACCAAAATTCCGGTTCTGGAATTCCAGAGGAGGGTTTTTTTTTTTTTTAATAAAATAAAAGTTGGAAGGCCACACATCAAACATACTTTAGTTATGGGTTTTCCACACTGCCAATGAATGGTACTAGAAGATTCTTGTAGTTCTTTCAGTCTGTCCCTTCCTCCTTTCCATCTAACAAATGATGTAACTTCACAGCTTGGAGAAATGAGCCTGTAAAAGACACACATGGGAATTATTCACACCATGTTCCAACTACAGCTTGTCACGGGGCAGAATAAAGTTACCTTACCCTAGGGTAGGCGACTGTCAGAGACTAGGGGCCACATTGCTCCCAACAGAATCCTCTGCACACACTAAAAAATCCACAAATCTTTTTGCCTCCAAATGCCCAAAATACCCCCGGGGACATTGAGGCATTTTGCCATGTTTTTGCTCCCTCCTCCATTTTAGGCTTGAGAGAGGCTTTTTTCTTATTAACCACAGAAGGTAATTGTCGGGGGCTCCAGCCTGGCCGGCCCCCCTGGAGTTTCGGAGGCCGCCGCAGATGCGGCCTCTGGAACGGAGGATGACCCGGACGACTCCCGAGTCGCCGCGGAGGCCTCTGCCGCCGGGAAGGGCCTCCCGGATGCCGCGGAGGCCGCCGCCACTGCGGAGGACGCCGTGGAGGACGCCGCGGAGGACGCTGCCACCGGGAAGGGCCGCCCGGATGCCGCGGAGGCCGCCGCCGCCGCTGAGGAGGACACCACAGAAGCCGCCGTCGCCAAGGGAGAGTGCCCGGTCGTCACGGAGGCCGCCGCTGCTGAGGGAGAACACCCGAGCGGCCTGCCGAGGTAGGCGGGACCCAGGCTCCATCCTGGGGCACCGCCCACCCGTGGCCCCAATCCCGAGGAAGCTGCCGGCCCTCCTCCCACGTTCCAGCAGTGGCAGCAGGCCAAGGAGGCCGCCCGCCGCTCCCGACAGCTGCTGGAGTGGCGGCTGCAGGCTGAGAGCTCTCAGCTGACTGATGGCTCGCAGCTGTGAGCCCGGCTGAGGGCTTGCAGCTGCGAGCCAGCTGTCAGATTGGCTGCCGCCGACCCTGGAGGCCTACTTAAGGCCAGCGAGAGGCAGAGGCAGGCATGGATCAACAACTGTTGGCTGTCTGTGAGATGTCTGTCTGTGCCTGGTTCCAGCCATGCCTGTCTACGACCGTGTCCTTGTCTGGAGTCCCAGCCAGCCCAGCCTTCTCCCAGCATCCTGGGTGAAGTAACCCTTTCTTTACTTTCTGTTGTACCTGCTGTAAGGACTGTTTGTGTTTGCCTTAGACTGCTGGCAGGGGCCTCCACAGGCGAGACTCCTGTAACTCCTGACCCACCCCTGCTCGACCCCAGCCTGCTGCCGACAGTAATCCAGGAGAATTTTGGGGAAACTCTTTGGAAAATTCTTTATATTTTACCCTTGGGATGCTCTGAGAAGGCACAAAAAAAAGCCTAGGGAAGAACGTGGTAGATCGACGTACTTTAACCATTCCTACCCAGGCTTTCACCAAGGTTTTCTTAGGCCCTCTTGTATTCAACTGCTTGCCTTGCCTCAAAATGTACTACTAGGGATATTTCTGTGGGCCCTAAAATCTGGTTTCTGTAAATTTTCATAGGTCCCAGGAACTGTGCCTAAAGTGCCTAAAGGATAAGGCAGCCCCACCCCTTCCTGGGTTCCATAAAAAATAGTCAATCATTTGAGATATTTCGTGTGGCATTCCTAGAATGAAGGTGCTTCACATACAGTAGTTGGAACTGTTCTTCATCTTCTAGGCTGTGAGAAATGGAAAGCACTTTATTATAGTTGTTTTGCTTCTGTTTCTGAGAACTTTTGGAAGGAAAAGGCCTTGTCTTTGTCTATTTGAGTAACACATAAAAAATCCTGCTTTGCAGACATAGCCCAGCTTTTGTTAGTGCTGAATTGTGCTCACACCTGAAAAAATGCAAAGCATCAAGGGAAGTTCTTCATGGACTGGGTCCCTCCTTAGGAGCTAGAGCAATGTGCTTTGCTATGAAACACTCACTACATCCAACAATCATTAATAAAATTTCCTTTTATACCAGTAGCTCATGGTAATCTGGGCTATATGGGAGTGACCCAGCTGAACTTATTGCTCAGTTGAGAACAGCAGTAGTCTTAAAAATCCTTGAGATGATAATTTATTGATTTTTTAAATTTTGATTTTAAAAATTTACATGTTTAAATTGAATATTTTAATTTGAATATTATTGTTTACTGTCCTATCTTTTCCTGGCAGAAAGGCAGGAGGATGAATCCTAATTAAGGAAACCTGTTACCAGTACCTAGGGCACGGAGGTAGTACTGCAGGATTTGAATGCATGGACACATTTAAATTAATGAAAATTAATTATTGCATTTTTTTTTAAAGGGAAAGCTATGCTTAGCAAATTTAGCTGTTTCAGCTTTCTGGAGTTATAACTCTTAGCAGACAGACAAACAGAACCCTCTTTTAGTAGCAGTTGTTTGTTTATTTATTCTGAATAAAATGGCAGCAGAATAATTTCTTTTCCAATTTGTTCTTAGTCATGGCATATAGTGACTGTTCAGATAAAAATAAGTAATCAGTTCGAAACAGATGATGTTAGAAGGTTACGAGTCTTCAGGAATTACCTTTTTAACATCTGATGTTGTTCTTGTGAGGATTCAAGGTATTTCCTACTTATAGCAACTCTAAGTCAAACCAGTCATGGGGTTGGCAAGATTTGTTTAGAAGGAGTTTGCCTTTGCCTTCTTGTGAGCCTAAGAGAGTGTGACTTGCCCAAGGTCACCCAGTGGGCTTCCATGGCCAAGTGGAGATTGGAGCCTTGGTCTCCACAGTTGTAATAAAATGCTCAAACCACTATACCACACTAGTTCTGGACAGCAGTTTTAGCCATGAGCCATAAATAGCCCAATTTGTACGTATCACACTTAAACATATTGGTCATACATTAGAATGAGAAAAACAGAGGTTAAAATGACTGCCATATTTGCCCCCATGTGTCTGGGAGAGATACCGTGTAGTCACATATATAGGGGTATTTGTTGCCCTATTTTGAAGGCGCATGTGGTGGTTGTGGTACATCTCTTCTGCAAAAACCCAAATTTGTCTTCATGTATTGTATCCTGTAATATCTTCTTCACTCTTTTAGCAAGAATTAATGTAAAAATCTTATAATCATTATTCACAAGTGAAATAGGTCTATAATTCTTAGGATCTGTCACACCTTGTTCATTTTTTGGAATTAATGTATTTTTTTTTGAAATATGGAAACCTGGCAGATTTCACATACTTTTCAAAATGCCATAAATCTTTTGCTAGATTGGATATGTGTTACATTTCAAAGTCTCTTCTAAATCATCTTAAAAAAAACTGAAAATCTACCAAGAATTTGGTCTGATCACAATCCAATAACAATGAATCTTAAGGAGAAGAAAAAATGCTTCAACTGGAGACTAGGTGAGACTTTATTAAAGAATACATTATTAGTGAACAAAGCTAAGAAGGAAATTAAAGAATATTTTGAGAACAATTTAAATGTAGAAATTGGAATTGACACAGTTTGGGACATGGCCAAAGCAGTATTAAGAGGTTTCTTCATTGAGTAAAAAGTAATAATCAAAAATTAAAATCAGATTATTGACAGATCATAGATGAAATTGCAAGTAAAGAAAAAGAGCTTCAGAATTCACCAACAGAATTAAAGATCCAGAGACAAAAATCTTAGAAAAACAAATATCTATGTTGGCCACAGATGAAATAGAAAAGAAATTGAAATTCATAAGACATCATAACTTTGAAATGGCTCTCATATAAACTGAGAAAAGAAAAAGAAGAAAGAAAGATTATGAAGATCCAAGAGGGTGACCAACTGATTGGAAACAACAACAAGATTTTAAAAATATTGCATAAATATTTTGCAAATGTATATAAGGTGGAAGCAATTTCTAAAAATAAACTTGATAAGTATTTGGAAAGTCAAAACATACTGAAAATTTCTGTGGATCAAAAAAACAACCCCCCCCTCAAATGCCTTAATTACTCTAGAAGAAGTCTCGGCAGCAATTAAAAGAACTAAAATTAGCAAATCAGCAGGACCAGATGAATTTACCACAAATTATTATAAACTCTTCAAAGAGGAACTACAAATTCATGTGAAAAATGTTTTTAACAATGGTCTGCAGATGAAAGCAATTCCTAAGTCTTGGGAAATACCTCTGATAACTCTTAATACCTCAAGAAGGTAAAAATTTGCCTAAACCAAACAATTACAGGCCTATTTCACTCTTAAATACTGATTATAAAATATTTACATCATTTTTGGCAGAGAGACTTAAATAATTTTGCAAGAGATATTCATGAAGACCAAGCAGGTTTCCTGCCTAAGGCCCTTTCCGCACCTTACCTTTTTTCGCATTGGGTTGCAGGGATTGCGCGAGCAGCCTCCAGCAAGAGGTTCTCATGTCCCCGCTGCTTCAGCTCTGCATGAGCTGCCTGCTTCTGAGTAGGTAGCATGAGAGCCCCGCCTCTTCCTTCCTCAGCACAGCCTGGGAGTTTCCCAGGCTGCACTGGGGCAAGAAGCACAACCGGCGTGGCTCCGGAGGCTCCGCATGCCAGGTAAGTGTGCGCGGGGCCTGGGAGCAATGCGCAATCATGCACCATTTTTGGCTTCCAGCCAAAAATGAAAAGGTGCGTGAGTGGTGCCTGCCAGCCCCTGGAGCATCGCATGATTGTGAGTGCATTGTGCAGATCGCTCCTCACAATTGTGCAACACTCCAGGCACCCTTTCTCATGGCAAATGCCATGCTGAAAGGGCCAAAAAAAGAGAATGTGAGATATGCAATTTATGCCATTGAATATCTGAACAAATACAAAAACAAGAAAGCAGCTTTAATATTTATCAACACTGAGAAGGCATTTGGCAATGTGAACTGGGATTGTATGATAGCGATATTGCAGGAAATGGCAATGGGCATGAATATACTTACATGAATCAAAGTGATTTATAACTCTCAGGATGCTAAGATTATGGTCAATGGAGATACAACAAAACCATGCAACATCGAGAGGGGGACAAGACAAGGATGCCCCCTCTCCCCATTCCTATTTATATTAATTTTAGAAACTTTACTAAAGAGAATAAGAGAAGAAAGTGGAATTAAAAGATTGAAAGTTAAAGATTCAATTTTCAAAGTCAAGGCCTTCAAGGATGACCTTCTGATCATTCTTGAAGATCCTTTAAGGAGCATTACCTCTTTGTTAAAAATATTTGAAGAATACTGTGAAATAACCAGCTTTAAAATTAACAAAGTTAATCCTATATTTAAAAAACAAAATCCCTTTTTTGTTCCATAAGTGACCCAGCTACTTATTTGATGATGTCACGACACGATCAGCCAATAAGATGTGACTGATGTGGCTAGATGACAATATCATGAAGCCAAATCAGAGTGAAGACAGTACTTCCTGCCTTTGCTTTAAATGTTCAGAGATGTTCATGCATACGCTGAAAAAGGCCAAAATGCCAAAATGTATGACTTTTTTATGATTATTTGGCTCAGTCATAGAAATCAAATAGTTCAGCTAATATTTTGGGGAAATGTACTTTTAAAACCCACTTTTTCTTGGTTTTGCAACATATTTTGTGGTGCTGTTTATGGTTTTTCAAAAATGGCAAGTTGTTAGTATGTACGTAAGTAAAAGAAAGCACACTCCCCATGCTGGAAAACAATGGCTCCATCCTTTGAAAATTAATTTTAATAACTGTGGCTAGTTTGCTGTGAGTCAAAGAGTTTTGCATGAACACACACAATTAAATTAATATGCAAATATTCTGGCTCTGCCGAGAGTACAAAGAAGTATTTTTTGTAACACATACAAAGGGGTGGGGATATTTTCTCCCCATATTTCCATTTGTTTTTTTGTTCTTTTTTTTTTTTTGTGCTGACAAGTTGGTAAAGACAGTTAGGTAATGGTCCCAGGGCTTGAATGTCAGAGCCAACTTTGACCTACCATTAAAATGGAGAGCAGAATATCTTGCCACCTCAATGCCATTGGTCATGAAACTCTCAGACATGCTAAATTAATCTTCTCCACAGTGTACTGCAGTAACAGCAAAACTCTGACACTTATTGGCTGAGATCCCAGATGGGGCATATGTTCTTTGCATGTAGAGGAAATGCTCAGTGCTGATAGGGCCATGTCTTACCTCTAGGCAACTGCCAAATTTTGAGGATGTTGCTGAAACCATTAAACAGTCATGGAGGAGGAAGGAAGGAGAATGTTGACAGAGTAGCCGGGCCTGCCTCCCTTACCTGACGCATTTCACTTCAGAGAAAGGAAGAGGAATGGCAGCTTTTTTCCTCTGGAATTCCATTGCAGCAGTGAACCTATCAGGTTTCGTAGCTTTCTAGGATCAAGAGAATAGAGAAGAGCACTTTATATCTTTTAAAATGGGACATACACACACAAAACACATGCATTTCATTAAAAGGATTCTGACCATGCATTGACAAATTGAGTTTGACCTGGCTCTTGATTTGATGATTTGGACTGGGGCCTTACCTGGTTGGACTGATTTGGTCCTGATTTGGACATATTCAAATCTGAATCTGAACTGAAATTCAGAAATTTATTTTTCTTCTTGTGTCTTCCACTGACTTGCATTAAAAAACAAAAACAGTAATACCTTTTTATTCTGTTGTTTCACCCAGGCGTATGAAATCTGGATACGTGATGGTCCCTTTGGAGGGTGTTAATCCTGCCAAATTACAACCATGGTAGTCCAGCAAATATTTCAAATGCAGTTCTCCTGCTAAATCTTACTTTAGTTTTAAATCTATTTTCTTCAGTGTAACACTCAACTCTGACCACTGTAATATTTTTATGCTTTTTCTGCAGTATCAATACAGTGCTTCTCTGAATTTAGAAGATACTCTTTAGGACACTAGCTTTAGCTACTCTTTAGCACAGTGCCTCTAATTCTCAAAAGTCTCAGGGTTAGCATCATCTTCCAGGATGATGTTTAATTCAGAATGAGAATTTGGACTGGCTAAGAATAGGTCCAAACTGGTCCAGACTAAATCAATATAAAATTGAAATCACCAAACTGGGCCACCTGGAAACAAATGTTAGTGGTCTTACACAAAACCCAACTTCTATTAGAGAGACAATTATTTTCTCCAGCACAGTAGAATTCCCTCTCTTGGGAGGTGAGGTTAGCTCCCTCTTTATCTTGCTTTACACAGATAATAAAACCTGTTAATGTTCCATCAGGCTTTTAATGCTCTGTAATGTGTTGTGCCACTCTTCAGCCTGAATTTTAATGCTGCTCTCAAGTTTTATTGTATGATATGGTTTTTGCTCCAGTGTTTCTCGATTTTATGTTAAGTGTTCATGTTTTCTTTTAGTTGTGTGTTAACCTAGGTGCCTGGTAATGTTGGATATCATTATTGAATAAATAAATATATTTTGCAGTTATATTGCTAATCTTCTGCCTCACTCAAGCAAATTTTTCCCAGACATTTTCATCTTGAAAATGAGTTTGCAACCATGTATAGAGATAAGTGTTCTTAAGACCCCTTTCTGGGGTTATGTAGGTGAAATGTGAAGTTTATATAACTCTGCATCCCCCAGGGAAGAGAATGTCTACTGTAGAGTATAATTAAAAGGTTTTTATGGCTGATGAAAAGTGTCTGTAGGGCAAATGATTCTAACAGTTCCCGCTTCAGTAAACTGCAAAGGATATGTACATGCCATGAGTTAGCTCACCTGCAGTAAATCTGTATAGTTCAAGGTAATGTGTGAATAGAATCTGGGCTGACAGGATGGACATTTAGGTGTAACCCTTTGAGGATGGATGAAGATGTATGTAACCCTTTGAGGATGAGGATGACTTAGGCCATTTCTGCACTCTGTTATAGCGCTATTATTCCACTTTTAACATCCTGTGGAATGCTGGGACTTGCAGTTTAGGAAGGGGTATTTAGTATTCTCAGCTAGAGAGCTCTTTGGCCTTAGTAAATTATAAACCCAAGAATTCCACAGGATGTTGAAAGTGAAATAATAAAACTATAACAGTATAGGGCAGAATGGCCTTACATAAAGACCGGATGAAGACCAATAGAACAAAAGATGTGCCAAGGGAAAATCAGTTGACTTTGCCCAAGTTACTGCTATGAAGAATTCAACCACCATGAAAATGTTAGAACTTGTTCAGTGACACCAGAGTACCCCCACACCTACAAACTTGCTTCAGGTACCTCCAAGGTTTATTGGAGTGTGTGGGTATGTGTATGTAGGAAGCTGTATTTATTCCTTTCCTGGGGCTGTTCTCTTGATCAAAACCACTCTATTAAATGCATTCCCATCTGCAGGGAAAAGATACCAATGCATATAAGTATCTCAGAGTGAAAGAGTGATTCTTAGTGGAGAAGAGTGGCTCTTAGTGGAAGAATGGAACATTGAGAAAGATTTACACCTAACAGTTGGATTAGTTTAAAGAAAACGAAAGACAAATACTAAAAAAGATCAAGGAAGCAGAACAGAAGTCTGCTTTGGCCAAAACATTAGCAAACACTGAAATTTCTACTCTTATCTATTATTTATGCTATAGGATGATGAAGGGAGGGAGGGAGGGAGGAAGGAAGGAAGGAAGGAAGAAAGAAAGAAAGAAAGAAAGAAAGAAAGAAAGAAAGAAAGAAAGAAAGAAAGAAAGAAAGAAAGAAAGAGCATGAGGACCACAGAATTTGCAGAATTCAGTAGAAGCACTCTGTCCAGTCTCAGCTACAGCGTGGCTGCCACTAGTAAATAATGGATAAAGGACATTAGTCTCTAGAGATGCAGTCCTGGCAGCTTGCCCTCGCTGCCATTGTGCTTATAAAGAAAGGAAGATAAGCAGCCTTTTCTTAGAACTCCTGATTCTTGAAGCAAAGAAGTGTCCACCTCTTTTTGTGACTGAGCAGTCATGGTAGGAAAAAACAGTATTCTGAACACAGACTATCAAAACAAAAAGAGTTTGGCCAGAAGGCAAATAGGAATGAGAAAGAGAAAAGCTGGAGACATTTTTTCCTGAAGTGTCAAAGAACGTGTCATGAAAAAAGCATCATTGCCCATGATGTGTGCCCTCATTATAATATAGTGTTGCTAAAAGCCTCTAAATGAACAGAAATGGCACCAGCTACATACACACCACTGGTTATGATTCGTCTTTTCATGAGGGATGAAATGGACATCTGTGAGATTGTCTGTTCTGCTTTGAACATTAACTATTCAAATATGCTGGAAATCACTATCAAATCAGCAGAAAAGAGCTGCAAGTACATTTCAAGGATCTGTGCAACAGAAAACAAAGTGGAATTATGTAAAGTCCCTCTGCTTAGTACTGGGGTGAGCTGGCTGAACCCAGGAATGGTCAGGAAGGGGTGTATTCTAGCATACTGTCTTGCCAGTGGCTGGAAGCACTGCTGCAGAAGCTTTTATGTTCTCAGCTCTCTTGGAGAAATGTTAATCCTTCCCACTCCAGATGAATTTACTGCAGTTCTCTTGGCATATTGGGCAAATCACCAAAAAAGCTTGGCTGAGCCATGAAGGTCTTGGAAGTAGGGATGTAATTCTTCATTAAGTTTCTTCATTAAGGTTCCAATGACTAATTTCAGCAATTTTCTTCCACCTGTAAGAAAGCCTTCAAAAACTACAGTTTTCTAAAGCTAAGTCATTATTCTGCACATTTGCACAGGGCTGTTTTGCACAGAAAACAGTAAATTTTTTGCACAGGAAACAGCATTTTGTGTGTGGAAAATAATATTCCAACACAGAAATATTAATTCTTGCACAGAAAATGTTGTTTTCTGTGCAGAACAAACTGTAATGGGGGATTTGTTCTGTACAAAATTTGCACGTGATTGTTTTGTGCAGAAAGCAATATTTTCTGCATAGGAAACAGCGTTTTCTGCATGGAAACTACATAGAAGTAATAATTCTTGCACAGAAAATGTGGAGCGGTCAGTCATGGTTTTGATTATGAACAAATGTTCTGTTACTAAAGTTATGTGTTTTACGAGAAAGACTACATTTCTTTCTTTCTCTGCTAGACTCTCTGTTGGTGGATGGATATGAGACTGATTATTGAGTAATCAGTTATATTACTCTGCTTTAGAGATCCAACAATATGCTATTTTATTCTGGGTACCTGGAGGAAAATTGGAATAAATTTTTGATAAATAAATAAAGCAGCAGCAGAGAAAAAAAGGCTGTGGTCATGCACCCATTCCTACGATGCTCAGATGTAAGAAGTTGCATAAAATACATTACATATCATCTTTGGGCAGTGTTTTGCCCAGCTCTGTGGGAGGCACATGACAAAAGAGATATTTCTTGGAGATCATGTACACTGACTGAAGAATATGTATATTGTTCAAGGAATGAACAGAATGAATATATATAGATATATATGAACAGAATGAACACATCATTCTGTTTATTCTGTATATGTATGTATGTGTGAGTATACACACACACACACACACATATATTATTTGTGTGTGTGTGTGTGTGTGTGTGTGTACATATATATATATATATAAAATGAAAGGCATGTTGGGAAGCATCTATATTGACAGGGGCTCAGGAGCCTTTGAACTTTTAAAATTCCATGCAGTGTCCGCCACTGTCTGCCAGCCTTTCCTTCAGTGTTGAGTGGAAGTGTTGAGATGCTGTCAAAGATGTTTAGAATCCTTCCAGAAGTCCAAGATTGCTGCTACAGCCTTCTCTAAAGGATTGTGACTGAAAGTTGAACAGGAGCTCTAATAAAGTCTTTTCCTGAATGGAATATAGCACTGGGAATCAAAGAACACTTTTCTCTTCCCTGCTTTCTCCACTGTTATATTCCATTTATGATGAGCACCAAGGAGGTTACTAAAAACCTTGGAAGCTTCCTGTGCAGCGGCCGAGCTTGGAGTGCATCGAGGGGTGGGTGGGATGGGGCGGGGCTACGGCACAGGAGTGTGGCCATGGTGTGCGAGGGCATGGCCACAGTGTGTGGGGCATTACCACAGCGTGCGAGGGGTGTGGCTACAAGCTGGGACGCCCCAAAAACATTGATGCTGGGGGCAAATTGCCCTCATCGCCCCTCCGTCCCTATGCGACTGCTCTTGTGATTCTAAGGCTTCTGCCAAGGTGAACTCACATGCTGGAGGAAAATTTTTAAAAAGAACATCTGTGCAAAGAGAGTAACATCAGTTCTGATGAGTGACTACTTGAATACAGTCTGTTGCTATTAAGTAATCACTGTGATCAACAGTTCAGCTAATGGCTACTGTCCTTCAAGCTTCACTTTGGACATGCCAGCTGCTATTACTGTTGCTTCATTTGCTAATGAAATCACAAATACAAGTTAATACATTCCACTCTACTCCTATGCATTTCAGCATTGTTTTAGAGGGCAAGTCTATGCGTGTGTTTTAGAAATATACAGTTATATATTGTTTGAATGCATTTTGTATCCAAGTGAAATGGCTTCATGAAGCATCCTCTATAGCCAACACAAAATCAGATGACAATGATTTGCTTATTTTCCCACCCTCTTTCGTGTGGCAGGGAATTCTATTGCATATAGATCTGTTTTTCCTTGCTCATACAATCAAATCTATTAGATGTGGATATCAAAAATGGTTGGAATTCCATGAGGGATATCTGCATTCAGAGTAGTCTAGTGGTTTTAGAATGTTTAGGATGGAATGATGGAGTAAAAGTCTGAGCTGCAAATGATTCTTAAGCTGCAGAACTGTGCAAAATTCTATTTTTAAAAAGCCTTTAGTTTGATCTTCTGGGATTCCATCAGCTATGATGCAGACACACGTTGGACTTCTGAAGTTAGATCTTGTATTAATAATTCCAAGGACAACCAGATGAAGTAACTGAAAAATATCTAAAATATATATCTATTAAATCAGTGTTAATGACATATTTTAAAACTATAAAAATTGGATCACCTGCCATATGTATCTCCAAAGGTCTGTTGGAATAGAATCTGTAAGTTCTGTTCAATTCCTATAAACGGGTATGGGCAAATGCCTCAGGTCTGAGGCCCACAAACACCCACTGCCAATCCTGGAAGGGCTGCACCTCTGAATACCCTATCTCTTTTCTTTTTTAAAGAAAATATTATAGCTTATTTTATTGAAAAAGCTCCTTGTGGCCAGTAGGAGCCATGGGAGGCACTCTCACCTGGTTTGGAGCCCCCCTCCTGTTCCAGATTCAGGAAAGAGACGTTTTTCTCAGCCAGAAAGTGATTACACACCAGGGTTTCCTAGCTGGATATCTTGGTTTCCCTGTTGGTTTCCCATCTAAGTATAAACCAGTTCTGATTCTTCTCAGCTTTCAAAATCAGACAGGCTTGGGAGCATTCGGGATGATATGGTTGTCTTTCCTGAAGCTAGAAACTTCAAGATTGAAAAATGATCTTAAAACTCTTTTGTTTCCCCCTGAGATGGTATAGGAAATTTTAAAATAATACTTGAAGGAGTGCCTCTCCCTCTCCCTCTCTCTCTCTATACCTGCAGAATAACTGAGGTCTGCTGGAGGTCCCTCTTCTTTATCCCTCCCAGGAGATAAATACACGGAAAGGACATGAGAGAGGACTTTCCCAACTGTGACACCTCTGTTGTAGAACCCCATCCCCTTAGAGACCTGATCGACATCAAAACTAGCTTCATTTTTGTGCCTAGCAAAAATATGGTCATTTTAAAAAGCTTTTGGAGCCTAACTAATTTACTCCAAATGCCTATGTAATAGTTTTAAACTGCTTTAACCTTTTAATCCTGTTTTAAACTGACTATATTGTTTAATATGTTTCAGATTGGTTAAATTAGTTGTTGCTGTTGTTGTTGTTTTAAATTGCTTTAATCCGCTTAAATTGTTTTTAGTTATATACTGCCTGGAAATTTTTTGATACAGGGCAGAAAATAAATATTAAAATATTTAAAGGTTTTAACGTAAATATAATCATTTCCCTCAAGCTGTGTGCCCTAACAGCTTCACAAATCCAAGCAACAACTGTTTTAGGTTTGTCAATAACTGCCATGGTTTTGATTTGATGAATCTGTTGATATATTTGGTGTTACTGAGTTTTTCATTCTTTCTACATTTTAATATCCAGGTTTTTAATTCTGAAACTGAATGTCTATATGTCTATACCTCTGCCCCCATATCTTTTATTTCTGGCCATTGGCCAGAAGCTATACAAACTTACACAAAAGTTGGAGATAGGTTTCCTTTTCAATATACGTAGGATTGCAGCCATAAAGTATTACATTTAGATGATAACTCTGAATTAGTGTTCACCTAGAGTAAGAGCAACCATACAGTGTGATTTTGGAGGTGGGATTGACCTCAGATCCATAAAACATGCTGCACCACAAGATGTGCCATATTGAAACTGAAACCAGAAGTGGCCAGAAATCTGTATTTGGTTTCCTATTTGGTTACCTTTTGGAGATGGACAATCAAAGTAAAGTACAAGGGGAGTATGCTGTGTTTTAAAGGGTAGTGAGGCTTTTTCGAGTATTGTAGGTAAGTTTTTTTTTTAGGGTCAAACTTCTAGAGGCTGCAAAAGTAAGTAAGGAATACATCATACACAGGCTGTATTTTGTTTGAGAGACTGGACACTCGACTTTTCTAAATCACAATAATCTAAATCATCATAATCATATATTTGCTGAGGAGAATTGCTGCATCAGAACATTTTAGCATTACATAATATGTAATTGAAAATACAGAACAAAGCAAAATTCCAGATGAAATTGAGAATAGAATGCATTTTCTCTAACTGCATCTGTCCTGATGGTGCATACGTCCAGTTTATGATGGTTATTGGCCGGACACAAACACTGCTGATTTTACTGAGAAGAAGCTATGAGCTTTTAAGAGAGTTTTTCATTTCATTTAAGTAATTGGCATAAATGTTGAAGAGCAGGCTGACAATCTATTACTCTGCAATGCTTTTGGAGAGGTTCTGGGTGGGACCTGGGCTCTGAGGTCCCCATACAATCCACGGACTTATCTGTTATAAAGAGAAAGTAAACAAATTTTCTGAATTTTCTATATTATTGGCCTTCAAGACAGTAGAAGGCAGTGGTGGAAGCTCTGAGGTGATAAAACTTCAAAGGCAAGTGGTGCTTGAATCTAAGCAGAGGCTGAGTGAGAGGGAACCAAGCAGAGAGCAGTGTGAGCCAGGTGGCTTCTTGCAACAAGTTCCCAGGGATTCAAAGCAAGCCAGTCCATCTCCTTGGGCCCCAACCACTGGTCTCTTCCTTAGTCCTGGAAGGGGGAAACCTTGCAGGACAACCCACCTCACTGTAGTTCAGGGCCAAGATAATGTTGGTAAGTGTGTGTGTGTGTGTGTGTGTGAGAGAGAGAGAGATAGGAAGAGAAAAGTGCAAGGGAATGAGTAGCAATCACAATGAAGGTGGTCATATCTGAAAGGAAAAGGTCACCAGACACAGTAGACAAGGCCAAGGACTTGGTCCATGTCTGGTTTTTGTCACCTTCAGATATCTATGTTTTCTTAGGGGGCTGGTTGAGAACATCCTTTCCTCCTAGTCTAACTTTCCTGAGAAGAAGAAATTGGAAAGGAAGAAAGTTGGGGAAAGAATTCGTCCTACACTGCCCGAGCAACACGAGTGGCAGGGGAGGACGGCATTTGCCGCCCTCCCACGAGAAGAGATCGCGCTGCTGGGGCCGACGGGAGGAGGCGGGGGCTGAGCTTAGTATTTAGGGCTGCCCCTCTTCTCTCTCGGCCTCTCTTTGGATCCAGGCGACCCACCCTCCCCCCCGATGGTTTCAGTGTAAGATAGCTGGTCGCTTCGGGGCCGGGTAGGAATTTTTCCCCTCCCTATATGGGGGTTTTTTCACCTACCCTACACTGCGCCTAGGGCGGGGTAATTGGCTTTACAGGGTGGTGTCTTAATTTGGTCTTAACTAGGTTGCCACTGTCATACATATAGTCATCCAGGCTGGCATGGGGCGGGGGGGTCTTAAGGTTTGGCGTGTACCTATGGCGCCCCCTTTTTGGAGTGTAGGATAAATCCCATCCTTGAGGAGGGCCCTGGGATCACCCCACTTGCTATGCAGCGGGGGGTGGGGCTTGGGGCTCACCTCCCAGACAAGGGCTGGTCAAAAGTCATCATGCAACTTCAGTGGTTGGCTTTGGGACCCGGTATCTCGCTCAACGGGCTAGGGGAGATGGTCGGGAGCTGCCTCTTGACCCTAGTCCGAAGATACGGTTGACCCTCCCTTTCTCCTCAGGTCATAAAATGCAAATTCAAGGTCAAGTTCAAGTTTAAGTTCAAGTTTAAGTTCACCCCTTTATGTTAATTAGGTATATTAATAAATTGCCCTAGTTCAACCCAAGCTCTGTCTGCGATCTCGTTATTTCGTGGGTTGGGCGGCAAAAACTTGCAGTGGAAATGTTAAGCTATAGATGGTTTCATCTTTCATCCTTTGCTGGCCTCAGCTGGTGCTCTTGTACTAGGTGGGGAATGGGAGAGTATAGCTAATCAGTCTTCCTGTTGTGTGAACCCTAGTTGGCCAAGAGGAAAGGCAGCCATTAGGTATTGCTTGAGTCCTACTAACTATGCCCCTTGATTCTCCCACCCTCAGGATTTCCCCATGGTGGAATTTTACCTGGAAGAAATCCACAAAGCACCATCCATGATAAGTATCTTTCTCTTTCTGACAAACATATATCTGATCAGTGCTCACACATGCAGCATTCACTGTGCACATTCAAATGAGATATTCCATTGAATTCAATGGGAGTCATTCACAGGAAATTGCTGCCTCAAATCCACATGTTGGTTGCACTGAGAATGATAAGATCTGATTAGATGTAAGTTTGTCAAATATTGAAATGTCAGCCAGCCATAACATAAGAGCAGTTAATATGTGACTACTAATGCAGGTTTCATTTCATACATGTATGAATTATCCATGTAAACTTGCATGTCTAGATGGATTTTCTGAGTGTTTTGGAAAAGTTACTTGCTCCTTTGGAAACTGAAAACAGAGAACGCATGACGTGTGCTTTGAAATTATTATTCAGTTAAGGGATATTTTGGTCATCTAGCAGATCCTTAAAAATGAGAAGGCCATTGAAGCGTGAGAATAACCAGAGCAAATTGAGGCTTTTCATTTCCTTGTTTAAGAAACAGTTGTGGTACTAGGACATTGTCGGGACCTCCGCGGCCCCGGACGCAGCACCCGAGGAGGAGGACGATCCGGTCTCCTCACAAGTAGCGGCGGAGGATCCGGTCTCCTCGCGAGTAGCGGCAGAGGCCTCTGGCGCCGGGAACAGCTGCCCAGACGCCGTCAAGGCCACCGCCGCCGCAGAGGAGGCTACGGAGCCACCCGCCGCTACGGGAGGTCGTCCCGAGCCCGCCTGCCCTGACGCCACTGAAGACGCCGACGGAGCCGGCGCTGCGGAAGAGAGTCGCCCGGAGGTCGCTGGGCCGCCGCTCACCCGCGGGCCCGATCCGGAGGAGCCTGACGGCCTCCCTCCCATGTTCTCGCAGCGGCGGCAGGCCAAGGAGGCTGCCCGCCGCTCCCGCCGGTTGCTGGAGCGTCAGTAGCAGGCTGAGGGCTCGCAGTTGGCTAAGGACGCTCAGCTGTGAGCCCGGCTGAGGGCTCCCAGCTGTGCAGCAGCTTCAGGATTGGCCAGCGCCGGCGCCAGGCCCCTACTTTAGAGCCAGAGGGAGCCAAGTTCAGCACGGAGCAACAACCAACGGCTCTCCGTGAGTTGCCCGTCAGTGTTCCTGCCTTGTTCCTGCCTTGTTCCTGCTTTGTTCCTGCCTGCCTTGCCCCTGCCGCGGTCCCGCCTCGTTCCTGCCGAGACTCTGCTCGGAAGCCTTGCCAGCCAGCTTAACCGTTCGTTGCCCGGGTGAGGAAAACCCTTTCTTTTCGTTCCTGTTTACCGCCTGAAGTAAGGCTTGCTTTAGTTTTGCGGTGACTCTGCTGGCTGAGGCTTCCGGGACGCCAGCCTCGGCCTGAGTCAGACCCGAGCCTGCCCGGCCCCGCCCAGCCGCCGACAGACATCTATATTTTTTTTAAACAGCATTCTTTCTACATTTTCCTTGGTAATACCGTGGACCCTCCATATGTGCAGGGGTTCCATTTCAAGATTCTCAGTGAATGGCAAAAAACATGAATGCTTCTATCCCATATTATGATATGGCAGTGACATACACACGTATGCTTCATTGCATCCATGTTCATGCTGCTGCCATTTTAGGTGTAGGACATGATGTTCCACAACTTCTGGAATTCATAGATCCAGAGGTCGCATGTATGGAGGGTCCACTGGAGATACCAGGAATCACACATTAATCACTCACAGTGCTTAGAAGTTGGTTGGGTAAGAAAACCTGCTAGCAATGGTCACATTCAGGAAATCTATCACTTTCCCACCTGCAATGATTCTTGTCCTTTTTCTTGACACTCTCCCAACCTTCTCACAATTTCTTTGCTTTCTTTTCAATTTGATTGTTTCTTGAGAGAGACTGATCTTGAACCACAATGTTTTGCGATTGCTTGGGCATTAAGTTGTTTCAAGTGTCTGTGTGTGGGGGGGGGTGGGGTGGGGGGGCAAGGCTGAAAAGCAGTGATGTAGACTTGGACTCAAGTCAGACTTAAGTTGCTTCAGTGACTCAACTTGGACTTGACTTGGCCATAAGTGATGCACTGACTCGACTCAAGACTTGTATATTTTTAATGACTGACTTGCTGCCCTTGGTTCAGTTAACATAACATAACATAATTCGTCCAGAAACCTTACTACTTTGAACAACACCTCCATCTCTTTTTGCCTGCAGGTTAGGCAATAAGCTTGAAGCAGACCTGAGGTCTGCTCAGCAGCCAGTCCCCACTGCATATTGGAGGAGCCTTCTAAAACATTTCCTAAGAGCAAAAGACAAGATTCACCTCCATAAGGCAGGGTGTGTTTCTCAGAGGGAAACAGCAAATGTGTTAGGCAATAGGCTTGAGGAAGAAGGAACCTTCCTTCTAAATCTTTTGAATCTTCAGTAAGGGAGAGTATGATAGGATCCTATTTCCTGCTTCTGAAGTTGCAGATGGCAAAATCACAAATATGGAGAGCCGACTCTGCTTAAATTGTTAAAGCTGACTTTATTTTACTCTATCCAATAATTCTGAGATTTTGGTTGGGGTATAAAGTTGGCTTACAGACTTGATACTTGACTTGAGATTTGACTTGAAAATATCTTCAAGGACTTGAGACTTGAAGGTAGAGACTTGAAGTAAAAGACTTAAATACATCACTGCTGAAAAGAGGGAAGCAACTTGCCTAAGGGCACAGTTATAAGTGACAAGAGTAAAGGGCAATCCAATCAACACAGCACATCAGGTTGGGAAAAAGCAGGAGACTCACTGCCTTTCCTAGAACTGGGAGTGTATCAGTAGCAAGCACTCCTAGCCAGGAATTCTCCAGCCAAGTGCTGAGGAAAAGAGAGGGAGAGGATATAATATCCAAGCTTTTATGCAGCCTTTGCAAGTATTCAGAGTACTTTCCTTCTCCTTCAGTCTTGGATTTTAGTTTATGCAAAATAGCTTTAGCAGAGGGCAGTAGGGATGAAATGAAAAATAAAATTGCACACAAACACCTACAATTGAAGCAAGTAATAACTGTTCATCTTCTGCTTCCTACTACACTTCAGGTGCATACACACAAAAGAAAAAGTCCATTACATACATTGTGCAGTCCCTTACCTTCAGTCTCAATTCCTCCCCCTCTTCTGATTTCTGCAAAAAATCAACCAACCATTTACTTTTGCTGTAAAATGCTTACAGGCCTGTGAAAACAAGGTGCATCATTTCTCATGGCTTGGGATAAAGTTTATTGAGGAAGACATATTTAAACTGAAGTAAACAGAACCTCATTTGTACACTGGAAAGTTTATACAACCCTAGGGCTGTGTGATATAATACACATATAGAAGCACACCAGAGATAAAAAGAACAATCCATCTAGGTGACAGAAACATTCCTAACTTGACACCAGCTGTTCTTAGGCAAAATTCTGTGGTTTTTTGAATATATATTTAATGTCTAAAATGAGAAGTATGTGGCTCCTTTTACCAAAAATGTGGGGAACTGGAGACAGACTATTAAATAATATTGTATTAATTCAATGTATTCAACGTATTCATTTAACAAGAGCCAGTATTCATTAAACAAGAGCCAAATTTTAATGTAATCATATACATTGGATTTAAAGATGATAAAAGAAGTGTACTCTGTTTCAATATGAAATATAACAACAATTTTGTAAGAAATAGCAGACGTGTACAGGTAACAACGTATTTAGGGAAAATGATGGAAGCTCTAGTTAAAATTACAATGTATGAATAAGAGAGTATGGAATAATTCATCATTCAGTTCTTGAGGTGGGGTGGGGTGTGGTCTACAGGGGGTGGAGGGAAGAAAGAGGGACTCGATATGTAATATAGGGACCATCAGTTGAAAAACTTAAGAATAATGTTTGTTATTAGTAATACTAATATCAGTGCTGTGGTCTTATAATTTGTTTGCATTCCCCTCACCCTCTGGGGGTTTTCTTTTTCTTTTTAATGTAATTTTGGAAAGTAATAAAAATAAATTAAAATAACAAGAGCCAGTGTGGTGTAGCCGTTTGAGCACTGGGCTATGATTCTGGAGATCAGGGTTCGATTCTCCCCCTCGGCCATGGGAACCCGCTGGGTGACCTTGGGTGCGTTACACATTCTCAGCCTCAGAAATCCCTGTGATAGGTTTGCCTTAAGGGTCACCATAAGCTGGAAATGACTTGAAGGCATATAACAAGAACAATTCGTTTAACAATGCCCAGTATTCTGTATCAAGTACTTAGTTAAGTGTAATTAACTATGTAACCTCTCCTAGACTGCCACCCCCAAACCTGATGGAAACATAATTCACTAATGCTGTAATTGCTGGTAGAATGACTTCCCTCTCCCAATGCAGCTGATATCTGGTAAAATAAGTGGGGGGGGTATGATCATGGCAATAGTGTCACAATTGTGACTACTTAGTAATTGTGAATACAGAACAGTTACCCAGATTTACTTGTCTGTGACTGTTCCATATTCTCAATCACTACATAATCATGATTGTGATACTATTGCCACAAGCACAGTGGTATACTAGTTGAGCATACTTAACTAAGTAGCTGATACAGAATACTGGCCATTTGTTCCATACAGGATGGTTCACAAATTGGATGATATCTAAATCATTACATGAAATTAGTACAAGAACCAGTCACCTTCCTTGCTTTGGACCACAAGTTTTCCATCACATATTTATGGCAACATCATGCTCCCTGTTTGGACATTTGGTTCTTATCATTCAAGCTGTTTCAATGACATTAAGGATATTAAAGATGTATCCTTTTTTGTTTGTTTGTGTCATTCTCACTTGCAAGACTGAATAATTTCACCAGTTCTTGCCCTGCTTTGATGAGATTACAAAAGTTTTCGTGAATTTTCCAAGATTTTCCCACTGAGACTATTGGTGACAAAAGCTGTTAGTGCAAAATTTCTAGAAAACAACAACAATAACACTAGAGTGAGAAAACAGTATATTATGAACAAAATACACTGTTTTCTGCAAAAATGATGGCTGGAATCCTGTGTTAGTTACTCAGTTAAATATACTTAACTAAAAAACTGATAACTAAGTTAATTAACTTAGTATAATTAACGAAGTATCCTTTCCTGGCCCAGCCACACCAAATCTGATGGACACATCATTCACCTATGTTCCAATTGCCAACAGACTGGATCTCCTTTTCCCCATGCAGATGATTCTAAATAAAGTAGGTTTTGAGGAGAGTTTAGATTGTGCCAATCATGTCGTAATTGTGAATAAGTAACAGTTGTGAACACAATACAATTGCAAATGCTTTGCTGAATTTTCTCAAGGACTAGAGAATTTGCAAGTTTTCTTTACATCCAGTATGTACATATACATATATATATATATATAAGAGAGAGAGAGAGAGAGAGAGAGAGAGAAATAGCACAGGTCTGCAGAATTGCATATATAACCATGAAACAAAATAAAAAGTATGCATATCAGGATTGAATCCTCCCCACTCTGCCACCACAAGAGCTTCTTGTGTTCAAAAATGTTCGAGAACATAAATCTATTACGACAGATGGGAACTCATCAGCTCAGCAACGTACAGCTCCTTCTTAGTAATTATGCATGATAAACATCCTGATTTATTGTAAGATGTCTCATTCAAAGGCATGATCTCTTCACAGGGACACGTTACCAGCCTACTGATAGAGCCAGGCTGTTCCCAGCTTTCTGAAGGTGCTATTTTCAAAACACATGCTTCTTTCCCTTCAAGATGTTTGATAGGGCTATATTTTGAATACTGAGAGCATCATTTACATTCAATTAAAACTTGCAGCTTCTTCCTCTTGATATGGCTCCTAAGCTCCCAACGAGCATATCTGCACTCACTTTGCATGTGAGATTGGAGAAGTGTCATTAAGATCTTCCATATTTCCCCCCTCCCACACCACCAAGCGTGGATGATCTGAAACTGCTAGAATTACAAAGAGTGTATTTTCTTTCCTTTGGGATCTTTCCTCCCCTCATCCTAAAGTTATTTTTGATGGCTTCTGGCAGATAAGCCTCTTCCTTCACGAGATGTTCACATCCATTTTTGTAATATTTCATTCAAAGCTAATTGCTGCAGGGTAGTTGCATGAAATGCAGATTAGGTCTATATCGTACAAGAAGTACTCAATAATTCCAATGAATTTTAAAAAATGCCACTCCATTGAAAATCTGTATGTACATGAAATTGGGTGAGGGGGACTCTTGGGCTGATTCAGAGCAAAGCTTGGAAGTTTCTTTTTTGGATTACATTTCCCAGAATCCCCCAGCTAGAATGGCCATGGACATGCTGCCAGGAGGATTCTGGAAGTTGGTGCATAACAATATTTCCCTACACTCTGCTTGGGAATTTTCAGGAGGATATGTCTCCTTCTTATCAGCAGGGTGGCCAGGGTCCAAATATTCTCTCCTCTCCTCTTTAAAAAGTCTTGCTGCCACTTAGAATAAAGATAAATCTCTTCTAGTTGTTTCCCTGGGGCAGAATGCATCAAGGGTGGACTTAATCTGAAGCCCAGAATCCTGCAGCAGCCCATTTGGTCACAAGCCAGACATTTAAAGGTGGCTGTCCTATCACCTCTCAATCTTATTTTCTCCAGGCTAAGGCTGGAGAAGAGGTTAGCATGAACTTACGTGATTCCTCACCAGGGATCTCATCTTTGTGTAAAGGACCCAGTGAATTTCATGATTTCATTTTCAAAGGTAGGTGAAAAATGTTAAAAGAAGAAAACATATTAGAAATTGCTGGAGGAAATAGTAGGTGAAAATGAGAGACAATGTCACTGTCTAATATTTTCTTTGATGATGTCATGTCCTGGAGCTATCTTGCTGGAGTCATCTTCCAAATAGGAAGATAGAAAGGAGGAGAAATAGTCATTCTTTTTTCTTCCTGTTATTTCTTTTCTTTCTGAAGAAGAAGATGAGCAAGGGATAGAGGTCTTTAAATGATTAGCTACAATCGTAAAGGAAAAATCTGTAAATGGCTATTAGCTATGATAGTTAAAAGGACCCAGCAAGAACAGACAGAAGCAGCTGACTTTGGAATAACAGAGAACAGGAGGAGGTGATTGCCTTCATTGCTGGTTTGTCTGCTTGCTAGGACAACCTACCTGACCTTCATCAGGAGGTGCAGAAGACATCCTGCTATGTCTGAGGCAGCAGTTTTCCCCTCTCTATTGCAGCTCCTGACTCACCCCTAGTTGCTGGCTGACAACCCTGCAGTTGTAAAATGAAAATGTGCTCAAGCCAGCATAATACAGCTCTTGAAGCTACCTTATGGTGAATCAGACCAGTTTAACTCAGTCCTGTCTAAACTGGCAGCGGCTCTCCATGGCCTCAGTCTGGGTTATTACCTGTTCCCATTCTGTTCAGAAGATACTATGGACTAAACTTGACTCTTCTGTTTACAAAGCCTTTGTTCCACTATTGAGCTGTAGCATAGCACTATTTTGAGTCTGCTTTAGGTAGTCCTATCTAATTTTCCTCTAGTCACATCTTAAGCTAGCCCCCATTTCTCAGAAGATGCTCTGTCATATCTGATTATCTGTAACAGGCAATATCACTTTATGGATATCATATCAATAAGGTGGTGAATCTGCCCTGAGTTTTAGTCCACCTTTTAAAGGAGATGTCCAAGTAGCTATTTTGGAGACAGAATCCAGTGCCTTGGAGAGTGCCTTTAAATCTGGACTAAAACCTGGATCACATTCACCATCTGTTGACATGGAAGCCACTAGTACTACTTATTTGTGGGGGTAGGCAACAACCAGCATCAGTGAGACCCATTAGCATCTGCCACATACTCTGACATTCCACACCTCCTGCTTCTATCACTGCTAGATTTGCTGCCCTGATGATGAATTTCAACAGCATAATGACAGCCAAAAAAAGTCATGGTTTGACTTGAAAACATGGCCCATATGGAGACTAAATTTTTTGTTGCCAAGCCACTGAAACTCAATGATATAGTGACAAATTTGGAAGTGGCAGCAGGAGCATCCCCTCCAAATAGTAGTGGTCTTTGTGTGTCCTCCGATCCACTTGTTGCTTACCTCATTCCATGCCAGCCCTTGGAGGAATGACTGCAAGCAAAGAATTTGAGCAAGTAGTGGGGAATGGAAAATCAATAGCTAAATATCCTTTTGGTATAACTGACGAATAGACCTTAAGTTATAATGTTACTTTAGAAGAAAAATCAACATTGAACACATTATGCATTATGCTTGGTTGGGTCAGAACTCTTCTCCTCATCCAGTGACTCCTTAGTTTAATTAAATAGCTGTTTCTCAGCCAAGGTAGAAAAGGAAATACACTGGAGGAGGCAAGACAAAAATAACCACACTGAAAGGTTTTCTAATCTAGATGTATTGGACAAGGGACACAGAGGATTAGCAAAAATCCAATGCGATGGATGCATTTTGGTGTTGATAGCAGTGTGCAATTTCTGACCCTCCACAAGGGCTTAAGATGAGAGAATTACTGAGTGGGAGGAAGGGAGGAAACTTGCTGATCACAGCACTTACGTTAATCTCATTTAGAGACTGAATTGCTCTGAACAATATTACAGCAGCCTAAGCAATGGTCATTACAGGAAGGTGAGGGCAACAGCAAACACTTAAAGCCCCTTTTGACTTGGGGAAAGAAGAAAAATCAGTTTTGCTGTGTATCATTGGATCATATGCGTATCGGTTAGAGTGCACCAGGGGCGAGGGAATTTAGTCCCAAATCAAGGCTTCCAGCAGTCAACCTACAGCAGCAGAGTGGAGAATGCTTGCTTGTGGGTAGTGAAAATGGCATCGAAACCTTAAACAGTGGGGTTATCTGTGAGTGTCATAATTCTTCCCATTCCCTAGGACCCCTTTCCACTGCAGAATTATTACACTATGATTCCACTCTAACTGCCACTGCAACATCTTAGGGAATTTCAGTTGAGGGAAGGGTATTTAGAATTCACAGCTCTGGTACCTAACCAAACTAGAAATGCCATGATTCCATAGGATACTTCACAGCAGTTAAAGTGGAATCATAGAGCTATAACAGTGTAGTGTGAAAGGGCACCTTGCCTTTTAAAGTGTCACCTTGGATCAGCCAAATGACTGACAGTAAAATGGTTCTTCTGCAATTCAGAAATGGGGCTGCAAATGCCCCAGGAAGACCCTGGGTTAGGGTGGGCACTAGCTGAGATACAATGGGCCAATGTTTACTCCACTGGCATTACTCCTGGTGGTGACCAAAAGTGAACAGATATTACTTTGTGTCACTTTCAGACTGGTGTTTTTGCTGTATTTGGATGACAGGTTCCCTGGAACAGCATTTACAGTCAAAACTGAGTGATACAAAAGGAAAACAACAACAATAATATTAAAAATAAATTTATTTATTACTCACCTCTCCCCAGGGCTTGAGGTGTGGTACAGAATAGATGGAGTTAAAAGTCGTAGTTAAAATACACATGGAACAATTGATACAATATACTATAATTAAAATATATCATAGTTAAAAGTACAATTAAATACAGTTAAAAGTACAATTAAAAATATAATTAAAAGCACAATTAAAACTAGACTGGATATGCCTGCTGGAAGAGATAAGTCTTTAATACTTTTTGAAATTCAGCCAGCATATTTTATTGTTGAATCTCTTCTGGTAGGTCATTCCACAGTCTAGGGGCAGCAGACAAGAAGGTCTTCTGAGTGACCGTTGCCAGGCTAATTCTGGTTGGTTTAAGTAAATGGCTTCCAGAGAACCTGAGTGTACAGGTGAATTGTATGGGAAGAGGCGATCCTGCAGGTAACTTGAACCCAAACCATGCAGGGCTTAAAAGGTAATACTTTGTATTTTGCCCTGAAATGAATTTGCAACCAGTAGAATGATTTTAATATTGGTGTGATATGTTCAGTCTTCACTGTTCCTGTAATCAATCTGGCTGCCATATTTTGAACCATTTGGAGTTTCTGAACTTGGTAAAAAGGCAGCCCAATGTAGATTGCATTGCAGAAGTCCAGCCTTGAGGTTACCAGTGCATGCACTACCATCCTTAGGTCAACCAATTCTAGGAAGGGGTGCAGCTGGCATATCAGCCAAAGCTGATAATAAGCACTCCTGACCATTGCATTTATCCAAATTGACATTTGAAGGGATGGATCCAGAAGCACTTCCAAACTGTGAACACAGTCTTCCAGAAGGGAGTGTGACCCCATCCAGAACTGGTTGACATACCTCCAACCCCAGATTAGGACCCTTGATAGTAAGCACCTCTTATCTGGATTCAGTTTCAATTTGTTTTTCTTCATCCAGCGCATTACCTTCTTCAAGCATTCTTTCAGAGGAGACATGCTAGCCTTAGCAGAAGCTGTTTTTGAAGGCATGGAGTATATATTTGGGTGTCATCAACATACTGATAGCATCATGCCCTATGCTTCTGGATGATCTCTCCCAGCAGTTTCATGTAGATGTTAAAAAGCATTGGAGATAGAATGGCACCTTGTGGTATGCCACATAACAGTTCGTTTTTTGAGGAGCAGCATGATCTGAGAGGTAGGACTGGAACCACTGCAATACAGTGCCTCCAATTCCCAACCCTGCCAGGCGTTCCAGAAGGATACCATGGTCATGGTCAATAGTATGAAACACCACTGAGAAGTCTAAAAACACCAATAGGGACACACTCACCCTGCCAATGCCAAGATGGAGATCATCCACTAAGGTGACCCTAGCCGTTTCAACTCTGTATCCTACTCTGAAGCCAGTTTGACATGGGTCAAGGAAGTGTTATCATTCAAGACCACCTAGAACTGAAGGGCAACTGGAAGCCATGCCCTATGAGGATAGACTTAGAGAGCTGGGTATGTTTAGTCTGCAGAAGAGAAGGTTAAGAGGGGACATGATAGCCTTGTTTAAATATTTGAAGGGATGCCACATAGAGAAAGGAGAGGGCTTGCTTTCTGCTGCTCCAGAGACCAGGACAAGGAGCAATGGATTCAAGCTGCAGGAAAGGAGATTCCACCTGAACCTCAGGAAGAACTTCCTGACAGTCAGGGCTGTCCGGCAGTGGAATCTGCTGCCTCGGAGTGTAGTGGAGTCTCCTTCCGTGGAGGTTTTTAAGCAGAGGCTTGATGGCCATCTGTCAGGATTGCTTTAAGCGTGTTCCTGCATGGCAGGGGGTTGGACTGGATGGCCTGTGTGGTCTCTTCCAACTCTAGATTTCTATGATTCTATGATTCTTAATCACCTTACCCTAAAAAAAGGAAGGTTAGAGACTGGTCTATAATTATTAAGGTCCAATAACCAACAATAACCAAAGCTGAGATTCTTGGTTGCTGAACCCTGTGTCAATTTCCATAATCAATGTCTATGTGGCACAATTCAAGATTCAAAGAGACAGTGCAAGGTGGAAGGAAGTTATGTGTAATATTAGTCTGTTTCACACACTATAGTTAAAGCACTATAGTTACACTTTAACTGCTATGGCAACATCCTATGAAATCCTAGGATTTGCAATATAGGCAGAAGTATTTAGAATTCTCAACTGGATAGAACTAGTGCCTCACCAAACTACAAGGCCCAGGATCCCATAGGAGGCAACTGAAGTGGAATTATTGTGCTATAATTGAGTAGTGTGAATGAGCTTTCTGCTTGCACCCAGTGATATCATTGGGAGGGCATGCTTTTCAAAGAAAAAGTAATGGAGTGCTTCAAACAGATGTTGTCTATCGGCTAATGGACCACGTGTACATCCCCCAACTTTCCCAAAACAATAAAGAACCCCAAACACCCAATTTTTCCCATTTTTAAACCCTTGCATTTGTTTTAAGCACAGAAGATGACCTTAATTAAGCCAAAAGTCACTTTCTTGTTAAACAAAGGCCCTTTCCGCACGGGTCTATTAAAACAGTGCAGAGTGACCTCCAACGGAAGTCTTCTGCACCATAGAGTGGACTGGGGCGGACTACTTTTCATAGTTTCGCACCTCAGTCCGCTCCGGAGCAACCGGAACTGGTCTCGCAGCATGCTTTTTAAAAACCTCTTTTAAGAGGTTTTTTTAAAAGTATGGAGCGAGCAACCCCGTGTCGCTCCGTCCCTGCGCTCCGGAGCTGATTTTCAGGCGCGCACTAGTGCATGCCTGCAGATCTGCCAGGGGCGGGCTTTTGGCTGGTGAGCTTCTCCGGTTGGTGGAGAGCCTCCCCCAACCGGAAGCTGCCATTTTGGATGCCGGAGCAGTGCGGAGCGACGAGCTCGCACTGCTCCTTGTCCCGATGGACTTGCCCGGACCCACCAAAAAGCCAGCGAGTAGCAGCAGGGAACATTTCCCTTGCTGCGTGCAGAAAGGGCCAAAGACCCTTTTTGGGCCTAAAGTAGCCAGGAAGGGCAAAACCTCCCCCCCCTCCACTTAGCTGGGGAATATATACTTTGGATGAACAAAATTATAATTAGCTTAGATTAGGCATCATCAGATGCAACTATGGTGATGGAGCTTTGTTGTCATAGATACATCTGACAATACCACATTCTAAAAGCCCATCTTTTCAGCTTGGCAGTGTTCTAGGTGAGGGCTTTCTGAGGAATTGCATGGGAAATTATGTCTGTAATACTTTTCCAGTTGTAAGGTATGTCAAGGACAGGCAGCTGGAGAGATCTCCTGGGGTCCTGCCACTACTGCTTCTCTCAAAGTGGAAGAGTGCTGGTGATTGCATTTCTCAGTGCTCTAATCTGCAGTACCCCAGAAAACCTTCAGCTGGACTCTGCCAAGCCGAAAAGGTAGCTTTGGGGTCACATTTGGTTACTAATTATTTTAAATGTGAGTCCTCATCAGTTATGAGTTCATCCATCCAGCTTACTATTTCATAACTACTGAGCAGGATGCTAGCTGGTCTTTTCTTAAATGTGGGGAGAGTTATAGCAAGGGGATGGGGACTTCCAAGGTCTTTCAGGGGGCCCAAGTTGTCCCCCAGTGGCCCATCCTGGCTTAAAGCTTTCCTCCAAAGTTTTCCATCCACTGTGGCTACATTTATTGTAGTCAGGATTTCAAAGTGTGTCTCAGTGTGTTAAATGTACAAAGGACACATCAAATTTAAATTGTGCAAGATCCTTTAAGTGGTGTTTCATGGGGGAAAAATCAAGAGGAAGATGGTTAAAACTCTACTTCCCCACCTACCATTCTGTCTACTAAACTATCCCATCCTGACAACGCTCTGGAATGGAGATGTGACCATCAGTCTAAGATTACACACAGCTGGAATGTATTGTGTAATTTGGCACAAAGTCATGGCTAGCTGCAATTCATTAGAGTGAAAGAATAATCTATTTGGAGACAGGAGCAACTTCTTTTATTAGAGTCTAGCATAAAACCATAATAAAGATCACCCATCTGGCTTGCTTTCATAAGGATATTGTTATATGGGTCTGTTTCAATCAAATTCAACCTTGGCTTGAATCAGGGCAGCATGCAATAAAATCAGTTTAAGAAAATGAATAATAATAATTTAAAAGATTGAAAATATATGAAATAGAACAGACTATATATTGAAACACTAAATAGAATCAAATATTCCATCAGTTTATACACACACACATGCACACGCACACATATACACATATACATATTCAATCAGATTTAAAATATATTAAATAACTCCTTTCCTCCCCCACTTCCTCTTCCTCAGGTGAGGAACCCTGAAGTAGCACTTGAAGAAGTTATTTGGAGGTTTGGGCTATGGTATCATCAGAATATGAATGACAGCCAGTTTTATCTCTTCTTCCGTCCCCAAGTCTCAGGCCCTTTCCATGCTATACTGTTATACTGCTATTATTCCACTTTCAACGTCCTGTGGAATTCTGGGGTTTGTGGTTTACTGAGGTCAAAGAGCTCTGGCTGAGAATTCTAAATGCCCCTCCTTATACTGCAAACCCCAGGATCCCATAGGATGTTGAAATTGGAATAATAGCACTATAACACTGTAGTGCAGGAAGACCCCCAGTCTGGATAAAGGTATGTGACTAGTCTTGTGTGGGTTGCATCCCTTTTGAAGGATAGTTGTCATTGCTTAAGCATTCTTTTGGACTCCACACGATATGTGGAAAAATGAGACCTTGTTTACTAACCCATATTCAAAACCTTACAAGCACAAATTTTTTTACTAGTAAACCATTATGTGATCTTCATGGGGCTGCCTTTGAAGCTAGTCCATAAACTTCAGATAGTGTCTGGAAGCTGGTTGATAAAGAACGGCAATCACTTTCACTGGCTAGATCTGTATTTCCAGGCCCACTTCAAAGTACTGCTCATAATCTTTAAAATCCTAAATGGCTTGGGGCCATATTACTCCTATATGAATTTCATTGCGCATGAGTTAACCAAGCTCTTGCAGACACACATGACAAAAAGCATAGCATCACTTTACATTAAAAGCAAAAATCAACAAATAAGATTATTAATCAAAATAACAATACAGAATGGCTAAACACCAAAAAATATTAAAATTATAAAACCTCTGTCAATTGTACTAGACAATACCATTGAAACTTAACTCCTCAGTATGACTAAGAACAGTTAACAACTGATACAGATTATAAGTGACAAATGTAGAACCAGACAATGTCTGCCAAATTTTCATTAAAATCAGTAATTTGTCAAGGACTTCTGCTTCACTTTCATAACAGACTTAATAAATATTGCTGTTCTAAAAACAACATAACAATCTGACACACATAATAATGTAATCATTTTTACTCCTAATTTTTATTCTTCTTCAGATGGGGAGCAATGCTTTTAGATTTTAAATTGGTGTATTTTATACACTCTAACAAAAAATAAACTCAGTCTTTTACCACTATACAACCAAATGGACATAATCGGCGTTCATTGTCTATTTCCTTCTATGGGTTACTATTTAAATGGCATTTAGTCAAGTAAACCTGAAGCTGGTAATAGAATGAGTGGGAAAGATATTGTTCTGCCTGATTAAGAACAGTTGACAGCTCATCATATAGATTCTTTGATTCACCTTTTGCTGCCTTGGCCTTATCTGTTTGCCAGGTTATGTTCAATTCCCTGCTCAGTCATGGAAATTTATCAGGTGCATCACATCCTCTCAGCCCTAAACAATCCCATGATAGGGTCATGGGAGTCACCATAATTCAGAAATGAAGACACACAACAATAATAACAATCTTCAGTCCTTTCCTTCAAAAGGGAAGTGGCTTCATCATAAACCTTTGACAGAAGAAATTTAGGGGAAAACCCAATCTGTGATACATAGTTACTAATTTTATGAGACCACACATAGTTCTGTTCCCCATGCTATTTCATCTATAAACACTGGGAGAAGCTGTCTGCAGTTTTGGGGTTCTGTGCCATTAGTATGCAGATGACACACAACTTTGTTACTCCTTCACACCACAAGCCAAACCAAGGAAGCTTTTTTGGTTCTAACCAGTGCCTGCCATCAGTAATGGACTGGTTGGGGGTGAACAAATTGAAACTTAATCCAGAAATAGTGGAGGTGCTCCTGGTCAATCGAAGGGCAGATCAGGGTATAGGATTCAGCCTGTGTTGGATGGAGTTACATTCTCTCTGAAGATGCAGGTCCGCAGCCTAGAGGTGCTCCTGGATTCACCTCTGAGCCTGGAAGCCCAGGTTTCAGCAGCAGTCAGGAGTGCATTTGCACAGTTACAGCTTGTGCTTCAGCTGTGCATATTCCTTGAGAA
Source organism: Ctenosaura bakeri (assembly GCA_948474755.1). Classification (NCBI taxonomy): domain Eukaryota; kingdom Metazoa; phylum Chordata; class Lepidosauria; order Squamata; family Iguanidae; genus Ctenosaura; species Ctenosaura bakeri. Next base: position 116,802 of record CAOLHI010003109.1, read on the forward strand.
TTAGATCTGGCCACAGTGACACATGCCTTGGTTACACCCTGGCTGGATTACTGTAACACACTTATGTGGGGCTGACTCTGAAGAATGTTTGGAAACTTCAACGGCTCCAAACAGCCACAGCCAGATTGTTAACTGTGTTACTGCGGTTATCTGGCTCCAGCCCGAGGTCTACAATTTCATATTGGTTATGTTTAATATTTCCATGTGGCACTCCATAAGACAAACTCCACGTGTCTGAAAGGGTCACGGAAAGCCTGTGTAGGCAGGCACAGTTACATGGCCTTAATTATGCAAGCTAGGTCTAGGCCAGTAAACAACTATCTGTCGCACAGCCAGTAGTGCCCTCCAGCCAACCATTAAGCAAATGCAAGAGCTCTCAGCCCCAAACTGCTTGCTCTATACAAATGCTAAGCGCTCCTCATCTACATACTGTTCTAACAATTGGCAGTACAGGCCAAATCTCATCAATTCTAATTTTGACCTTTTGGAGGCTTTGTCTCCACTAAAAACCCTATTGTTCTCCTCGGGAGAGGGCTAGCCTCCAGGTACAATCTTCCCTATAAAAAACCCACATTTGAGCTCCTTGTCGGAATGCTCATGCCTTGCATCCCAAACTGCTGTCGCTCTGTTCAGCGAGCCTCCCCTCAGCCTCCACATGCTGGGAAACCACGAACCCAAGTCTCGATCTCTATCTTCTCTTTTACCGGACTGCAGGATCAGGTGGAGTATCACCCCAGAAACCCTCTGAAAACCCCTATCAATTTTCCTCACTTTCTGCTTCTATAGTTCTTGGATGAGTGCGTGAGGGCGTGTGTCGTTGTTTGCTTAATTAAGGAAAGTTTAATAAAATCTTTTAATTGAACAACTTGCCTAGTTCTTGTCGCGGCCTGACCCCGTAAACATAGGGTTAAAGATCTCACTATGTTATCCTGCCTCTCGTATTGTGCTCCTTGCTAATTCCCCCAACTTAGTAATATTTGGAGTGCACTTAGGTGTCCCTTCCGGGACCCCAGAAATCAGGGTAACAACTGGGGCTGGTCACAGGGATTACACAGCTCCCCTGTTGCAACAGCTTCACTGGCTACCAGTCTGGTTCTGGGCACAATTCAAAGTGTTGTTGATGACCTTTAAAGCCTACATAGTTCAGGTCCAGGTTATCTGAGGGACTATATTTTCCCCTCTGAACCAGCCCAGGCTTTGAGATCTGCTGGGAAGGCCCTTCTCTCCATCTCACCAACTACACAGGTATGCCTGGTGGGAAACCAGAGAGGGCCTTCTCATTAGCTTCTTCCAGACTCTAGAACTCTCTTTCCAGGGAAGTCAGCCTGGCACCCTCCCTACTAACTTTCCGAAATAAAGTAAATATGTTGTTATTCAGACAGCCATTTAATGTGTGATTATATGTGAAAAGTCTTATAGAATTTTGTGTTGCTGAGTATATGTGTTTTTGGTTATGTATTTTAACATTGTTTTAATCCATTTTGATTGGTTAATTATGTTTTAACTTTTATATGCTGTGAGTTTTAACTATCTTTTTAATTGTTGTAAGAATAATGGCACTCAGTCTGGAAAAAAAGCAGGGTATAAATAAAGATGATGATGACAACGACAACAATAGCAACAGCCCCATCCAGCACAAGCTGAATCTCTATTGCCCAATTGGCTTTTCAACTGACTAGGAGAACCTCTGTCTTGTCTAGGTAAGTTTCAATTTCCTTGCCCTCAACTAGTCCATTACTGATGTCAGGCACTGGTTTAGGATCAAAACAGCTTCCTTGGCTTGTGGTGGAAAGGATTAATAAAGTTGTATGTTATCTCATACTGATGGCATTTCACCCCATACTCCAGACAGCCTCTGCCAGCAATTTCATGTATATATTAAACAGCGTGGGGAACAGAACTGAACACTAAGGGACCCCACAGGCCAAAGGATTGAAGAAGAGTCCCCCAACACTATCTTCTGGGTTCACCCCTCCAGGAAGGAACAAAGCCACTGTAAAACAATGCCCCCAAGTCCCATCTGGCAAGGCAACCCAAAATGATAACAGTTGATGGTATCAAAAGTTGCTGAGAGGTCCAACAAAACCAACAAGGACACACATGTCAGGAGAGCCCAAACTCGGTTCTATAGATTCTACTTCTTATTGTTGGCTTGAACCAGCTCCCAAGATATCCTGATATCCAAAAATTGTCATCGAAGATAGGTGTAAGGGTTCTGGTCTGTGGCTAAGTCCTTGCAGGATCCTGCCCAGCACCCCAGACCCAGCAGCCAGCTAGATAAGGCTGGGGTAACTCTGCAGCCTTTGCTATAGCAATACAGTCTTCAGTGTTCCTGATCCTGCTGATCCCTGGATTTGGTCCCCTGCCTGTTTTCCAGACCTGCCTCTTACCTTTAGCCCTGGGGACCCTTGTTGCCTGGTAGGCTTCTCCTGCCTTGAACCCTTGTTGTGCCTTGTTCTTCTGCCTGTCTCTTGGACTTGCTTCTGGCCTCTGGCTCTGTGAACTATTACTACCTGAAGGACTGCTGCCTTGGACTCTTGTTGTGCCCTAACCCTTGGCTTCCTGACCTAGTGCCTGTCCTTTGGCCCATCTCTGGTGCCTGTTTCCATCAGCCCTAGCTGCCTACACCTCAGACCCTGACAATGGAAATCTCAGAAATATCTCAGAGAAAACACCAGGTGTTTGTCACATTTGGGTGATGATCACTTTGGGTGGATAGAAACACTGAAAAGAATCAGCTGAAATCTCTTAGATCATATGAACTGTCCTGGGTATTAAAGCCTGGTTCAGAGTCTGTGAATTGAGGTTGACTTGGAAGGAATTATCACCTGATGAATACATGATTTATGCCTGTCCCCATATTGTCCTCCATATTCTGGAGAACCTTCCCCTGTGTAGTGCACAAAGTTCTAGAATTTACAACAGGTTACTTTGGATTGCCTTACTTTATGTGAGGTCTAATGCTGCACATTTAAAGTGATGCAGCTTTGTTTCAAATTTATGTTGTGTCAATTTCATAGTCTACCCAGTAGCTGACTGGAGTTTTGGGTCATCAATGACTCAGATTCTGTCCAAGAACCTAGGAATCAATGAGGTATCATCAGTTAATGTGTCATAATCCAAGTACTGTCACCCTTGCAATTGTGCTATCATCATCCTATCTATTGCTATTCAGATGTTTTGTCAATTTGTTTGGAATTTTTCCCAGAATAGCTATTGCCACTGAATCCACAGTTGTTCTCTTTTTCTACAGGTGCTGAATATCAAGTTGTGGATCTTGTTGTTTGTTTATGTTTCCCCTTCTCATTGTCTTTAATTCTGATCTCAAGGCTTGGATTATAGATGTGTCATCATCATCACAACCATCATCACTGTTTTATTAACTGGCCCAATTCATAGAATCATTGAGTCCAACCCTCTGCCATGCAAGAATATACCATCAAAGCATTCCCAACAAATGGTCATCCAGCCTCTGTTTAAAACACTTCCAAAGATGGAGACTCCACCACACTCTGAGGAAGCTTATTCCCCTGTATTAAGAAGTACTTCCTAATGTTTAGATGGAATCTCTTTTCCTGAAGTTTGAAGCCACTGCTCTGTTCCTAGTCCCTGGAGCAGAAGAAAACAGGCTTGCTTGATTCTCCATATGACATCCCTTCAAACATTTAAATATAGCTGTCATGTTGCCTCTTAACCTTCTCTTCTCCAAGATAAAACATACCCAGCTCCCTAAGCTGGTCCTCAGAGGGCATGGTTTCCAGGCCTTCTACCATTTTGGTTGCCCACCTCTGGACACTGTCCAGCTTGTGAATATCCTCCTTGAATTGTGGTGTCCAGAACTGGACACAATATTCAAGGTGGGGTCTGACCAAAGCAGAATAGGGTGGTACTATCACTTCCCTTGACTTAAAAACTATACTCTTATTGATGTAGCCCAGAATCACATCTGTTTTTTTTTTTTAGCTGCTAAATCACACTGCTGTCTCATGTTCAGTTTGTGAATGAAGAGGTGCCATTGGTGAGCACTCTTTGGGCTTGATCGGTCAACCAGTTATAAATCCATCTAACAGTAGTGTTACCTTGCCCAGATTTTACTAGCTTGTTTACAATGGGGACCTTGTCAAAGGCTGAACTGAAGTCAAGATATGCTATATCCATAGTATTCTCTCCATCTACCAAGCTATCCAAAAAAGAGATAAGATAAGTCTGAGAAACCAATGTTGACTTTTAGTGATTATGGCATTCCCTTCTAAGTGCTTACAGACTATCTGTTTGATGGTCTGCTATAGAATCTTTTCTATTATTGGAAAGATTGTTTTAAAAGTGATTTGATGCACACTATGTTGCTGCTATCTTAGGCCATTTCTGCACTAGCCTGTTAGAGTGCCATTATTCCACTTTTAACATCCTATGGAATCCTGGGGTTTGCAGTTTAGGAACATCAGAGTGTGAGCAAGATGGCAAAAGTTGTTAATCAGAAAAAACAAACAAGATAAGAGAAGATGCAGTAGTATGCTTTTGCCTGAACTGACTGGGAAGGGCAAGGTTCCATCCTCCCTTCCTCTCCCTGAGTTAATTGAGTACAAACTATTTCTGCACTTTGAACTTAGTTTAGAACTGAAATAAGCCAAGGACAGAGGGGGGAAATGGGAAGAGGAAAGAGAAACTCAGGCATGTGAAAAGCAGCTGAAAGAGTGGGACAACAGCAATTAATCAGTAGAGTCCCTGCCAAATCAGGACATTTGAAAGGTATATTATAAAGTCTGGACTTTCTTGTTTCTTGCTTTAAATGGCAATCTATAAATAAAATATTTTTAAAATAAAATGTATGTGTTGGTGAAGACTCTTACCAGTAGTTTCTTTCATGACTATTCATCTTTTTTCCAGTGATGGCCAAGGCTATGTAACAATGCCTGTCTTCAAAATACCATCAGATCATCTATTTTTCCTTGCACATATGTTAGATTTCTTAACATGAAATCTACAGTAAAACATCCATTGTATGGCATATTCAAATTAATGATTCTATGGGCCTCATATGCTCAGGAACTTGATTTAATGGCAGCATTAAAGTCCTAAAAAATCAGACAGATGTAATGACACAAGTTGGCATTGGCCCTGCATGTAAATTCCTGTGCCTCTTTTAAGGAGAGAATAATGAGGCTTATACAATACAGTTGTGGAAAAATTAGAGGTTTAACCAAAGGAGCTATTTAGATGAGAAAATTATAGCTGCATGTTAGCACATCTGCACCTTGACAATCAAATACATGAGCGCATGATAATTTTCATGAATTATGCAAAATGCTAATTAAAAGTCTAATTTACTAATCATCTCTCAGGGTCATAACTGGAACAGAATTTTATTAAGGACAGTTTTGTGAAGGGATCCCACATCCTGCATAGTTATTGAGGAAAGGACAGATGGTTTCCTCAAAGAGTGGAGACTTGCTTAATAGTGCTGCACTAAGCCAAGAGGGAATGTATATGGGGGAGATTTCCCAATCATGTTTGCACCTCTCAGAATATATCCCATTTTCAGAGAAATTTTAGGGCTACTTGAAATTTTCAGGGCTACTTGAAAAGACACAAAAATGCTTGTGGTAAAGGGGAAGAAAGGTGAAGGGGTTGCTGCCTTGGCGAATGTATCAACACTCTGCTTTATCATCAACACAAATGTGATGGCAGTTGTGGCTTCCATGTCAGTAGGGACAGTCGCATAGGGATGGGGGAGGCGATAGGGATGATTTGCCCCAGGCGGCAATGTTTTTGGGGCATCCTGACCCATAGTCCTGCCCCCGTGTGCCCTGGCCACCCCCTACATGCCCTGGCCACACCTCCATGCACCATGGCCATGCCCCCAAACACAGTGGCCCCACCCCCTGTGTGGTAGCTCCACCCCTCCTGCCCACCCTCCACATGCTCCAAGCTCCGCCACTGAGTAGGGAAGTGAGTATGGTGCAGAAAGCATCAGCCCTGGTGAATGGAATGCACTCTGGGTACAGATGTGTCCTTTAATGCTCATTCCAATCTCTCAGTGGAATGAATGTCTCTATAATGCTTGAGACAAGGTATCTCAGCATAATGAGGAGGAGTTCTCCAGCCCCTTCAAAAATCCTCTTTCTGTCATGAAGTCAAGGAACCAAGCCCCTTTCTCCATCATGCTTTGTCCTTCTTGCAGAAAAATGTTTCTAATGTATTTTCCCTTTGTGAAGCAAAGCACACACATACAACAAGGGGAAAAAAGCAGACAACCTACCATTAAGTCTGTCTTTTAGGTTTCCCAATTATTAGAGCATGTACCTTTACAGCAGCTAATCTATTTTGTCTACTGCTGGAGTTAGTTTTTTCTTAGAAGACACAGATTAGACTTTGTATGTTTGCATATTGTTGCAGACTTCATTTATTTTGTACTTCCTTCTTTTCTTACATTATGTTCTGATGTAGTGTTCTTTCTATTTTGATTCTTCCTCCTCTATCATCAGCTCTGTCTCCATCTCTGGTCTCTATCTTCATCTTTGGCTATATTTGTAATGTTACTTTTTGGTAGTAAAATTACAAATACATAGTATATATTTGTGGAGGCTATAGTAACATAATAGCTTGCAGCATTTGGTATTCATTGGCATCCAGCTGCAAATATTAGAGGACATGCCCAGAAATTTGGTTCCTTAATCTCACATAGTGGATTTTTTAAAAACTTTATTTTTATAAGCAAAAATCTAGAAATTAATTTGTAGTACCAATTGTGATGTTACATAGTATTCTAAACACAAAATATAACTAAAACAAACAAATATTAGAACATGATCTATCTAAATTCATTGTATCATCCATTCTATATTCTAGGTTCTATATTTTCTCTTCTTGCTGTTCATCCTAATATTGCTTAATTGATCTTCCTAAGTATAAATTAAATGTTGTATACCATATAGTTAGATTAAATTCCTTCTCACCCATCAATGGGGAAAAAAAAGTATTTGCCTATTTATTCCTACACTTCTCTATTGTGTAAAACCTCTATTCAGTTCATTTTGTACTCAACACTCCTATTCCTCCTTTTTACCCTACTACTTTATACGTGACAAAATATCAGTGTAACTTCATATATTTAAATATGGAAACCAAAGGAGCAATTGTAACTCTTTTAACTAAACTTAATGGTAATTTAATCAACAATTAATTTACCCCATTTGTGTCTAAGGAAATGCGTAATTGGCAACATAGTGGATTTTTAAAATGTAGTCAAGGAGTTTTCCAGTGTGGTTTTCACTCTCACTTCACTAATATGAGATAGTTCAGAAACCCGTAGGCTAGCCTCTTGTCCAGTATTTGTGAAGTTGTAAGCCAGAGTTAGACAGCCATAGTGTGGTGTGGTGGTTTGAGTGTTGGATTCTGACACTAGAGACCAGGGTTCAATTCCCTGCTTGGCCATGGAAACCCACTCTCAGCCCCAGAAAACACCATGATAGATTCAGCTTAGGGTTGCTATAAGTCAGAAACAACTTGAAAGCACACAGCAACAAGCCACATTTACGGCATCATAAATTTTGGAATTCATGTTTACAGTCATTGCACCATTGCAATGATCAATAGCTAGGTAGCTCCACCAACATAGGGATGTCTAAGCCACAGGGACTCTCATGGGTCCTGTCACAGCTGTCAGTCACGAGGTGCTTCATTGCCAGGAGAAGACTGGATGCTTCTTCACTGCCTGCCCTGGATCTCAGTGCCTCAGAAATCCCTATCTTGATGGAGCTGCCTCGCTTCTAAAGTGAGGTTTTGAGGGTTGCCTCAGGAGATGTAGCTATGTCTCCCAGTGAAGGGTTTTGACTGCTTTAAACCAAACCCTAGGCTTGTTCCTACCCCATTTTATAGAGAAGTGCCAACGCCCTCAATGTGCAGCTAGTCCTTTTTTGCCAGCATGGCTGTTCAGCCATAAATGTATGATTTATACTTCATGCCAATTAAATAATCATATCATGGAGGTGGGGGGGGGTGTATGGCATGGTAACAGATTCACCACCCCCACACAGAGAAGCCATCAGCTATTTCCTGAAATATTTAGATTTATATTTATAGCTATATGGATAGAGGAAGCTAAAAGCTGGAAGACAGCAGCTGGCATATGACTTAACAGGATCTTGTGTGTATGGCCTCTGATGCTAGGTGAAGGATTAAATGCATTAAAACAAACCAGCAAGCGGAACATCAAAATAGAATCTTTACAACCTTGTTTCCATTTATATCTCATGTCAACAAAGGAGCTATGAACCTGTTCCTTTCAGCGTCTCTCACCTTTTCTTTTTGAAAGCTGATCTTTCACAATAGGATGATCAAGCCTGTAAGGTACAAAAGGAAATGATAGAACATAAAGAAAAGGCATGGGTGGATAACACAAACAGAACAATGTGGAGGTACAGTTTCCTCCAGTCTGGAGCCATTTAGATGTGTTGGACTACAAGCCCTGTCATTACACACAAACATACTGTGTAGGGAAGATGAGGACTGTAATCAGCACATCTATAGGGTGTCAGATTGGGAAAACAAAAGTGGTATTTATTTCTAAAGTTTATTAGATGTGTTAGAAAAATAGAAAGCTAATAAAATGAATTAAATAAAAACACCCAAAACCATGAGAAAAGCAGTTGATCAAATACTGCAGCCCTTCCAGGTTATATTTTTCATTCCAATATTGTTTGCAGGAGTAAAGACTATTGTTCACACTCCTGCATTTCTGAGATCTTGTTAGGCAATGTGCACATGTAAGTGTGGCTTCCACACTTTTTTTGGATGGAGCGTGAAGTGCTATCCTGTAACCCCCTGAGCTATGTCTTAAACTCCCTCTTCGCAGCTGTCAAGCTTATCCATGGGAATGGGAGTGGGAAGGCAGTTCAGATGACATAGCTCTGAGGAAAGGGATGGGAGCTTGCACTTGGTCTAAACTTTCACTTCTATTACCCTCTCTGTGATTCAAGATGAACTGTTTCTTCATTGTATGACTTGCCTCTCCACTCCCTCCACTGCCCACTGGTAAGCAGCAGCAGGCAGATCCCTCCCAGGCCTTCACAGCTGTGTGTGTGTGTGATGGGAGGAGGTTCGCAACAAGGTGCAAAGAACTACAGGATAGCTTCTTGTCCCCATCCCCCAAAATCATATGCATGAAAGTAGACCCAGACCTATACAAGTGGTACATTACTTTCTACCTGTCTCATGTAGAATCTCAAGTTGATCATGGTTTCAGTAAGCAGGTTTTACACAAAGAGATCTTTTTTTAACAATTGTGTCTACCATAAAAGCAGCAAATCCCATCTGATCTTCAAAGCTAAGCAAAATCAGCTCTGGTTAGTAGTTGGATGGGTGACAGCCAGTGAATACCAAATTCTGTAGGCTAGGGCCATTTCTGCACTACACTGTTATTGTGCTGTTGTTCCACTTTCAACATCCTATGGAATCCTGGAGTTTGCAGTTCAGGAAGGTGCCTTTAGAATTCTCAACCAGAGAGCTCTTTGGCCTTAGGAAACTACAAACCCCAGGATTCCACAGGATGTTGAAAGTGGAATAAAAGCAGTATAACAATGTAGGGTGGAAATCACCTATATTTCAGAGGAAGGAATGGGCAAAACCACGTCTGAGTATTCCTTGTCTAAGAAAACCCTCTGAAATTCATGGGGTCACCACAACTTGATGGGCAACTTGAAGGCACACATACACATATAAGTCATGACCTGTCCGGTGTCTAGTTACAACCCACAGCGGCCCATTCGATCAATGGAATTTAGCTATGTATTTACTAACCATTCAACAATTTATACCATGAGTCTACTTTGGTACTAACCAATAAGATTCAAGCCAGTGTTTGTGGGTTTTGATGACTCTTAGAAATATCAGAACATTTCCTTCCTTCTGTGTATGATTTTTGTGCAGGACAAGTAATCTCTTCACTTAAGGTAGCTGCTCAGAAAATGTGTTTCAGTACACCTCTGAGACCTGCTCTTGCTATGTATAGGGGAAACAAATAAGCAGGGAGATTACTTTGGAACTAAGTCCCCAGGACATTTTAGCAAACCAACAAGATCATAATCTGTGTGACATTAGATACATTTGTCTAGATCAGGGATGGGAATCATAGCACTTTCCAGACATTGTTGGACTGCAACCTCATCAGTTCTAGTCAGTGTAGCCAATGGTGAGGTATACTGGGAGCTGCAGACAACATGATTCCCATTTCTAGTGAGATAACTGAATTTCATTTTAAGGCATCTGGAAACAAGAAACAGAGGCAAGATCTGGAGCTTTTCTGGATTCAGGACTTTATAGAAAATATATAGAAAACATATATATAAGAATATATAGAAAACAAACAACAGATCTGTTGGAGAGTGTAGTCCCTGATGAGAGGGGGAAGAGAAGAGGCACTGGACCAAAGACTTACTAATGAACAGGGGGAAGTAGAAACTAGGCAATGAGTTGGGACAAAGGAACGGAGGGAGAAAATATCTATAGAGAGTTCACCCAGACTGTGCCAAAGCCTCAGGATTTGGCTGGAGTTGTACCTGTTGGTATTGGGATTTTTTTTCAACATCCAAATGACATACCTCCTTTTCCACCCTATTAGTTGGGCATTTCTAGGTCAAGCAGCATTTCCCTTTCTCCTGGGACTTTCTGATACAAACAGAAGTCTCACACCTGGAGAGGATATATTCTGTTTACAATTTCTCCCAAGGTGCACCAGAAGGAAGTCATGGTAGAGTCCACAGCATGAAGGTGATTTCAAAAGGTAGAGTAAGCAAGTATTCCAGGTCCTGGGCACCCAAGCACTGTCACTGGACAATGATTAAGGGGTGATAAAACAGTAATCTGGGCACCTAAGCTGTGAATTCCAAGACCCAGTCAGATGGAGTAACTTCTAGCAAGTCTGCTTTCTTAAAATGGTACTGGCTTCAGAAGATCAAAATCAATGAATTGAAAAAAGGGTGGAAAAAACAAGATGCCCCTTGAAAGAGGATGGTCAAAAGAACTAAAGGACTAAAGTAGATAGAATGACTCCTTTAAAAGTTGTTCAGTTGAGACTTGATTGTTGTTTTCCTTTCACTGAGTCCATCACGGTCCTGTGGCCAGATGGACTGCAATATAATTTCAAGCCATTCTTCTGGCATTTATTGTGGAATCTGAGACATGCTATCTTCCCTCAGATTTGATTAAGAGTAAAATGGGAATGGATAATAAAGTGTTATCATTAATTTACCACACATTGGATTAAGGTAGAAATATATCCATGCCTTTTAAAAATGGAATCACTACCCCAGTAGATAAATTCACCTTTTCTTTTACTGGGCATTCCAAATCACTTTAAAGCCACAACATTCCACTTAGATTATCAGCATTTGAAGCAAGATGATTAACAGGTTATTGTTTGTTAAGTGATATAGTTGAGCTGGCTAACAGGTAGTGACTAAGATCCTTTCCACAGGACATCAGCATCCTGGCATGAGGATGCAAGAGGAATGGGACCTAGACAATGCTTCTGCATGATATTGTCACAGTCCTGCCCTTGTGTCATCAGCTAGCATAGTTGCAGGATATATCATTAATGGAGAAATTCTGTCAGTGACCCCTGATTGCATGAGGTTTCCATCACAGCCAGCCATGTAGGAGGCCTGAAGTGCAATCATGTGCTTCATTCCCCATTGCAGCATGGGAAGAAGGCCAGCTGCAGTGTGGAAGGAAGGAACATGTCCCCTGTGCTCCCTTCCACAGGTAGCTGGTCATGTGCAGAGGGGAGCATTGGGGACATGCTCCCATCCCAGCGGAGGCACTACCGACATGATTCCCAGACAACGACAGAGCAAGGTGAGGTATAGAAAGGGCCTAGGACTCTACATCAAATGGGCTTACTGTAATGCTCCTCCAACACAGTTTTGTGTCTTCCACCACACCCCATTAGCTTTCACCCACTGTCACTGATAAGAAGAGGTGAGAGGGGGAGCAATTCAGAGAAGAAAGATGTGGCTGGTTCAGGTTGCGGGGTGGGGGGAGAGATGATGGAGTGCACCACCTTTTTCCTTACCCTCAGAACAAAGACCAGACTCTTCTTCCTCCCCTAAATTATTTCTACCCTCCCAACCTTTTCCAGTCGTAAGGAGCAGCAGCAGCAGCAACAGTAGTAGCTTCTCATGGGGCTTGGTAGCTTTGGAGGAGGCAAAGGGGAGGCAAAGGGGAAGAGAATAGCTCCCTGTACTTCATCCAAAAAGGAATGTATGCATGTATAAACCACACTTCTACGTACATAAACCATAACAGGATTCTGCCCAGTAAAAGCAGGCCTCAGCCAGACTCAGATTGCACTGAGTTTCCAGCCATGTGAATATTCTGCTTTTTCTTTGATGTCCTATTGAAGTCATCTTAAAATAGTTAGCAGAAAGATATATTACAATAGCCAATGTTTTTGCTTCATACCCATTCTTATATTATTCAAGTAAGTCAAGTAAGGATGATAATTAATATTAAGGCTAGGAATCAAGTGGCCTTTGAAAGGTTGCTGGACCTCAACTCTCAGCATTCTTTACCATTAGTTATCCTGGTTAGGGCTCCTTGGAGTTGCTCTTAAACAACATTTGTAGGCATTCATGATCTTTGTGACCTAATAGATCCAGAAGACAAAACACAATTCTGTGGTAACCAGCACAATCCCTGGCTGAAACTGAGCTAGGGACCAATAAGTCTCCACTTTAAAATTTGTCTTCCACAGACTCATTAGATGGCTTTAAGCAAGTTGCTTCCTTTTAATCTCACTGTGTGCAATAATTTTGTAGGCTTTTCTCCTGGGGTCATTGCAGTATTAGAGCACATACCCTTCAACTGTCCCAATTTAGCTGGGACATTCACTATTAATCTTCAGTCCCACTTTGTCAGCTCCTTTTAAAATGCCCCAGCTTCTCTGTTCTCCTCCCATTTCCCCATTTATCTCTAGCTTATTTTGAGCTAAATTCAAAGTGTAAAAGTAGTTTGCACTCAGCTAACTCAACAGGAGAGAGAGGAGGGGGCAGTCTTTTCCTTCCCAGTAGGCTCAGGCAATAGCAAACTACTGCAGCCTCTCCTAGCTTGTGTGTTCTTCCTTATTAATATTTTTGGCATCTTGATCATACTTTGATGTTGCTCGGCTACATGACTCAATTCTCATCTTTGAAAAGCTGGAGGGTATGACAGCATACCACTTTGAACTTTCCAAAAGTGATAAATGCTAAGTATTATGGATTCTGAACAGAACAGAACTGAATAGAACAGAGGAGAATCAAGGGTTATAGTGGCTGTGAATATATTTGTATTGACTATGTATTTCCATCTTAGTTAACTACCAGATGTTCCCAGAAACAGGTTTTCCCAGATGGGAATACACCTGTAAAGTTAAGAGGGTTGTTTGGTTTGGTGGGGGAAGGTGCTGGCCCTTTGAAGCTTTAATGCAGGGGCATGTATGAGAAAAGCCAATAATAATAGCAAAATCTTCTATTTACTGGCAGGCTTGATAAGCTTCCTGAGCTGTCAGAATTTTAATTTGAGTTTCTCCTACTGCAGTAGTTCATTGATTATTAGTTACCATGTATTAGTGTGAAGGCAGAGGGTTCCATTATGCCTGTCAAAGGATTTAATGTAAGACTCATCTTGAAACCCAATGACATCTTGCTGTGTCCTGGGGCTGATGGATAAATAAATTGCCTGCTTGCAAGACAGCTAGATGAATGTGAAATAAGGAATGGGAATGTTAAGTTGTCACTAGTCTTAAGTGCAAAACATAGAAGAACTTGCCAAGTTGTGTTCTTTCCATAACCTCTGAGACTGAATCCAGCAAAGAATCAAGACTTCCTTGTGTTCAACTTCAGGTTCTCCAATAGTGCTATCTCTAGTCACAGGAAACAGGAAATAAAAGGATCATGGAGGCCAATGTACTTTTGCTGTTAGGAAAAGCCAACAGTTTTGGAACCTTTAGAGTAGAAACAAAGCTGACAAGCTGCCAGGTACTGGAGGAGATTAGAGCACAGAGGCTGAACTACCAGAATCAAAAGTTTGAAGAGAAGAGATGCATGAATATTTAGGAAGATTTAAAAAAAAACACAGACAGCACTATCCTGGATTAAAAGCAGAGGAGGAAGAGAGCAGGAAGGCAAACCTGCCAGTAGGCTATTACAATATCCAGGCAGGACATAACCAAGGCCTGAACAAGCAGATGGCAATCTGAATAGTCTAAAACCTACAGATCCTACTGTTATCCCAGAAGGTGGGTGAATCAGGGGCTACCTATGATACAATACCTCTGTGAAAAGGCAGTGGTGGAGCTTGGACTGTGAGGGGTGGGTGGGAAGAGGAGGGACTACGGCATGAAGGGTGTGGCCACTGTGCATGGGGACAAGGCTGTGGTATGTGGGAGCGTGCCCAGGGAATGCAGGGGCATGGCTATAGGCCAGGATGCCCCAAAAATATTGCCACCCGGGGCGAACCAACCCCCGTCCCCTGTCTCTACATGACTGTGAAAAGATGGGGAATTACAACTCAAAAAGGGAAGCCTGTGGGGGGGTGTAACTTTGGGATCTTGTCACCTGTGTATACTGGTACTAATGCAGAGACTCCAGTTGGAGGTTAAAGATTAAAAGTATGTTTTATTGGGGGGAAATCACAAACACGTGCAAAATTCAAGCTGTCCTATGTCAGTCAGAGCAACTCAGCTGATAACTCAAACAAAACAAACTGAATAGCTCCCAGCTTGTTACTTACTTTTAGACAGTAAGTACAAGGTCATAAATAAAGTCCAACAGAATTCTAAGGCAAAGCAAGTCCAAAGTCAGTCAGGTTAATCCAGAGTTAGGCATGGAGTTCAGCAAGCAATCCAGCAGGTTGAAAGGTCAGATAAATTCTGACAACTCCTGGAGGGGAAGAGCAGCAGCTGTATAGGTCAGCCACCTAACACAGCTGTTTTCTGAGTAATTGTTGCCAGTTACATATTCTCTGGGACTGACATAGGTTTTCTCTTTGTTGTCTGTGCTTGGCAAAGGTGGGTACTGGTAAGTTATCCTCTGAAGGGACAGGACTCTCTGCTGGACCTGTCACTGTCCCGATCTGTTTCTGGCACTGTCATCTTCCTGTAACAGCAGGTCCCGGCAAATCCCCCATTTCAATCTCTGGCATGTCTTCTGTTTCACACTCTGGGTCAGAGTCCATGTTCTAGAAGTAGGGCACGACACAAGAAGTCTTTCAACCATACAAGGCTAACAGAAGGAAAGAAAATTAAAACTGGATAATGAGGAATTAGAATGAAGTGGGTGATATTTACCAATCCTGAAGAGAAGTAAGTTGTGGCAAAATGACTCAAACATGAGAGTTTGAGGGCAGTGCAGAGGAATGAGTCTGGGTTACAGAGTGATGCCCAAGTGCTAATGTGTTATAAAAATTACCTGGGCTGGAGTTAGAGTTCTTATACCCTTTTTCAGCCCTGGAAGGGAAGGTATTAATGCCTTTCTGGCAGAGCAAACACTGTATGAATAAGCAAATTCTTGATGATGTCACAACTTCCATGGCAATTTTTGTTGCAGTGTTATATTGATTAGCCAGAATGTCTGGATGTAATGCATCCTCCACCAAGCTCTGGTCACTAGAGTATCTTTGAGCTCCATCTAACTCCCTCATACCCCACTCCTCTATTTGTTCCTTCATTGATCTATGGTCAGGCCTAACATTTCACTAAGTAACTGGCTGGCAGCTTTAGAGAAGGAATCCAGAGATCCCTGATAAATCTTGACAATGTTTCAGTTGTATGATGGAGGTGGAGGTTGTGTCATTATGAGACACCAGGAGATGATCTGATATCCTTGCATCTATAATGTCATCGAGTTCAATATCTAGATTCCTAAGCAGGAACAGATACAAATTTTCTCCAGCAGCATGAGTGAGTGGGATTTCCATGATTTCCAAATTAAAGACTTCCAGAAGGGAGAAAAAATCTATGAAAAAGAAGTATCTCTATGGATATTAAGTCCCCATAATGAAAATGAAGAAGTATCTCTATGAATATTGAAGTCCCCACAAATAATATGAATGGGGTTTAAAGACACAAATGTAGATAACCACTCTAAGAATTCTTCCAGGAAGGCCCCATTCACCCCAAGGGGTCTATAAATCCCAACTAATACTACTGAAGGATTACCTGTCTGCAGCATTGTCACTTCAAAAGATGTTAATGAAGTATCAAGAGGCTTAGTGGGCAATGAAGTCTTATAGCTTATCACAGTCCCTCCTCCCTGGCCTACTATTCCAGGAGACTGCACGTAAGATAAGCCATGTACTTTAAAGGTAACCAAATGAATTGAATTGTCTGTTGATAACCAAGTCTCAGTGACCACCACTAAAGATATTCTGTGATCTTACAAATAGCTGACAAAAATTCTGCTTTTGAAACCAGTGAGTGAGCATTCCATAATAACAACAACTACACACTCCAATAGTGTCGATGAAGGAACAGACATTATACCCATGTTGATTATGACTATGCAATAAGCATGGTAAGTGTGGTCACCGTAGAACCATGACTTTACAGCTATGATAGGAAGTCAATCTCAGATTCTTAAAAATCCATCACAACTTCTCCTCTTCTATCTTATCAGTGCTTTGCTCTTTCAATCCCAGCTCTTTTGACTCCCAGCTGCCCAACAAAGCCAGGTAGGCATATTTACAACTCCCTGCCTAATCCAGTTTTACTTATCTAGATTTTTTCACCCATAACTGTTCTGTATTCATGATCGTTACTTAGACTATTTCCGCACTGCACTGTTATAGCGCGATGATTCCACTTGCAACATCCTATGGAATCCTGGGGTTTGCAGTTTGGGGAGGGGACGGCCAGCCCCTCCTGAAACTGCAAACCCCAGGATTCCATAGGATGTTGCAAGTGGAATCATCGCACTATAACAGTGCAGTGCAGAAATTGTCTTAGTTACAGTTTTGACACTATTGCCATGATTGTAACTACCCCCAAACAACTTTACTAGTTGATAATTTCTGAATGGGCTCAACTAAATAAGAGCCTTGGTGGTCCAATTTAGCCTTAACATTGGGGAGGGAGCACCACCCTGCCCAGGCTGTTAGGAAGTGTAAGCCCTCCCTTCCTCCCCAGCCCATCCCAGGATTCATGTGTAGGCAAAATTCGCATGCACAGCAGGCATCTCTGTAACATAGTCATACATTTCAGTTTCATGTTCAACTGTATTTAGAAACCTGCAGGCAATGGGAGGAATCTCTTCAGAATCTCAGGTTTTGGCATTTATGCTGAACATAAGAGGCATCAAAAGATCAAGTAGGATCATTTTTTTAAAAAATCCAAGAATAAGTTGGGGGCAGAGACCTAGATGATGAAACAAAAAGAATGATTACTGTATTCTTAGAAACATTAGTTAACAGTCTGTTCAGAGTAGTAGTGGGCTTGGTGGGGAGTGTCTTTGGCAAGAGCAGAGAAATGGCTTGGCTTGAGGAACCTGAATTGTTCATTTTACTTTTCACATTGATATCAGTCATTTTTTACAGCAGATAACATAGAAGAACATTTGTAGTGCTTTGATTTTCATCTGTACAAATGTTCTTTTGGAACTGCACAATTTGTACATACAAGCACAAGCCCTGATAGCCTCAGAGCACAAACCTATTTCTGGAAGATCTGATCGGCTGGGAACCAGGACAACCAAGACAGGTAGATCTGTCTTCTTAGAAATCTAGTTAGATTTAGTTCTCTGTAGTTTCCAGTGAATAATCATAAAGTCTACACTGCTGCCTCACCAAAGCTACACTAAATACTGGATTACAGTGTTTGGGGTTTTGTTTGTTTTAGTATAAGACAGCAATGATTCAGGAAAACCAAAACAATGGCTTTAAAATGAACTAGTAAATTGCTTCTTGAGAGAAAAGGTTTGTCCATAATTACTATTACTTGATTTATTGGCTACCAACATTGAGATGCTGAAGGAACAGACTAGTTGCCTATAGAACAAATAGTCAGAATTGTGGATGAACATTTTGCCTCATATATTGACTTCTGCAGGGGATAGAAACTTGTTTATAAAAACAAAAACAAATGATGGAAATCTTGGAATGACATAAATGGGTGGGCACTATTTCTTTGCTGTTTCAATTGTAGACATGCACAGGTGCTATGTTTAGTAAATATGACAGTTAGCATACCATAGGCTGTCTCCGTATTATAAAAGGGAGAAATAATACAGCAAGAAATCTCTGGAGGCTATTGTAAACAAGCCCATTGTCACAAAAGAGATAACAAAGTTAAGATTACATTAATGCAAACTTTTATCTTCCTGTCTTTATATTAATACTGTATTTCTACAGAGACCAAATCTCATAAAATTTGCAGCAACAGCATTATTAGATTAGAACACACAGCATTCATTTAAACTGTTGGCTGTTCCAGGAAAGCTCTCCTCCAGAACAATGCAGGATGTCCAAGCCTAGAGGCCATAGCCTCAATAGGCATTGACTCACCATGTGTGGATCTATCTGTGTATATTACAGTACACAAATAAATTTAGTATGGGGAGGCTTGGCTCTACCACTACAGTCACAAACTCCTAAGATAGCCAAGACAGCCAAAATGGGCAGATCTTTCTCTCTTACTTCTGAAGCAGATTGTCTGCTAGCCCTTATTATGCAAGGACTGTTATCACATCTTCAGAATCCTTATCTATCTGTGTTTATAAAATCATTATAGGCTATTCTTATAAGTTAATAAAATTGACATATCCTTGTTTCCAGACAGGTGAGTCTCAGGCAGCCTTTACTGTTCAGAAGGCATTAATTTTGGTGTTACAAAATATAGGTTTGTTCTAAATATATGAAGGCCAAGTATCAAGAGATGTAATGTTACAGAAATGTAGCTACTTCTCCTTAACTGTGCTTCCCAATGCTACTCCCTAGCCCTACCCTTTCAGCAGCACAGCTTTCCCATAACTATTTCCACATTGTTGGAGAGTTGGGAGATGAACAGAGACATGTCCACCTTGCCTCCTGTAGCTTGATGTGCTACAATAGGTGTCTCTAGGGAGACCCCTGCAGATGCTTGCTACAATATCTCTAACTACAGGAAGAGAACTGGATGCATCTCTGCTCATGGAAATGGCCATGTTGAGGGGCTGCACAACTGAAAATATAGATTTTGGAAGCCTTTGGTTTGTGCAACAATCATAAAAGTTAATTGTGATGTTTGCAAGGCAAACTTACAATATCATAATTACTGAACAGGATGTCAGTCATGGTGCTTTACCAGTAAAACAACTCAAAGCTATGGGTCTTGCCAAAGCCTTTCAATCTAAAACATATGTATACAGACGCACACAGAGGGAAGGACGGAATAATAAAAGTATAAAATTATACAATACAATTGTGAAAGAATTATCCAGACAAAATAAAAAATATATAAAGCAAACTAAAAAATTCATATAGTCAAAATATACAAAATTATAAAACAATATTTAACTAAAATTCCAAAAGCTTTGAAAAATAAAAAAGATTTTAATTGAGATTAAATGGGGTAAGGAGTAGTGTGCAAATGTTCGGGGATGCAAATTCTAAGAGTATGGAGAAGGAAATGAAAAATTATGAAGCAAAGCCAAGGAAGAAGAAACTCTTGGTCAGGTGAGAAGCCTAGAGTTCCTAGAATGCAAATCTGGAATAGCCTGGTTAAAAAAAAAAAAAGGCTGAAAAATAGGAGGAAGCTAGGTTGTACAAAGCTTTGAAAGATAAAATGAGATACTTGTATTGTATCTAGGAAGAAGGAACAGGTAACCAGTGAAGAGATATCAAAAGTAGGGTAACATGATCAAAAGCAATGGGCTAAAAAGGGTAATCTCACCAGTAGAATGTTGAATGGAAACTAGAGAACTAAGGTAAGATTCTGGAAGACTAGTCAAAGAAGATTACAATAATCAAGGCAGGAAGTGACCAAGGCATGAACTAAGATCTTAGCAGAGGAGGCAGAAATAAGAGATCGAATTTTTGCAATGGTACAAAGAAAAAAAAAGCAACATGATTTTGCTACAGTCTCAATGTGAGGAACAAAAGATAAACAAGAGTAAAAAAATAAAGCCAAGACTATGTGCTTCCTTCACAGGATAAAGGGGAACATTATTAATAGCAATGGAGAATGTATGTTGTAAAGAATGTTTTGGGGGAAAAAAAGTAGTTCTGTCTTTGTCATATTAAGCTTTAGGCAATGATGAAACATCCATGCTGAAATACCTGAAAGACATGATGTAATATGATGTTCAATGTCAGAAGAGAGTTCTGGGGTAGAGAAATATAGCTGAGTATGACCTTTTCCGCAGTACACTCTTATAGTGCGATGATTCCACTTTCAACATCCTATGGAATCCTGGGGCTTGCAGTTTCAGGAGGGGCTGGCTGGCCCCTCCCGAAATGGCAAACCCCAGGATTCCATAGGATGTTGAAAGTGGAATCATCGCGCTATAAGAGAGTAGTGCTGAAAAGGCCTATGATCAGCATAAAGATGATGTGGAAAACCATACAAACTGATAAGATTACCCCAAATACAATGTATAAAAAGAAAACAACAAAGGGTGCTGAACAGAACCTTGTGGAACCCCAACCAAAAGGAGAAGAAAAGATAATGACCTTCAGCTACCACATTAAATGACTGACTTGAGATAAAAGATGTGATCCAGCTCAGGACTGAGTCAATAAACCCTAGGTCTTGAAGTGAACTAAGAGCAAGGATGGGACAGTCCTTTGAATATCGGACTGCAACTCTAAAGACCAGGGTTTGATCCCTCATTTGGATATGGAAAGCCACTAGGAGACCTTGGACATGTCCCACACTCTCAGCCCCAGAAAATGCTGTGAAAGTTTCACCTTAGGGTTGCCATAAGTCAGAAACAACTTGAAGACACACAACAACAACATGAAGTGAATCCAACAAAAGAGCATGATCAACTGTGCTAAAGGCTACACAGAGATTAAGGAGAATAAGGATATAATATAGGCCTTTTGACTTAGCCTGGAACAGATAATTTGAGATCTTCATAAAAGCAGTCTCTGTAGAGTGCAAAGGCAGAATCCAGAATGAAAATGATCCATTCCAGAGATACAAGAAAGTTGAAGCAATGTACATAAGAGAAAAGGCAACAGTGAAACAGAATGGTGATTAGAAAGAGAAGATGGGTCAAGTAACAGCTTCTTAAGAACTGGAGAAACAGTGGCATGTTTTTTAAATTCAGAGATGAGCCAGTAGAAAAGGACAGAAAAAGATGTTACTGCTGTGATCAGAAATGTGTCTGCATGTGAAAGCTGCACAAATAAAAAAATAGAATCCACATAAAGGGATAGTTTAACAGAATACCAAATAGGAACAGAACTAAAAATTGTAAACATATATGGTAATGTGAGTGGGGGCTCAAGTGTGTTCTACCATTCTGAAACACAGAATGTTGCTGTCGCATGCTGTTTTGTAGTTTCCAAACTCCAGAGGCTTGGAAGGTAATGCCTAGGTACTTAAAACATTTAACTTGCTCAATTTTCTTACCCTCTATTACCCAGTTTGTTATAGTTTGATTTTTAGAAAAAAATCATAATTTTGGATTTACTATAGTTAATGTTTAGCTGGTTTTCCTCACAGTAGTTCATAAAGGATCTCAACAATCATCTCAATCCAATTTTGGTATAAGAAAGGAGGACCGCATCATCTGCATATAAGAGTAAGGGAATATTGACCGAGGCCAATTTTGGGGGGTGGAAGGCTTCTGATGAAAGATGTGCAGCAAGATCATTCAGATATAAGTTAAATAGTGTGCATGCAAGAATGCAACCCTGCTGAACACCTCTTTCAGTAGGGATAGATTTAGTAAGATTGC
Source organism: Ctenosaura bakeri (assembly GCA_948474755.1). Lineage (NCBI taxonomy): Eukaryota > Metazoa > Chordata > Lepidosauria > Squamata > Iguanidae > Ctenosaura > Ctenosaura bakeri. The sequence goes on from CAOLHI010003109.1 coordinate 138,716, forward strand.
CTTGTAAACCAGATCTTACTTGTATCATAGTATTTCTGTATAAGTTCATGATTAACCAAAGCAGTCTTTATCAATTGAAGTTTGGCCCAGAGTCTATTTCTAGAGATTGAATCAAAAGCCGATTTTAAATCTATAAAGGCGGCATGCAAGTTAATATTCTGGGCACTAGAGTATTTCTCTGCCAAGTGGTTCAGAACTATACAGTGATCAATAACTGCCTTTCCCTTCCTAAAGCCTATCTGCTCATTCCCAAGAACACCTTCAGCCTCTATCCATTCTATTAGTCAATTATTAAGATAGTAGCCATATATTTTGCCTACTACTGACAGTAAGCTGATAGGCCTGTAATTTGTCGAGTCCATCCTATCCCCTTTTTTATATATAGGTATTATGATGGCTTGGGACCAGCTATTTGGTAACTGAGCTGTTCGATTGATATGACTAAAGAGGGTTGCTAATAAAGGTGTCCGTCATGTGATGTTAGTTTTTAGCAATTCGGGCATGATTAGGTCAGAGCCTGGAGCTTTGCTGGATCTAAGTGCAATGATTAGAGATTTTATCTCATGTTGGGTCACAGGTGGCCACTCTGGGGACAGTTAGTGTTGGGCTGTTATGTTCCTGTGTTGCCTGATTTGTTGTGGTTGGTCCTGAACCCACATCCAGTCAAGTTTCATCCATGCCTGAAATATACCAGTGTTTTCTCCCTTTCTTCCCTTCTTTTTTTGCTTGAAGTGTAGCATCAGTGGGGTTTTCTTCCCCATAGAGTTGGAAGAGACCCCAGGGGCCATCTAGTCCAACCCCCTGCCATGCAGGAACCCACATCGAAGCACTCCCAACAGATGGCCAGTCAGCCTCCACTTAAAAATCTCCAAAGAAGGAGACTCCACCACACTCCGAGGCAGCATATTCCACTGCCAAACAGTTCTGACCGTCAGAAAGTTCTTCTTGAGGTATAGGTGAAATCTCTTTTCCTGCAGTTTGAATCCGTTGCTCCTTGTCATAGTCTCTGGAGCAGCAGAAAACAAGCTCGCTCCCTCCCTGACATGACATCCTTTCAAATATTTAAACATGGCTATTATGTCCCCTTTTAACCTTCTCTTCTGCAGACTAAACATACCCAGCTCCCTAACCCACTCCTCATGGGCATGGCTTCCAGACCTTTCATCATTTTGGTTGCTCTCCTCTGGACATGCTCCAGCTTCTTCATGTCCTTCTTGAATTGAGGTGGCTAGAACTGGACACAGTATTCCAGATGCATGAGGGAATGAAGCTCCTCAGTCGACACATCATCAGCGGGACCATCTAGAAATAAAGAAGGAACTGACATGAGAATTAATAGCTCCCTGTATTGGAATTTCCCAGGAAAAGGGAAAAACACTTTCTGCCCTGGGTTTCAAAAGTAGCAAATAATTTCAGAAAATAACCAAAAATTGAATGAGATAGGAGGCATGTCATACAAATCTTACAAAGACAAGCCAGATACATTCAGGTACAACTCTGCACCAAATCCTGAACCTTTTGGCCAGTCAGGATGAGCTCTTAGGTGCAAACCATTTCTCTTGATTTTGTTCCTGAACTTTTTTCTACTTTGATTTCATTCTTTAAAAATCGTTTCCACTTGCAACAGCATTTTCCTACTTTTATGAAGGTGCAGAGCTTCAGAAATTATAGCTGTCTTAGAGTTATTTTTATCACTGTCCCTTTCGTTCTTGCATCTTGTCAATGTTTGGACTGTAAGCCTTCAGTCACTGATAACTGACTGTGGCACTTAACATTTCTGAGAAGCTTATTTTATTTTATGTGCAATACAAATAATTAATTCCAGCTGACTTCTATTGAGTTTTAAAGCCACAATCTAAAGACAGGCTTTGAGTGGTGATGAACAAATCTATCATTTCTCTGTATCTCCTTTTTCCTCATTTTTCCAGTCCTCAGCTCCTTCTGTCCCCTTTCAATATCTCCATGCAACTTTTAAAAGGAGTACCTGCATAGAAATTTTAATACATTTTTGTCTGCAGGTCTTCTAATGAATGCATTGTGTATGTGAATTTTGAGAGCCAGTGTGGTATAGTAGTTTGAGTCTTGGACTATGATGACCAGGGTTCAGTTCCCCACTCAGCCATGGAAACCCATTGGGTGACCTTGGGCATTTCAGACACTCTCAGCCCCAGAAAACCCCATGATAGGGTTGCTTTAAGGTCACCATGAGTAGGAGATTACTTGAAAGCACACAACAATGATAATGTCATTTTTGCATGATATTTTACAAACAGTTTTCTTTTTATAATGATTTCTAATTTATTTCCTATATGTACCCATTTTGTGTGCACGTTTGTCTGGACAACTGCATCATTAAATTCTGAGAAATGTTACTACCAAAGAATAACTATGGGCTCTTTCAGACATAGAAAATATGTCAGGAGGTTGCATTACCTTATGTAAAAAAGTAGATGTGGTCCTGGATTTTTTTTATCTTTAACAAAAAAATTGGCATCAGTGGTAGAAATAACATGGAAAGAATAGGGGTAGGATTGGTTAGAGCAGAATCCCATTCTTTCCTAGCTCAAGCTTTATTGCACTGTTTACTGTAGATAAATTGCTGCAACCCGACAATGAAAACACGGTTCTTTTTCACAAGCATTCCAATGCTGATGCTGCTTTAAAATCTCCCAGCCAGAGAGAGAATAAGGAGGAAGTGATAGGGGCTAGGTGATTACAAAAGACCATAAAAATGAACTTCTTTGCCATACACTTTGTTAACAGATGTTCGCCCATATTTGTCACTGTGTGTCATGGATTGGTTTTAAAGAAATCCAATCATTTCTGTTGTCCTAGAAAATTTCCTAGCAATTCCTGCCACCAGTTGCAAAATTTATTCCCACCCTCTTGTGGATTTCTTTTTAATTCTAAGATATATTGGAAGGAGTCTATCACCTTCTGAGACAGTCTGTTTCATTGACATACAGCTCTTATAGTAAAGTCATTCCTCCTAATATTTAGATGGATCTCTTCTCTTGTAATTTGAATCCATTGGTTTGTGTCCTTATGTCTGAAGCAGCAGAAAACAAGTGCAATCCGCCTTCTACATGATACCTCTTCATGAATTTAAAGATAACTACCATGTCTTCTCTCAATCTTCTCTTTTCTGAGCTAAAGAAACCCAGCTCCCTAACTCTTTCCTCACAGCACTTGGTTTCCAGATCTCTTATGATATTGATTGCCCTCCTTTGGACATATTCCAGCTTCTCAATGTCCTTCTTGAGCTGTGGTTTCCAGAAATCAGCACAGTCTTTCAGGTGAGGTCTGACCGACATTGAATAGAGTGGTGTTATGACTTCCCTCAAAATTGCATTAGTTTTTTTTGTTACTACTTCATACTGTTGACTACGGACGGGCCAACCGAACCCTTCAATCCTTGGCAGGGATTCAAGATTCGTGAATCTGAATCCCTGTGCCAAAAGAGGCAAACCAAATCTTTTGAATCCACCACCCAAACAGTTTGTTGGAGACTGGGATGCCTGAAAACCTGGGAGACCAGGGTCCTTTTCGCAGCACCGGCGCTTGCGTGATGAAGGAGGGTGGCTCGCGCGACAATTGTCTCCCGAAACGCCACCGCTTCCCCCCGCCTCCTTACCGCACCTGGCATCTTTTCCTGTGACGGGCACTCTTCAGCCACGCCCCCAGCCTCCGCAGCACTCCCTGGGAGCTGTAGGAGGCGCTGGGGGCGGAAGTGGGGAGGAAGTGCAACAGGCTCGCCTGTGACGGTGCTCCGCACTTCGGTAAGTGCGAGGTGCCGCCGGGAGCCTTGCGTGAGTGCCGTTTATTTTCGGTTCCAGTCGAAAATAAAAAAATACGTGCTCGCGCAGCGTCAGCCCTGTGAGCACCGCGGAAGTGGGAGTGCGTCGTGCAGAGCAATGCTCCCACTCCCGCGAGGCTCAGGGGGCTCTCGCGCGACAGAAAGCCCATGCGAAAAGGGCCCGGGACACCTGAAAATTTAGACTAGACACACAAGGGGAGATGGCAAGTGGGTGGATTTTTCCCTTGGAGTAATAATGGCCTTTGCTGACAATTTCAAAAATTACATCTGGGCTTGTATTCTAAGATATTTAAATTGAACATTTAAGTTTAGCACTTGACTGGAAGGTACAGTCTTCTTGAGATTTCAAGGACAGCTGAAAGATTCCTTTGCGTAGCTCACTTGCAAAGCTCTTTCAGATACAATTCTGGGGTTTGTAGTTTTACAAAGTCTCACAGCCTTCGCCGAAGTGTGCTGGTGCATCATCAAACTACAAACCCCAGAAGGAGCTATGCAAAGAAAAGCCAGTTTTGACCTGGATTATCTCTCTACTGTAATATGTGGCCCTGGTTGCACAGGCAGGAAAATGTGGCATTAATCCACATTTTCCTGCCTGTGCAGAAAAGGCCTTCATGTCATTTTCAATCTCGGGAGATCTTGAGGCAAAACTATGACAATTGTCCTGGCCAGATTTCTTCAGAGGGAGGTTTGCCTTTGCCTAGGCTTTTGCTAAGGCTGAGAGAGTGTGTCTTGCCCAAGATTATCCTTCTTTCCCTTGCTTTTTAAACCCTGTTTTAAAAAAGGATTGGAAAGATTTGGGATTTGTGAGATTCATGGATTCCCAGAACCTTCCAGGGATTCGGAAAATTCTAGAGTCGTCCCATCCTTACTGTTGACTCATGTTTAACTTGTGTTCCACTAAAACTTCAGGATCATTTTCATATGTACTGTGGTCAAGCCAGGTGTCACCCAACCTATACTTCATTTTTCTTGCGTAAATGTAAATATTTATCCCAGCTGATTGTTTGTTTGCTTGTTTGTTTTTGGCACAGCTCTCCAATCTACTAAGGTTATTTTGAATCTGATCCTTCTCTCTGGGGTGAAAGCTTCAGAGTTTACATCCAGAGACTGGAGTTCCTTAACAAAACCACTAATGGAGCTACCTCTTAAGAGTGAGTGATAGACCTCAGAAAAGTTAGGGTTTTTGGATGAGACTCCCAGAATCCCCCAGCCAGCACGGCCACTGACTGAGCTGGCTGGGGATGCTGGGAGTTGTGGTACAAAAAGTAACCTTCTCTAGACTCAGGCATCTGAACACTTTAATTGATCCAATGTTTAGGAGTGAGGATCCTTACACATCTCCATTACTTATCCACACCAGTACTTACCCACTCCAGTACTTATCCATCTTTGTTGCTTTCCATTTTGTTTTGAGACCCAGCTAAAAGTATTGGTGCTGGCTTGTTTTGATTGTGATGAAGAAGATGATGAAAATCTTTATAAGATTGAAGACTTGTGTGGTGAATCAACACTTGTAAAAAATGATCATACTCCTGAATAAGGAATCATGCCATATGGGAGAAAGGCTGATTTGCCTTGGCTTAAAAATGTCTCTTGCTATGGCTTACATTGTAAGCCTTGCAACAGTAGAGAACCAAAAGTTTTTATGACACAAATCTCTTTCAATGATATAAAATATATTTAAAAGAGGAAAGCAATGTTCAAAAGGGAAAATAGGGTTGTTCCTGGATTTTCTGTATCAGTATATCTGCATTCAGAAAGGATTTATCCGCCTGTATGTACTTTTCAACCTCTTGTCAGTGAAATCAGAAATCCCAATGCAAAATGTGGTACTCAGGAAAATTATGTAACTTTGTAACACTCCCTAGAGGGCTTTGGGTCTGTAAAGCAATGAATGGCAGATAATGAGACATAAATACAGTACTTTCATCTGTGACAGATAATCTTGCTGCCCTATTCATGTAATGTAAAGAATAACTATGCCTATTTTCTTCAGCCCAGCAATCTGGGATTTCAAAGGAAGGAAAGCTCCTCTATGCATGAATAAGATGAGCTTTCAAAGGGACAATGATTTTGGCAAAATGCTTGGGTTTTGTGGGGGGAGGGGAGAGATGAACACCGTCATCTTTTGAATTATTTCTAGACCCCATGTGTTAGCAAACACACCGAGATAGAAATGACTTATTCAGAACCATCAATGGATTGAAATATCTTCCATTACCAATAGAAAAAATACTCAAATTTGAAAAAGCCCATTGCTTCACATAAAGACCGAGATGAAATAAAGCCAGTTTTTAAAACAAGGAACATAAAGTCAATCATCCAGTTTATGTCCTCCTATAAAGCATACTCAAGTTTATTTTCAGTGTGGTACTATATGAGCTAAAATATACTATAAAGAAGGAATTTTTTTTCTAGGACTGGGCCAAATGTTTCCTCTGTTTTGATTTGGAATGCTAAGGAAAATACATAGCTTAGGAATGATTCTAACCATTTCCTCTACTTAATCTTTTTGCTTCCTGCCCACAGTCTTTACATTCCACAGTTGGCTGATGCTTGCTACTATTCTTTTTCCAGTAAGGGTATCAGGCATAGTGAGTCCAACCAATAAGAGATCACATTGTGGAGCTAATGACATCATGACAATACATAACCTATCAGATATGAAATGTCACAAGGCAAACAAACAGGGAAGACAATGGTTCCTGAGTCAGCACTGTCCTCATTTTCTTTTTCTGTTGCTATTCCCTCAGAAACCTGGTGAAAGAGAGACCTTCTTGCAGCTCCTGAAAGCTTTCCTGAAAAGCTAGTCCCTTCTTTGCTTTGCCTAAATTTCTTTCCCTTTACAAGATATTAAATAGCCATTTGCTAAGCAACTCTAGCTGCAAATTCTCACAGGTCTGAAAATTAGTAATGTGGAAAGGCCCCCTGAGAAATTCTTTGATTGTTTTAAAAGTGAGACTTTTACCGTTTGCACTACAGTGTTAAAGTGCTGCTATTCCACTATCAACCTCCTATGGAATTCTGGGGTTTGTAGTTTAGGGAAGGGCACTTTGAATTGTCAACCAAAGAGCTCTTTGGTCTCAATAAACTACAGACCCCAGAATTCCACAGGGCGTTGAAAGTGGAATAGCAGCACTTTAACACTGTAGTGCGGAAATGGCCTTTCTTGACTGAAACTCCTAAATTTGTAATACATCATTTCTTCAAGCCCTTCATCTTATCCAGCCATGTCTCTATTCAATTCATGTGTTTATACAATACTGCACAAAATATAAAGATACAATATGGCCTAAAATACAAATGGGATATGAAATACATTAGAATATTATGATAACTTTTATGAAATATTGAAATATTGTTTGGTTGATGACTGGCCACAAACATTAGCAGCTGCACAAATGTAACTATTTCAGGAGTGCCAATGGTAAAACATTAAATTTAGCTAATGCAAATGCTGTCCTCAATTTGAGAACAGTCAGTTCTACTAAGTAATTGTTGGGCACAAATGCCATCCAATTATCCCTGAAATCAGGATAGGAGGTGGCCATACCCAAATGGTTTTGCAGTTCTTTATCCTGTACTCGTTGTTGAATAGTAACTTTAACTTCGAAATTTTGCACTGGGAATAAATCCAGCTTTTGTATTTTCTCATATTGTGATCTTTTCCCTTTGGTATCTATTAAGTTCATTTGGCCAGTCTTAAAAGGAAAAAGATTTGCTTTAGCCAAAAAATTATCTTCTAAATCCATGCATGAATCTGTGTAGAAATTTTTCCTAACTCTAGTGGTAGGATTACACTGGACACCCAGCTGGAACACCCATTATGGCTCTCAGAAATTTAGTTTGGATCATCTCAAAAGGGGCATAGTTGCCATTAGTAAATGTAGGGACATCTGGACTATAAACTTTGCTGCAAATACCTGCAATACTGAGGGAATATGCTGGTCCTCATTTGTGTAAAAACCACAATGCAGTGCTCTTGTATTTCTCAGCATACTCCGTGTGTCATATTTTATTTGAGCTTTCCCGGTGATCAATGAGTAAAAAATTAGTTCCAGAAATTTATAAGTTTTTGACACATTCAACAGAGTACTCATTGATCTGATATATCATTTGGGTAAGAACTATATTTTTGGTCTTTTCATAACTGGTAGTCAGCAATTCATCTTAAAGAAGGAGACCAAGGCTCTAAGAAGGTGCTTGACAAAGTCATGCTATCATCAGCATATCATCAGAACTGTCGGGGATCTATTTCCTAATTTTGGTGGATGGGAGTTTGTAGTCACTAAATTTTTGACCTATCTATTGATATAAAAGTTAAACAAAATAGGAATTAAAATATACCCTTGTTTAACATCAATAAACTTTGGGATAGGATCAGACAGATTCACAACATGATTACATGTTACTCATATGTATATATGTTTTCATATAAGCTATGGATGAGTGTTGACAACCTCTTATTAGTATCGTTGGCCTCAGCTTCTTCCCACACATGGTCTCTTGAAATCAGGCTGAAAGCTGATTTGAAATCAATGAAAGCAGCACAGTCCCCTTAGTTTTTGATGCATAGTTATCAGTCAGATGCTGGAGAGTAAGGCTGTGGTCAATAGTAGATTTTCCTGACTTAAAGCCAGCTTGTTCATCTGCTAAGATATTCTCTTGGTCTAGCCAGTCCAATAGTTTTACATGGCTGGCATATAATTTGTTAATAATTTGTTTGTTAAATAGATTGGTCTGTAGATGACGGGATCTGATCAAGCCCCCAGTTGTCACGTATGCACATTGAATGATCAAGGTAGGTGAACAGCATTGCTAAACTCAGTATTAGCCTTAAGCAGTTCTGGGGAAATATTATCTGCTCTGGGTGCTCTGTCAGATTTAAATTAGGAGATAAGATTAGTCATCTCTTAGATGGAGACAGAAGGCTATTCAGAAAAGTTATTTATGTTGGTCCATTGTATCTGTTGACAGCATTACCTCACTGCATAAATGTTATCAAAATGAAACTCCCAAAAGTTAAGAGGACATGATAATCCAAGTTAACAGCTGTATTCCATCAACCCATGGAAATTAACCTCCAGAAGCTAATAGAATCACTACATTTTTTAGGGACTGGCATATTTTTCTGTTTTTTTCCTTTTATTTTTGTTTTTCTTTACTAGGTTTTTAGGCCTCCTCTTCAAAATAAACCCTTCTGAAAGTAGTGATGACAAATTCAATTTTCTATATGCGCTATATTCCACAGTTATTTTTCCCATGACAATATATTCCTGATTAAACTATCTTTGAGACCTAAAAATATCTTATGGATTTTTAAAATAAACTGTATTGTAAGGACAGAATCAGTTCTTGGAATAGATCTAAAATGTTCTCAGTGGAACTCGCTATTAATGTAGCTTTCAGGGACAAAAGCCCTTTTCTGAACATAGGAAATACATTAAGGCATTTTCCACTTTAATAAATCAGTTTAATAGGAGAAGCTGTTACTTTTACCTCAGAATTAAGCAGTGGTTCATGGTCAATATAAACAACCTGATTTCTAGAATTTAAATAAAGGACTGAAGGTAGACAATCACTCTCTATATGGTCGCTTAGACACAGAATTTAAAAGGTTATGTGAAACCACAATAAAATCAATTGCAGACGCTCCTAAACTAGATAGAAAAGTAAATTCACCAGTCATACCTCCTTCTTCTCCCCCATTTAAAATAAATAAATCAAGACTATTAGCTATTTGTACAAGACAAAGCCTTGCATAATTACATTAGATTGTCTGTCAGGAAATAGGTGACTCTCTATTTTGGATCAGCATTCATGAAAATGGGAGTGCGAAACCTCATCATTCTCTCTTAACATCACTTGCTATGAACACCAAGGCTTCTGGATGTGAAATAATTAGATTATAAACACACTGTTCCACCTTATACTAATTGCCCTTAACCATTGGTCAAGGGGGCCACATTTACCCTATGGACCACTCTTTGACCATTCTTGCTGTAGATCATCCTAGGTTCCTTGGACATATAGTTGCAATAAATATACACTGTGCTTGCATTCGTATATGTATAGATTCTAATTATGTTTGGATTAAGGGTAGTATTTTGGTCCAAGACCAGAGCTGCCACATTTCTTCTAAAACCATTCTTACCAAAAATATTCTAAGGACCCTCTCCTGAAATGCCTGGAAATTACAGCCACATCTTTCCACATGAACTGTCAGTAAGTTGACCTATTTGAAATTAAGTTCAACGGAAAGAAAATGTTTACAATTGTGGTTGCAACTGATTTTGGGAAGGTATGATTTAGGGTGGGGGCATAGATAATAATAAATGAATACAAGTGTGGTAAGCAGCCTATACAAATGCTCTTCATTGTTCCCACAGTCAGAAACCAAGAAACAAAGGCAAAACTTTACACTCTTGTATGGATTTCCAGAGTCTGGAGACCCAGTGATGCTTCAGGCTTGGCTTTAATAAAGCTGTCAAGGTTGACATGCATTGGATACATTGCCTCCCTCCCCCCACCCGCATCAAGCAAGTAGGATGGATTATGCAGATGAGCTTTCACATTGTGTCTGGCTCAGGAGTCTTGTCCTGCACGCTTGGCATAGCCTGAATTCCATTTCTATACCCTTCAGTGCCTCCCCACCCACCCGCTCCCTCAGTTGCCTGGAAGGGATAAACACCTTAACAAAGCTGTTGAAGGAACACACTAAATGATCCTGGCAGGCACAAACATTATCACAAACAAAGAGGGGGGCGTATTTGTCTTCCTCCCCTTTCTCTCTTCAAGCCTTTTGAAGTTTGATTCATGCTGTGGGCGAAACTTCAGCTCTCGACTGAAAGCTTGCCATCTCTTCAAGCTGACACTGTCCTCTTCTGTAAGCTACCCATTTCAGCCACTGTTAGAAAGCTCCCCACCCCTGCACACACCATTTCCTGGCTGCACAATGAGCTATTCAGGTGTTTTCTGAGATCTTGTTATTTATTTCACTGGAACAGATGTGTTTTGTTGCTAATGCCAGTGTGGCAGCTTCATTTCTTTCCCTCTTGAGGTCTAATCAGACTTTCCCATCACCCTGCTCCAATAAGATTTACTCTGCTTTGAGTTGGGGCATACAGGCTTTCATGCACCATCTTTGAATCATGGCATGTGAAGTCTCTTTCTTGCTGTTGCATTGTTGTTCGTTTTGATCACGGAAGCACAAGGCTCAAGTGTTTGATGTTTGTGTTTGTGCTTTTATTCAAGATACTTTTCTTAGGAGAAATTTGCTCTTGCTTGTCATTATGTTGTTCTTATTGCCTTACTATTGATCTTTGTTAAATGCTCAGGGAGCCTTTTCCTGCTGAAAAGTAGGGTTGTTGCTGTCAGCATTAGCCATGGCCTTAGCTATAGCTTTCATTCCACTAGGTTAATGGTTGCCAGCCTGTTCCTGGCTGACTGAAGTAAATGCCCCCAAAAGATCTGAATGTAGGGGGCCGATTGTATGAGAGAAGATGATCCTATAGACAGCCTGGACCCAAACCATATAGGGTTTTGAAGGTGACAACCAACACTTTGTACCTTGCTCAGAAGCTAACTGGCAGCCAGTGGAGTGATTTCAATATAGGTGTAATATGATCACTCCTAAATGCATCAATAAGCAATCTGGGTGCCATGTTTTGTACTAATTGAAGTTGCTGAACTTGGTATGGGATAGCCCAATGTGCAGTGCATTGTGGAAGCTCAGCCTTGAGGTTACTAGTGCATGTAGGGCCATTTTTAGATCTTCCAGCCCTAGCAAGAGACACCACTGGCTTATCAACTAAAATGGATAGTAAGCATTTCTAGCTATCATATTTATCTGAGCAGTCATTTGGAGCAACAAATCCAGAAGCACCGCCAAGCTGTGAACACAGTCTTTCAGGGGCATTGTAACCCCATCCAGGACTGGATGACACACCTCCAGCCTCATGTTAAGACCATGAACAGTAAGAACCTCTGTCTTGTCCTGGTTTTCTTTATCCAGCCCGTAACCTCCTCCAGGCATTCTTTCAGAGGATACGCATTGTCATTAGCCAATGCTCTCTTTGGAAGGCATAGAAGTGTATATTGGTGACAAAGGCATATTGACAGCACCCTGTCCCATGACTCCAGATGATCTGTCCCAATTTTGCTAAAGGCATAGTGTTTGTACAGCCTATAAGGTAAGTTAGACTGCATAGCAGTTGGTTCAAGAATATCCTGTCAGCTTTTAAACTTTGAGGTTTGCAAGTCTCTATGGTGTTAACATCTATCTATAATCACTCCTGGATGCCGCCACCGCAGCCGCCGCAGCCGCCTCCTCCTCCTCCTCCTCCTCCTCCTCCTCCTCCTCCTCCTCAATTTGTGTATTTATATGGTGCCACCAACATAGATAGTGCTTAATCCTTAATTATTTCATCCTTACATGCAAGGATGAATAATTACTGTAGTTATGTCCCATCTCTGGGAGAAAACTAATATTTTTGCATTGTTTTCTCTTCACCTTTGAGCATCCTAAAGTGATTTAGAGTTATTGTTTTTTTCTCTGCAGAGAAATACATGAGATTTTTTGCAAAAACCCCAGACATTTCCGGGGGAGAGGGGGGATTCCTACACAAAAAACACTGTTTCCTTCAGAGGAAATACATTTGGGAGTTTTGTACCAAAAATTGCATGTGTTTCTCTGGGCAGAAAAATCATCTGGAGTACTCTGGAGAATACTGTGAAGAAAAGGCAAAAGTCCTATTGTTCTATTATTCTTCCTGACAGGGCTTCTTGAATGTTGGAAAATCCATTTTTCAACTGAGAAACAAATAGAGAATTTTTTTTTTTTTTTTGGCTCTCCCTACCTCTGTGCACCATTACATTGGAAAGTCAGCACTGATACAAGGAAGCAGCATTTCTCTGCCACCACAGTGTCATCAAAATGTTGCCTGGTTTCTGAGCCATTTCATTCTTGTACACAAGTTCAGTACTTGGAAGTCACTATGAAATGTTTGCAAAATATCTGGAGGTCATTCACATCTTAGATTACGAAGATATTGCAGTTGGGACATTCCAATTAGTGAATATGTGGAGTATTATCCAATCCAGTTTTGATGATGCTTGCAGCCTAAGAAGAGGTAAAGCCAATCATTTGCTATGCTCTTAACTAACAGAATTTAGCAAGTGGGGACTGACTGACTAGATCAATAATGTGATTACTGCCTCCTCGTGAGAAGAAGCAAAGAAGCTTTTGGTCCCATTATCTTGTTGGACTTCTTATGTGTACTGGAAATGGGGAGCCACTATCTCTACAAGGTAGGTTTTGGAGGGATGACTGTTGAGATCTATGGAATTTGTCTTATGGATTCTTTATTGTCCCATAAACTATTTAACCTGTAAATGAAGCCACTGGGAGAGGTCATCTGACAACAGTATCAACAGTGTGATGATGACACTCAGCACTGTTTCTCCATGTCATTTAAGTGTGGTGAGGCAGTAGAAAGGCTGAATAACTATCTGAGCTCAGTAATGCATATGAAGGCTAATAAATGGAATCTCAATTATCATTTGCCATTGTAACACCAATTCCTTCTGTTTGAAGAGACAGGTAACTCTCAACCAGGGGAATGGACATTAAAGTGACAAATGAGACTCAATGTAAGCAAATGTAAAGTAATGCGTACTGAGGCAAAAATTCCCAGTTTCATGTATGTGGTGATGAGATTGTGATGAATGGCTTGAAGAAAAGCTTGACCCACTGTGAAGCTGCAGTGAAAAAGATAAATTCCATGTTCACCATAAATAGAAAAGGAATTAAGTATAAAGTTGCCAATATTGTATTGCTCTGTCCTATGTACAGCTCTGGTTATTGTTCTTTAAAAGGGTATTGTGAAGCTGGGAAAGGTGAAGAAAAAGATAACCAAAATAATCAAGGGGCTATTTCCTTATGAGGAAACATGACAAAGCTGTATAGGATTATACATGGTAACAAAAATGATAGGAAGAAGCCCTCTCCCAATAATGTGAGAATCCAGAGTCATCCACAGAAGCAAAATGGTGAGAGATACAGGGCCTAAAATGTACTTCATCACAAAATAAATAAATAGATGGCTGTCAACCTGGATAGCTTTAAAGGAGGAGTAGATAAATTCATTGAGTTAAGGTTACTAGTCAGGTAGGCTATATATCACTTCCCATATGAGAAGCATTATCCCTCTGTGTATCATTCATTGAAGAATATGAGACAGGGTGCAGATGCACTCAAATACTGCTAATGGACTTCCCACAGGTAACTAGATGGTCACTGTGGAAACAGAATGCTGGAACAAATGGGTCTTTGATCTGATCCAACAAGACTCTTCTTAGGTTCTTAATAAGAAGAAAGCACTGTGGGTGAATGGGAGGGCTAGACTGTTAAGAACAAATTTAACATTTCTTTTTGAATGATTATTAATTTATTATCTTATTAATTATAATCTATTTTTATTGAAGTAGCTACATCTAGTCTTGTATGTCAAGATCTCAAAGAAGGGGCAAGCAGTATAAACAAGAGGAAATAACTTGAAAACAGTTTACACCAATTCAACAGAGTAAAAGGAAAAGAGAGGACAAACTAGCAGAACAGAGACTGATTGGGCCCCAAAAGCTTGAGTGAAGAGCCAGGCTGAGACCAACTGAGACCAATGTCAGTACCAATAAGGCCTCCAAAGCCTGATTCTCTGTCTTACTAGTATATAATATTGGAAATATTAGTAGTACATATTAGAAATATTTCTGTGATACCTTCTCATTTGCACAAAATCTGAAGGAGTTGATGATAACAATAAAGCACTCTATCAGAGACACAAAGTAGTACATCACATGAGAGTTCCAGATAGCTCATGGCTGAGGGAAAGCCTAGAAAGCTAATGTAAAAAAAGAAAAAGAAAAAGAAAGAATAACTATTAAGATTACTGTTCAGCACCTTAGATAGCTCCTTGAAACTTGGAGCAGATTTGGTCCCTACTAACACTGGAAGCGAAAACTGGAGAGTATCCAACAAAATCCACTAAGAAACTGAAGATGTATCTCAAGGTGCTCAAACAATGGCTCATTTTTTAGTTTGGTTCACATGTTTTCATCTATCCAGTAAATGGTTTGAGATTTCCTGGTCCAGAAGTTTCTGAAGTTTGATTCTTAATAAAACCCTCTGAAGAAGGTATTAAGAGTAAAAACAGGCCAAAATGCATGTGCCTTTTCCCCCCATTAATAAAACTTCTATCTTTTGAATGTCTTGAGAGAGAACCCAGGTTTCCAATGAAACTAGAACCACTAGTCTTCACTGTGCTGGGAGAGATTTGGGTGTAATTGGATAACTAGATATACAGTTCTCTTGAAGACATGCATTTCTTTCAGCATAAAAGGAGAAATCCAGTTAACAATATATTGATTCAAGGAAGACAAGGAATTCTTAACAAACTGTATCTGAGAAAAGAAATAAAGCAGATCTATTCTAAGGCTGACAGTGCTCAAATTGCAACTTGCTTCTGTTGAGTTATTCAAAATCAGAAGCTTTAAAGATTTCATGATGGGTGACTGTATGCCTGAATGACAAGATGTTTCAGCAGCACTGTTTTATTGAATTGTTTCTTTTAAAAATGGAAAGTGTGGCCTATGGGCCAGATGCAGTCCCCAAGGCTATTTTTGTGTCTCCTAAGATCCCCCAGCTTGCCACCCACTTAAAAAAGTGGGGGAATTCCAAAACTGTCCCAATTTTCCATAGAGGGCATGGGGGAGCAATTTTGGCACTTGAGGGAGTGGAACTATTTTAGGCCCAGGAGAGACCTCTTTTCTAACAGGTAATTATTCAGAAGTTGACACTCCAGTCATTTCCTGTTAAAAAAAGAGAAAAGGACCTCTTCAAGGCCTAAAATAGTCTGGGGGAGCCAAAGCATGACCAAATTGATCCCAAGCTCCCTATGAGTCACTGCAAAGGCATTTTGGTTCAAAATTAGTTTTTAGAAATTTTTGTTTTCAGAGATGGAGGTGGGAGAGGTGATGGCAGTCCCTCTCTAAGGATGTCTTGATGGCAATGTAGCCCCTGACAGTTATCCACCCCTGCTTTAAACCAAGGCCATTTCTGCACGACATCACTATCCTGCAGTAGCAGCGGGTTGTTTCCAGTTCAGGAGCCATGCTACCACATGATGTTGCCACTATCCAGCTGCTATCCCATCCCCAAGCGTTGCCAAACCGCCATATTCTATTTCCAGGGGGAAAAAACTATTATGCATCTCCTTTAGCACTTGAATTCCATCAGGTGGCTAACTGCAGAACCATAATAATGCTTGATAGCACTTCCTGTGATCACGGATCCAGCAGTGGGCAGACTGTGGGAGCGCGCAGCTTGTCCCTCCCTCAGCGACTCTCAAGTCTGGTAACTTCAAAAGCTATCACCTCTCCTTGTTTATTTTAAAGTTCTCCTTTGAGTTAAAACTATATATATATTTTATTACATTTTTAGGCATTATAGCATGCAAATGCAATAGTGTACTGCCGTGTTTAGTATGGCTTCCAAAGAAAAACAAAAACCCCAACTGACTAATCAGGGGCAGTGGGGTGAGGTGAAGGTGGGGAAAGGGAGCGACCAAGGATGCTGTAATGCAGAAGGAACACTAGTGGCAATACCGCTATTCATTCTGCGGAAGGGTGCAGAAATCAGGATTCCCAATCTGCCACCATCACATAAGCCAGGACTGTAATGGTATGTTGCGCTAATGGCGTCTAGTGCAGAAATGTCCCAAGGATGGGCAACATGTGACTTCCTTGTTCACACACTGCCTCCCTCGAAAGGTATTTGTTGCTCTCACTCCATTCTAAGTAGGAGCTGACTTCAATTCCAGGTCCTTAAGATGTTGTTCAATACTAAAAAGTCACAGAATGACTTCTACAAGTGGTAAATGGTAGTATACCAGGTAGTATACAGCAGGTAGTATACAGCAAACAAGTCCTTTAGCTTGTGGATTCCAGCATCCACTCACAACAAATGGTGCCCGTCAACAATGAATTCTACCCAGATGTTCCTGGGACAAACACCTCAGATCCCCATGGCTGGATAATGGATCCTCTGGACTGGGGTGCACACCCCAGAGTGAGGTTACATAGAACAGAACCAAACATAGGAAGCTGAAATGTACAAGAACAATCCATCTCCTATCCTGACAGCATAAGCAAGTGACTCCCCTAATCCATTCCCACATTTGAACTTCCGGGCTAAAGCAAAACTACCTAGCGGGGCCTACTAAACACAAATTAACTCTATTTGTGCCACTGAAACACTGTTAATGTTTGGCCATGAAACTAACAGGGACTCTAGAACTCAACTGTCCAGTGACAGAGGCCCTATCCACTACATGCCCTATGCACCACAAAAAGTTCTGTTGCTGATGCCAATACCACAAAATCCCCAGTGATTCTGCTAGGAAATATGGCACACAGAAAGCATATACCCTGCTTTCCATAAAATTGCATTCCCCAAAGGCAGTTAGGAGTATGACTTTTCTGGGCAACAAGACATATTGTTTCTGACTTCCATGTTTGCAGCAGAAATAAATCTGGTAGCAATGGCGATTTTTTTGGTGGAAGCAGTGGCAGAATATAGCCCCGTACAGAAAGCAGCAGGACCAGATAGTGAATCCATTGCTGCAGGAGTGGCAAATCCACTCTGGCTTTTATAGCTACTTGTTCCACAGCTGCTTTGGGTTATACGGGAGCTCTCTTAATGCTGAATTTCTGTCAGGAAAAGGATCCAGCATCTGAATGGCATTTGTGCAATCTAGAACTAGGAGAGGAGCATGTATAACTGAAACCTGGATAATTGAAAATAGGGGTTGTCAACTTGGCCCAATTATGCCCACCAGGTTTCTGAGTGCAGCAGCAGGCAAGATCTGATGGATGGGGAAAAGGAATTGTAGTGATTTATCATCAGTTCATTCCCATATTGAGGTCCCCTGTCCAACAATCTTCAAGGTTTAAATGTATGCACCTAGGATATAGGGCAACAAGATGGGGATCCTGTTGGTGTGCAATCCACCTCTCTGCCTATCTGTCTCCCTGCCAGAGCTGCTAGAGGTGATCTTTGAAGTGGTGTTAATCTCCCCTAAACTTATCATTTTGGGGGATTTTAACATCCATGCTGAGAAACTCTCATCAGAGGCAGCTCCAGATTTCATGAGCCCAAAACATCCCATGCTGACCTTGAAGTAAGGGAGTTGGAAGTTGAGCTAGTCATCCTTCAGGGCATGACAGACTAAATGACATAACAAAAACACAGCCATGGGCATGGCCTGCCTTGAAAGGGAAATGCTGGAATAAGGAAGCTAGTTGTATCAGTTGTGCTTAGTTACAGCTGGTGATAATTTGAACAGACTTCAAACATGCCCTTTTCGCATGGCATTTTCGATGTGAAAGGGCCCCTTGAGCATTGCGCAAATGTCAGGAGCGGTCCACACGATGCATTCACATTTGCGCAACACTCCAGGACCTGACACAGACCGCGCACACATTTTTTCATTTTCGGCTTGAAGCTGAAAATGCTGCGTGGTCACGCATCACTCCGGGGCCCTGCAAGCACTTACCTCGTGTGTGGAGCCTCGGGAACCGGGCCAGTCACGCTTCCTGTCTCAGTGCAGCCTGGCAAGGTCCCAGGCTGCACTGCGAAAGGAAGAGGCGGGACTCTCACGTGAGCAGGAAGTTCGTGCAGAGCCGAAGGACCCCAGATGTGACAGCCTGTCTTTGGAGGCTGCTCACGCAAGCACTGCACCCCAGCACTGAAAATGGGTGAGCTGCAGAAAGGGTCAAGGTTGTATCTGTTGCAGAACAACAGCTCTGCTATCTTGAGCATTGTGGCACTCCTTGCTATCTGGTTTCCTGAATCTCACCTTGCCTTTTGGGCTCTTTTCATTGGTTACTCCTTGTGAATTGGCTCTGCTTTGACTTTTTTTTTCTTAGACTGCAGCCTACTTCAACCAGCCTTGCTTGGTTTCTCCTTGTTTCTTAGAAATTTACCCCAAAGTTTACTCTTCTGGACACTTATCACCCTGAAATCAGCAAATAACACTGCTTCAAGCAAAGATCTGTGTCTTAAGCATGCATGGCAAAAGCACAGATTCATTTCCACTCTTAAAAATGATACTAAATTATAAGGTTTAAAAAGAAGAAACACTTTTAGAAAACTGAGCTTTTTGCAATTTCATCTTGAATATAGCCAAGAGTAGGCCTTTAAGCTAGGCTGTGAATCTTGCTGCAGTTGTATATGCTTGTCCACCATCCCCCTGCATGCAAATATCTCATTCTGATGCATCTAAATGAATGTCCCTGCCCTCTGTTACAGCACAATTCAATTCTCACTGGTGTATGCATTTTCTCTCTTTCTCTCTCAGATTTGCATTTTGCTGGGAAGCAAAAGCATGAGTAACAAATATTTGCTAATCTGTGCCAATGTTTGCTCATACAGATTCTTCCCCCTTGACTCTCTGAATCTCTTTTAGATGGTGGTTGGTACACGTCTCTGTCCCATTGGGCTAGCTAGTCATATTAACAATCTGTTCATTGCCTCTCCATTCCTGACTAAATGGGCACAGAGCACAGTGGGGAAGACAGAATGGTTACAGGCTTGGCTACAGAGAAGCTATAATAGTTGTAGAATGAAGGGATTGCCATCTGTAAAATGGTACTTGTTCTACCCTTACCTGAAAAAAGGCACACTGATTTTAGTGCACTAAACCGAATGCTCCAAACTAACTAATTAGTTTTCTGGAAATGGTATTTTCCTCTCTCAATTCTCCCTTCTGATGTATATTTTAACTTTATCCCAAATGAAGACACTAGAGGGTTGGTACCTGCTTTTTTGTGCCAGGACTAGCACTATCCAGGTTAATATTGCTTAGAGAGAGCAAAAGTTCATCACCTTTTTGTAGCTCATGGGTATGCCACAGTTGGGACTGCAACAAATCTCTTATGTGCAAAGAAAAAGGTGGGAGGGATTTCACTACTGAAATCTAGTTTTTAAATTCTCATGCACATTTCATTACATCTAAAGCAACATTGTGAGCAAGCAGGGAGGAAAGTCCATATGAATTTGGAATGGCTCTATAATAGTCTTTGGAGAGGGGTCCTTTTGTTGTTGCTCTATGTATCGCTCCTGTGGGGTCCAGGTTCACATTTGGGCTCTAGGGACAAATTCAGGGTACACACAGGCATGGACAAGTGGCAGGCTCACATTAATCCCTGGTCAGTCCAGGAACCTAGGTTAGGGTCAAATCCTTCTCTCAGCTATGTCCCTCTGCTTTATAAATATATTGTCACCAACAATGATATATACTTGAACTACATGTCTTCAACTACATCTTATGATGTGACATTGGTCTGGGAGGGACATTATGAGAAATAAAATGGTAGTCACAAAGAGGTGCACTCAAGATATAACGATTTGATAAATTCTGTTAACAGAATTGGAGTGAACTTTTGACTAATCATAAAATATTGATTAATTACTCAAAATTAATTAATCAAAATTCTGGAAGCTTACATTTCGATAAAAGGGGGGGGCTGTACTTATTGTTCCAAGACATTCATTTGAAGAAATGAAAAGAAAAAGAAAAGAAGGTGCTATATTTAGTTATAGAAGCCCCCCGTGCTGACTTCTATGCCTGTAAGCCCACTGGTAGCCATAATGTGTGACTACCAACTTTCTCTAACAATGAAAAACAAACAGTGATTTCCAAGAAAAAGGAGGAAACAAAGGCCATTTCCACATGAGACTGTTATAGTACTATTGTTCCACTTTCAACATCCTATGGAATCCTGCAGTTTGCAGTTCAGGGAGGGCCTCAAAGGCTCTCAATCCCAACCCCAGGTTCAGGTGCCTTGTTACACAATTGTTACACACCTTCCAACAAAAAGAACTCTGCTCATGCCAGAAATGGGAAGGGATGAAAAATACTCCATTTCGAGGTTCCAGGGTTCTGAACTGCACAGTCCTGCTAACATCCCATGAATGCTGTTTTTAACGAAAGAAAGAAAGAAAGAAAGAAAGAAAGAAAGAAAGAAAGAAAGAAAGAAAGAAAGAAAGGGGCTGACCATTCACCATGGGATTTCTTTGCTCAACATAGAGGTCTGTCCTTTCTGCCTCCAGCCATTTCTTCAACTGATCACAAACTGTTAAAATACCAGATTAGGCAGAGTGTCCTACAGCAGATCTGTGTAATCCACAAAAAATACAACAATATGCCAGAGCTTGGAAAGGTTACTTTTTGTGACCACAATATTCAAAATGCCCCAGTCAGCAGGGCTGATCAGACCATTCTGAAAACTGTGATAACAAAGTAACTTTCCCAGTGTCTGCAATCCATATGCATAGGCAAATAAGGCTGATGTGAATAAGGGTGATTTAAAAAAAAAAGTCTGTTGAACCCTTTGCTCTAACAGGCCTGGGGCCCTCTGAAACAGAAACAATCATTCAGTAGATAGAATGGCAGGATGGGACTCAGCTTGTTTAGTCATGCTACACATTTGACGCAAAGATGATATATTACTACAGCATAAATATATAAAATTAAAGTGCCATTACTTAGCAGCCATGCGGGTGCCCCAGCATATTCAATCACATCCCAAACAGCCCAGCTCTTTTGCCTTGGTGCTTAGAGGATTACCGCAACCTTGTTTCAAGCAGTCACTCATATTTTTTTTGTGTGCAGCACTCCAATAACATGTTATGCTTCCCGAAGACAAGAGGCAATAATAGTTTTGATTCAGCAGGGCTTGAATGCTTGGTTAATAACTGTGCAAGGGGCTTATCTAGTCAGACAAAGTGTCCCCTTTTCACGTCTGTTCAATTAGCACTAATAGTTGAGAGCATTATTCACACTTCTCCTTCCCCTCCCTTCGCCCTTCTGAACCAAGCTTCCCTTGGCTAAAAACACCCTTGCAAAGGACGCAGTCCAATGCACATCTAGCTGTTTCATGTTGCCATGGCTCTGCCATTGTGGTACTCTGCAAGGTAGGATACAATCCACACTGAGACAATGGAGGGATTTTCATATTTAATGGGATAAGTTTTCCCCACCCTACACCTTTCTTTCTAAAGTCTGGCACAGCAAATTCAATGGCAGTGACCCTTCCTTGATCTTGCCTTTGCTTTACTGCTGCAGTGTGCATGGAGGATCTGATCTCAGGAATTCTGGGAGCATTCCTGGAAGGAGAAATAAGAAAAAAAATGGTGGAATGCTTTAGGGGACAGTGGTGTTGCTGTTAGGGGGACAAATGACAGCATTGCCCTCCAAATAAAAATTCTGACCCCTTCAATACAAGTTTCCTTCAGTGCATCATTATAATTACATTGTTGGGGTGTGCCTTCAAGTCATTTCTGACTTCTGGTGACCCTAGGATGAACCTATCACAGGGTTTTCTTGGCAAGATTTATTCAGAGGGGGTTTACCTTTGTCTTCCTCTGAAGCTGAGAGAATATGACTTGCCCAAGGTCACCCAGTGGATTTCCGTGGCTGACTGAGAATTCAAACCCTGGTCTCCAGGATCATAGTCCAATAGACAATCCAGTGTGCCATGCTAGCTCTCTAAATGTCTACATCGCAATAACTTAAAATGTTTGTTTAGCATTTACAAATCTAGTTTAGAGATCCAAAGAAAGGAGTGGGAAAAGTTACCAAAGGAATACAGAACAGACATGAATGCTTTAGGTGTGAACGATTTTCAGTGCCTCATTCTCCAATGCTAGAAATTTGGGGACTGAAGAAAAATTTCTTTTTGAGGAGTGGGATTCTTACATGGGGGGCAATGCCCTCTTTGTGCCTTCTCCTTGTAGCTGCATGTCTGGGGAACAGGGTGATATTGATCCCCCTCCTCCTCTTTCTCCTCAGCCGACAGCCAGTGGTTTCTGCTTCCTGTTTATTACTGGGTCTTAGGGCCATTTTCTCCCTCACCAGTGCAGGGTGTAACAGAAAAAACCTGGACCATAACTGAGAGTACCTTTGAAATACAGAGACAGAGGAGAGAGAGAGAGAGAGAGAGAGAGATTCTCTTGGTCTTCAGAGATATATCTATACCCAAAATATAGTTAATGGCTAGCTTCAGTTCTCACAGATTTGTTGTGCACAGTCTAGTGAGTAACAATGTGAACTACGTTATATGCAGTGCTAGTCCTTGGGCATAACTAAGACCATTTCTGCACAGGGTAAGTAAAATGGTGCAGTGCATCCTCCACTGCACCTTGGAGCAGACTGGGTCCGGACGACTTACCATAGATCCATACCTCAGTCTGCTCCCAAACGACCCCAAGTGGTCCTCCAGCGTGTTTTTGAAAGACCTGATTTTTCCAGTCTTTCAAAATGCCAGCGCGCCATTGCGTGCCTGCTCTCTGGTGCAGATTTGCAGGCTCGCACCAATGCAAGCCTGTGATCTGCGGAGGGCAGGCTTTAGGCTGGCAAGCTTCAGCAGTTGATTGAGATCCATGACCAACTGGAAGCTGCCATTTTGGAAGCTGGAGTAGTGTGGATCTAAGACCAAGCACTGCTCTACCTCACCCCGGACCGGACTGGACCGGACCAGACCGGACCACCAGAAGATCCGGAGTAGTGGCAGGGAGCGATTCCCTCGCCATGTGCGGAAATGGCCTAAGTTACTTTAGGACTGTAACTTTACAAAGACTAATATCACTACTTTATGATGTAACTGTAACTTTTCGTTACTGTTATAGTTTTGGGGATGTGGCTTCCCTACATAATGGAATAGGACTATCACATGGTTCATGTACTGGTGTGTGATGATACTATAATGCAGTGGTTCTCAACCTTCCTAATGCCGCGACCCCTTAATACAGATCCTCATGTTGTGGTGACCCCCAACCATAAAATCATTTTCGTTATTTTTTATTTATTTATTTAGTTAGTTAGTTAGTTATTTCCAACATCAAATAGATTGGAAACACTGCCCTAAATCACTGTTCTGGATAGGCTTCTAATGCCTAAAAACTGGTAACCCTCCCCCCTTTTTTTAAGCACAGAAAGCGTCCATCAATGCCAGAATTAAGGCAGTAGTTCTAGTTCTGAACGTTGGGTTTCCACAGTTCAAAAAGCCAGTCACTCCCAAAGGCAATGCCGAAACAGCCCACATTTTACACGAGGCGCAGGGAGGAGAGGACAGGGAGAGAGGAAAGATGGCGGCGGCATAAGCAGATGCGTTTTGTGGACACTGAACATAGAAAAAGCGAGGAATGCAAGACAGTCAGGGCGAAGAACACGTGCATGTGGCAAGCGCCAAGGGTCCATGCACAACGAAAGCGAGAGGAGAAAGTCATCCTGGCTATTTCTGCACTAGACTGTTATAGCGCTATGATTCCACTTTCACCATCCTATGGAATCCTGGGGTTTGCAGTTTGAACTGCAAACCCCAGGATTCCATAGGATGGTGAAAGTGGAATCATAGCGCTATAACACTGGAATGTGGAAATGGCCAAACTCCACAGGACGGATCTGAGCAGCGCTTTCAGGTAAAAAAAAACAACCCAACCAAGGAGCCTTGGGGGCTCTTGCTACACAAACTGAAGCCCTTGGCTGACACCCCCTGCTCCTTTCCCGACTGAGTTCTCGGTCTCGGAGGGACCGACCTCCCCCGTTGGATGGCAGATCCGCCACAGGAAAGTTTCCCCCTTTGCCTGCCGGACCAAAGGCAACAGCCACACCGACAACTCCCACAGAGCAGCGTGCCCAGAATGAATGGGCAACCAGCAATCGCCGCTGCTGCAGCCCCGCCACTTTGGGAAGCAAGCAGAGCCCAGCTGCTCGCTTGCCCCGGCAAGCGACTTTGTTCGCTGGCATGAATGAGCGTGAGGGGATGGGGTCTTACCTCCCAGACGCCCCGCTGCAGCGCCATAAACCCTGAATGGGAAGCCCTCTGTGTGTGTGTGTGTGTGTGTGGTGCGGGCGCAAGCGTCCAAGCAGCCCTCGGCTGCTCACTTGCCCTGGCAAGCAACTCTGACTCTGCAAACCGGCCTGAAGGGGAAAGGAACACTGAAGGGGAAGCCCTCCGTGTGTGTGTCTGTGTGTGTGTGGTGCAGGCGCAAGCATCCAAGCAGCGCCTGGCTGCACCCGGCTGCACGCCTCCTCTGCCCTCCCGCCAGCGCAGGGTCTCCTCTCCTCACCTCCACCTTAATGCTCCAGCTCTCTCCTCTCGGTGTCCTCACCTCTACCTTAACATTCAGGCTACAGCTCTCTCCTCCCGCTCTCCGCACCTCCGGCTCCACCTCAGGCTCCTCCAGTGCTTTCCCACCAGGCAGGGAAAGAAGGGGAAATGCCCAGCAAGCCTCCTCTCCCCTCCTCCCAGCTCAGGGGTCTCAGAAGCACTGCTCCCATTGGCTGTGAGGCCACCTTCTTTTAAAAGGGGGGGCAGGATTGAGGAGCGGTGACCCCTGTGAAATGGTCGTTCGACTCCCAAAGGGGTCCCGACTCCCAGGTTGAGAACCACTGCTATAATGAGAACGTGCTTTGTACCATGAGAAAGTATCTTGTAGCCTTCAGAGGTTTCATTTTTAAGAAAAAAGTAACTGTATAGTAACATATCATTACTTCAATGTTACCATTATCTGACTGTTATTTAAAAAAAAAAAAAAGTCTAAACCATATTGACAAAAACTATTCTGAGGGGTTTAGGAATCCAACTGTAATTCATTTTTCAAAAAGTAATTCCCCTTGCTACAATCATACAGGAGCACCCATTTTAAAATATTACCATCATGAAAAGTTCAGTACAAGGCTGCAAGCCTCCACCCTCCCATCTGAGCAGTCACATAGGGACAGGGAGGTAGTTCGCCCCGGGCAGCAGTGTTTTTGGGCCATACCAGCCAGTAGCCATGCTCCTGCACCCCCTGGCCATGCCCCGAGATGCTGTGGCCATGCCCCTATGCACAGTGGTCATGCCCCTTGAACCATAGCCCTGCCCCGTCCCACCCCCCCTCCACACACTCCAACCTCCACCACTGCATCTGAGGTTAATAATATCAAAGATCTCATGAGTCTTAGGGCTGGGGGAAAGGCAGGATACAAATAAATACAGTCCTCTCTCCACATTCACACCTTCACAAATTTAATTATTCACAAGGCACTCACTTGCCTACCTCCATTCTCCTCCCCATTCCCTTGCCTTTTGTCCAGGTGTGTCATGCCATCTTTCCCTGCACCCAGGCAAAAGACAAGCAAATGGGAGGGGGAGCACCATGAGTGGAGAAGGAAAACATGCATGAGCCTTCCTGCTGAATTGTTCCCTTCCATTCACTTGCCCTTCCCCCCCTTGTGTGTGCCTTCTTTCTCCATGCGTGGGGCTCCCCCATTTGCTTGCCTTTGCCCCGGCACATGGAAGGAAGGCACATGTGCCCAAGCAAAAGGCAAGAGAATGGGAGGGGATGAATGGGCAGGAGGCATGCACGTGTCTTCTCCATGCTCAGGGCTGTCCCCTCCCTTTTGCTTGCCTTTTACCCAGGTGCATGGAAGGAAGGCACACACCCCCAGGCAAAAGGCAAGGGAATGGGAGAGGGGAGCCCTGGAAAGGAATGGGAGGAAAAGTGTTCACTTGAGTCGGGGGGTATTATTCTTTTCTTTAAACTTTTGTGGGGGTTCTGTACCCTGAATCCTCAGGAAAGTCAAGGGGGCCACTCTATAGTAAGAATAAAAATAATTGCAAACACATAATAACCATGCTGAAGCTGGTTGGTGCTGGGATGCAAAACTGCCTGAGAATGTATGGACTGACAAACTTCAGTGTCACAATCAAAGAAAAGAGGGATATACAGTTCTTTCTTAAATAAGCAATACTGTGTTCCTTTACAGGTTGAAGTAAGGATTACAAGGATAAAGTCTGTAAAGTACAGTTATTACTTTTGGGTTTTATTTCTTTCTTAGTTATTAAAAAAAAATCTGAAAAGCAAAAACAGACTTAGTGGTGGATTAAGTCTAACTTACACTGAACATCAGTAATTCAAGTCATAACCCTGTGTTCAGCATTTCCAATTGCATAAACTTACTCTTGAGATAAAGCCATGGCAGTCATAATCTCAGGTTTGCTACCAAGTTTTACAATACTAGCTGAATATTTAGATAGGTTCCTTAATCACCTACACATTCTGGTTACAGTAACATGGTGGAAAATTGCTCCTTCATTTAATGGAGTCAATTAGTGATTGCCTAGTAGTCATACAGAAGCACAGGGTGGGGAGAGAACGTGAATACCCATAGAAAAAGCCAACACAAGCCAGGGCCT
Organism: Ctenosaura bakeri; assembly: GCA_948474755.1. NCBI lineage: Eukaryota > Metazoa > Chordata > Lepidosauria > Squamata > Iguanidae > Ctenosaura > Ctenosaura bakeri. The sequence continues at coordinate 165,831 of CAOLHI010003109.1, forward strand.
GTATTTGTTCACCCCTCTGCTCTCATTCTGCCTCTTCCACATTGATGGCCATAGAATCATAGAATCATAGAGTTGGAAGAGACCACAAGGGCCATCCAGTCCAATCTCCTGCTATGCAGGAATCCACATCAAAGCATTCCCAAAAGATGGCCACCCAGCCTCTTCTTAAAAACTTCCAAAGAAGGAGACTCCACCACACTCCGAGGCAGCATATTCTATCAGAGATGGTTTGACCAAACCTCTAGAAAATACTTTCTAAAGTGTATGTAAAAGTCATGTTGCTTTAATTGCTTTAACTGTTAAGTGCACTTGGGGAAAGAAATGTGACTCAACCTGAGTTTGTGCTGAGTCAGGCTAATGAGCACCATGTGCAGACAATACAAGGGTTGGCCAAGATTGGCTAGGTGTCTGTATAAAGGAAGTACAATCCCAGCCAACACTGCACACATTGTTTGAAGTGTGTGTCTGTTGGGGGCTCTATCAGAGAGGGCAATCTTGATATGCTGGATTGCCATCTTGACTTTGTAAATATTGTATATATGTTGTAACAAAGATTAAAAGAGTGTTCATATTGGAAGATTGCAACTTGGAGTTGGTGAGTGTTATTGGCTTAGTGCTTGTGCTGCTAATGGTGTTCTCTGCTGCTAGACATGCTTCCATAGCTGTGCATAGCTATCTCTACTAATCTATAAGGAGTTTTTCCTTGATAGACTATTTTTGCCTTTCCCCCCTTTTTGTTTTTGGGGGACAATAGGTTATGGGCCCAGCTTTGCCCAGGTCTCATCAACTCTAGCTCTAACACTATTGTTTTTGTGGCAGACAGCATGGGAGACGATCAGAGTCTCGGCTGGTAAAGCTCCTGTGGGAGGATTTTTCCTGCAGCAGAGATTAAGCAGCTGTTTTTGTCTTTGCCTAGCCAGCCTTTGTTTTTGTAACCTTACCCACAAGGTCTTCTAGGCTGTAAATTCAGGAAGAGCTGCAAGTTTTGTGTTTTTGGTTTTTGGTTTTGAGGAAGCAGAATGGCTCAAAGCACAATGTTGTTGGTACTTGGATTTGATAGGCTCAATGAAGGAAACTATAAGACCTGGAGTCTGATGATCCAGAGCTTGTTAGTGAGGGAAAATTTATGGGCTGTGGTGGAACGTGCACCTAAAGATGCAACTGAAAGAGCAGCAGATCAGCATGCTAGAGCAACCATAATCCTGAGCTTGGAGCCCAGCCAGCTTATCCATGTGAGAGACAAGCTGACGGCAGCTGATGTGTGGGATGCGCTGAGAAATGTCTATCAGTGTGATTCCTGCCTTTCCAGGATGTTGTGGACTAGGAAGCTCTACAACACCAAACTGGAAGAAGGGGGAGATGTTAAAGCCCATCTAGACACAATGCAGTCTTTATTCCTTGAGTTGGCTGATAGAGGTGTGGACTTTGGTGAGGCTCAAAAATGTTACATCCTCCTAAGCAGTCTAAGTAAGGAGTGGGACTTCATCCTTTATAGTCTGCAAAGTCTGAGGGAAAGAGACTTGACCCTTGATTTAGTTATGTCACGGATTCTGGAGGAGCGTGACAGGAGGGAATTTGCAGCCCAGGATGAGATAAAGCATGTTGCCGAGAGGAGTACAGAGAACAGCCAGCGCAAACCTTCATGTGAGGGGGAGGAGACTGCAGAATGCAGCATAGCCTGATTGTGCTTCAAATGTGGGAAGCGAGGACACCTCCAGAGGGACTGCAAAGCCACGTTGCCTGGGGACAAGGAAAACAAAAGGCCTGGAGTCCAGAGGAAGAAAGCCAGCACCAGTACTGTTGCTGCTGCAGCAAAAGGGACAGTCTGTAATGACTGGCTGCTTGACAGTGGTGCTACCCATCACATGGTGAACAGTAGGAGCATGCTGAGGAACACTAGTAAGGCTCCTGTGCGCTCTGTTTGCATGGCTGATGGAGCACACTCGCAAGTATCCTATTTGGGGCCTGCGTTTGTTCCCTGTCTGGGAAAGAGTTTTACAAATGTGTTATGTGCAGAGGATTTAGAACACTGCATTTTAAGTGTGTCATGCCTGACGGATGAGGGGTATGAACTAGTGTTCAGAGGGGATAACTGCACGATTAGCCATGATGGGAGAGTCTGTGCTAAGGGTGTAAAACAGAACGGGCTGTATGTGATGTCACCAACTGCTAAAGGTTCCCTAACAGCTAATGTTATAGCCAATGTCCCCCTACATGACAACTGTGGCCATTACCTTCACCAGGTAATGGGACATGCTAATTACAGCAGGCTGGAGCAATTGGCAAGGGTGTGACCAGACCTGAAAATCTTGACCAACCGCTGAAGTTTGCCAGCCTAAAGCCCGCCCCAAGCAGATCACAGGCTCGCATTGGGATGAGCCTGTAAATCTACATAAGGGAGCAGGCTAGCAGTGGTGCGTTCCATGCTTTTGAAAGACCTGTTTTTAGTGGTTTTTCAAAAGCATGCTGGACAACCACTTGGAGTCGTTCTAGAGTAGGCTGAGGTATGGATCTACATTACATGAGGTTTGCAGTTTTGGGAGGGGCATTTAGATTTCTCAGCCAGAGAGCTCATTGGTCTCAGTAAACTACAAACCCAAGAATTCCACAGGATGTTGAAAGTGGAATAATGGCACTATAACAGTGTAGTGCAAAAATGGCCTAAATGTAACACATGATTAGTGGGAACATGGGGAGGAAGAGCACAAGGCAGGGGCAGTGAGGGACATGTAAGTTTTTCAAGAAAGAGTTCGGTTGCATAGCTATGAATATGCAGGTAAATTAAAAAAATACTTAAGTCTTAATACTTATAGGAACTTTTCAGGCTTTCCTAAATGCAATATATTGGGGATGGGATGAATCCAGAATTTTCCAAATCCGGATCTGAATCCCTGGAAGGTTCTGGGAATCCACGAATCTCATGAATCTCGAATTTTTTTAATCATGTTTTTAAAAAGGGTTTAAAAAGCAAGGGAAAGAAGGATAATCTTGGGCAAGACACACTCTCTCAGCCTTAGCAAAAGCCTAGGCAAAGGCAAACCTTCCTCTGAAGAAATCTGGCCAGGACAATTGTCATAGTTTTGCCATCAGGATCTCCCCAGACTGAAAATGTCATGAAGTATACAGGCAGGAAAATGTGGATTAATCCCACATTTTCCTACCTGTGTAAACAGGACCACTACAGTACAGACCTAATCCAGGTCAAAACTGGCTTTTCTTTGCATAGCTCCTTCTGGTATCCTGGGGTTTGTAGTCTGATGATGCACCAGCACACTTTGGCAGAGAAGGCTGTGAGACCTTGTAAAACTACAGACCCCAGAATTGTGTCTGAAAGAGCTTTGCAAGTGAGCTATGTAAAGGAATCTTTCAGCTGTTCTTGAAATCTCAAGCCTGTACTTTCCAGTCAAGTGCTGAACTTACTTAAATATTAAATGTTCAATTTAAATATCATAGAATATAACCCTAGATGTAATTTGTGAAATTGTTAGCAAAGGCCATTATTACTCCAAGAGAAAAATTCACCTACTTGCCATCTCCTTTTGTGTGTCTAGTCTCCCAAATTTTCAGGCATCCTGGTCTCCAACAAACTGTTTGGGTGGCGGATTCAAAAGATTTGGTTTGCCCATTTTGGCACAGGGATTCAGATTCCCGAATCTTGAATCTCTGCCAAGGATTCGAGGATTCCGTTGGCCCATCCCTACAATATATAAACTCCAAAGGGTTTTTTTTATTTAAAATAGTAGTTTTGTGTGCACTTCCTCAATAGTTTTTGCTGTCTTGTTGCCTAGGCACACCCTTCTGACCACACTCTGAAGTTGCTAAGCTGTGCATGTCCCAGTTTTCATATGTGAAATTTCAGAGAGTATGTGAAAGCTTGCAAGTTTTCAGTGGGAATCTTAGCAGCCACTCACAGAGCTGATGGCCTCTGAAAAGTTCACAGATACTGAGGGATATCTTCTAGATACATGATGCTTTGCCTTGCACAGTGTTTCCGGGACACATCATGCTATTTAACAGTGATTCTCCTATCTCTGATCTGAAACTTTTTTTCGTACAATATCTTTATTGATAATTTTCAAAAATACCAAAATTCCACAAATGCAAATATGTGAAAAGTGAAAAGAAAGGAAAAAGCGAAAAAAGAAAAAAAGGGTTGAAGCATGAAAGAGATTAAAGAGTAAAGAAAAGGAATCTTCCATTCTTCCTTTAAATGGTGTATGTTGCCAGTGGTTTTACAGCTCTCAAAAATAATATCCAATAATTCTCTTCTTCATATCTCTCTATTTCATTTTTTTTCCAACACCTGAAAAAGACAAAAAAAAAACCTTTCTTTTTCCAAAAGGTGAATATATCCAGCAATAATTGATCAATATTAAATCCTATTACATGTTACATTTACGTGATAAGTAAGATTCCATTTTCTAATCTTGATACTAAAAGCTACTTACTGACTTAATTACATGGTATTGATCTTCACTACTTAAAACTATCAAGCTTTTTCATGTTATATAACATCACTAAATCCATACATTTGTATAACATTCATATTGTAAAATGTTTTTTCACAATTGTCACCATATCCAGTTTTCGTTGCCATGTATCTGTCTGTAACCATTTCATAACCTAGTTTCAACCACCACCCCTTCCCCCCCCCATTTGATTTTAAATTTGGCCTGTCTCTTCCTTTTCATCTATCCTATCTCTGAACTTCCTCCCAAACTTCTCAGATTCCCTTCCTTGCCCCTTGTTAATATTTCAAAGTCCTTTCCACTTGTGATTTTAAAATATTTGTCCCAATACTTTTCTACTTTCTTTTTCAACTTTCTTTCACCCCCTTCAGTTCTGCAGGCTAATCCTTTCATTAAGTCATATTGATTTCTTTCAACCATTGGTGCAGATTTCATCAGTAGCAGTAGCTTGCACTGCAGTCCCCATTTCACAAACCAGAACTTCTTAGCTCCTCATCTCCCTCATTTCAGTGACTAACCCCTCTGTTAGCTTAACTTAAAATTTGTTTCTCCATGTCATTTTCAGCCTCCCTCTTCCATATTAGCCTCTGATTTCTCCTCCTTTGCCTTACATCTCCCCACAGTTCTGCTTTGATCTCACTTCTCAGGTTATCTTATCAAATCTTTGCACAATCTCCTTTTTGAGGTTTGGGAGTCTTCTCTTAGAAAACATAACCCCTCTGACATCTATAGTAGAAAGTCTTGACAAAGTTCCTGGGAGGATTCCATCTTTCCTTCAATCCAGCAGTTCATCTCTTCTCTCTCTGCTACCCGATTACAGCCACCAAGTCAGTCTTATCAGCATCAAAGAGATGATGCCTATATTTTCTCACACTGTACTTTCTCCTTGTTAAAGGCCAATTCAGTCTTGTAAATAAGGTGAAATTCAATCTATCCACAATAATATGTGCTCTTAAGTCCTTAATTGTTCTCTTTAAACACATCAATCCACCAGTCTTCTTTGATTCCTAATTTTATTGAGTAAAAACACTTGATTGATTCTTGGGTCCTTTCTGCGGTACCCTCCCATCCTTCCATGGGGACGGGAGAAGGATGACACTGTGATGACACTTCTGCATGACATCATCATGCTCCTCTCCTGTCCCCAGGCAGTGTGATCATGGGTTAAATCATTGATGAGTTTTCCCTGTCAATGGCCTATGATTGTGCCACCATCCTGCACTTACCTGTCCTGTGGAAGGGCAGGAAGCACGATGGCGGCACTTCCTGCCCCAACACAGCCTGGGAAAGTACCTGATTGCACTGCAGAAGGAAGCAGTGTGTCCACTGTGCTCCCTTCTGCAGGGAGCCAGTCCTGTGTGGAAGAGTGCTGCTTTCACATTCTCTTCCAAGCAAAGCTACTGCCAGGATTGTCACTGGATGCCACTGCAAGAATGTAAGCTGTGGAAAGGGCTTTGGTTGCAGAAAGAAGGTAGCTGAGGGGACTTCTGCTCATCCATTTTAATCAAAAGAATTCATCACTTTTGCAACTCCAAAGTTTTGTTTGTTTTTTTAAAAAAATAGGTTGGTGACATGAGGCTACCAGATCAAATCAAAGGAGTTGGCTGGATTTCACACAAGAGTAGATGATGTAACTCCCTCAGTCCTTCCTATTCATTACTCATTTATTCATGAATAAACACTAATAATGGGAATTCCAGACCCTTGTGGGTGATCCCCCACTCTCCCTTAATCCAGGAGGAGTTTCTCTACCCAGAGATCCCTCTGGCTGGTACTTTTACCTTGGAAGCTCTCCTTGCTCCAGAGATGCTTCAAGAAGCACTGTCCTGCCCAGAAGCCAACTTTTGATCCAAATGTTCTAAGAATCATTCCAGGTTTGTTACACCTTTCCTAAATTCCTCTAAATTAACACAAAGATTTATAAGAATAGCTTTGGGCCCTGACGGTTATATAAGGTTGGTGTGGTTTTTTGTCTTTCTATTAAAACAGAAACTGGTCCTTCAAAGAGGACAGGATCAAAATTCAAAATGACCTGGATAGATTGGAGAGCTGGGCCAGGGCGAACAAAATGAAATTCAACAGAGAAATGTAAGGTCCACTTAGGTAGAAAAAATGGAATACAGAAATATAGGATGGGGGACACGTGGCTGGATAGCAGTATGTGTGAAAGGGATCTAGGAGTCTTAATAGACCACAAACTGAACATGAGTCAGCAGTGTGATGTGGCAGCCAAGAAAGCCAATGCAATTCTTGGCTGCATCAATAGGAGTATGGTGTCTAGATCGAGGGAGGTACTGGTACCACTCTACTCTGCTTTGGTTCGACTCCATCTTGAATACTGTGTCCAGTTCTGGGTACCCCAATTCAAGAAGGATATTGACAAGCTGGAGCAAGTCCAGAGGAGGGCGACCAAAATGGTGAGAGGCCTGGAAGCCATGCCCTATGAGGATAGACTTAGAGAGCTGGGTATGTTTAGTCTGCAGAAGAGGAGGTTAAGAGGGGACATGATATCCATGTTTAAATATTTGAAGGGATGCCACGTAGAGGAAGGAGGGAGCTTGTTTTCTGCTGCTCCAGAGACCAGGACAAGGAGCAATGGATTCAAGCTGCAGGAAAGGAGATTCCACCTGAACCTCAGGAAGAACTTCCTGACAGTCAGGGCTGTTCGGCAATGGAATCTGCTGCCTCGGAGTGTAGTGGAGTCTCCTTCCTTGGAGGTTTTTAAGCAGAGGCTTGATGGCCATCTGTCGGGATTGATTTGAGGGTGTTCCTGCATGGCAGGGGGTTGGACTGGATGGGCTGTGTGATCTCTTCCAACTCTACATTTCTATGATTCTATGATAAAGCAGATGTGAGTCCACACAACCAACTGATTGTTTTGATTGTTTTGATTGTTTTAGCTACTTTTTTTTTTGCAGTGTTATAATAGAAAGACTTAAGGATCTACACAATAAATAAAAATCATGGTGATCCTTTTTCCCTCCTGAATTTCCATTCTGCTTTTTGACTATCTGCACCACTTGTCCACACAGGGTATGTACAATTATTTATTTGATGACATTATGTTGTTCATTTCTCTGCACTCACTCAGGAAGATTTGCTACTTCTGGGAGAAAGAAATATATGCTACCAGGATCTGGATGTGGAACAAATTACATTGGGTATCATTGAGGGGGAGAACTCAGCATGAGTATGCTGTTTTCTGCAACACACCCATGTTGAGCGTAAGATAGGATAGTGTCCTAAGATAACAAGGTCACTGGGACATGGGCTCTGTTCAGGCGTTTACCTGAATACACACAGAGATAAAACTGGAGATAGTGATGAAGAGGGCATGTGAACCCTGTCTCCATATCTCTGAGCACTGGATGGGTGTTAAACCTTCACATGTTGAATGAAAAGCTCTGAAGAAGTTTCTACAACTGCATTTGGCTGAACCTATTCCAAAGTTACAAGAATCCCCTTTTATGAGGGTTCCCACTCAAGGGCACTTTGTAACCACATTCAGGAGAAGAAAGTTTCAGGGCCGTTTTCAGACCTTTGTACTCAGTGCATGAAGATCTAACTTCCATCCAAGTGTTTAAGAAGATGGGCAGAGGGCTCAGCCGCATGCTTATATTCCTGTCCCCAGTTTTAGACCCACATGTATTCAGGCGAATGTCTGGATGGGGCTATGGTGAATTGTGATAAATTGTGGTGTATAGTTTTTTTCAGCTTCATCATATCTCGTCTAATTAGTATGCCTTGCTCCATCCTTCTACTCCATTCTTCAGATATTCTTATCATCAAAGGTCCATCATTTCCTCCTATTGCTCCTGAGAAGTCTGTTTCTTATTTTAGATTCTCTTCCTTCACCCAGCATATATTTTTCCTAACAACTAGTGCTGAGTAGCTCTTACAATTAGAGAAGAGAGCATCTCCTTTCTGGTAGTGTTGTCTTCCAAGACCTTTCTTCATTGATCAGTAGATTTATACCCAGTGTAGCACTGTTTGGTGCATCTGTGAGAAATAGTGCATGTTTGTTCACTATATCTTCTGTATTGGTCAATCTTGATTCATCAGTTTTCAAGCCACGATCCAGCAACTTTCTGAATTTGTCTATATACACTATCAGGCTGCACTTGCCCTGAATAAATACACAGCCAAAACAAATGTAGTTATTTCTGGAGAAAGTTAAATATTACAATATGTATTTCAGTGTAATGAGTCAGTAAGGTGCAGCTGTTTGGGTGTTGGACGGAGACTCTGGGATAACAAGGTTCGCATCCCTGCTCAGGCATGAAAACCCACTGGTTGACCTTGGGTCACATGCTCTCAATATTAAAGGAAGGTAATGGCAAACCTTTCCAAGAAGACCCTATGATATGGTCACTGTAAGATGGGAGCAGAATTGAAAGTACATAAAAACAACATTTTCAGCTCATACCATTTTCTTCTCCCAAGAAATGTAGGGTTCTTTTTCTGTGTGTCTCTAGTGACTCTACATATTAGAATGGATGCAGCTTTCCTGTGAGATGTACTGTTTTTTCTCTAACACTTTAATCCTGTGCGAATGGTTTTCTAGATGTGTGTGTAAAGAGCACATATATTCTGCAAGACCAAGGACTATGTGCAGTCCATGAGATGGGCTGCAGTTTGCCCACCTATGAATTAAAAGTATCAGGATATTGGTACCTGAGACTCAGAAAATATCACTTCTAGCCAGAGTATGCTAGACTGGGTCATGTGATGGTATGACAAACTATAAGACAGTTTTGTGTATTCATACTCCTTCACACATTGGCAGGTTGTATTTGTAGCATCGATGTATTTAAATGTCATAAAGACTTAAGCATTCCAAGTGATGGGAAATGTACCATATCTGTTTAGAATCTTTTACTATATAATAGCTATGCCAGATGAATAATCCAGTTACTTCAGGTTGCCCATATGACTGATTACCCATCATCCCCAATAAATTTCATCTTGGACGAATGGTCATGTTAAGAAATGGTTCACTGAAATTTAAAATGTAACTGAAGCAAAATTACATCTGACAAATCACATTGGACAAGGTTGACAAACATAGATAAGACAGCACACAATGGGCCAGTCAATGTTGATCACAGTTTTATCAAAATATACTTGTAATGGATGTATAAATGGGAAAGTGTAGAAACATAGCAACTTACACATCTTTGTGTAGATGATACTATAGTGTGGTTGAAGTTTTAATTCCCAGAAACAATAATCAAATATATATTGACTTCAAAGAAGATAAAATGTTAACTGTTGCATCACTAGTAGTCTGTTTGTACTTTTCTTATCTCTTTTTCATGGACTACATTATGCTCATATATACATATGACTGTACAAAGGCCTAGCTAAAATACCACAACTGCATTCCCCATTTTGTGAGGATGCTGAAGATTTTTTAAGTGACATGAACTAATTTGCACTAGAGTAATGATTAATATGACAATTAGAAGTCATTAACTCTACATATTGAATCTTAGAAATTTGCAGAGCAGTTGTCATTTTGAAAGATGTGTATAAAAGTGCCTTCTTTACATGAAATGTGAACAAAAATGCACACAAATGCACACTACAGGAGAAATGTGTACAATGTGTGTACTTTTTATATGCTTGTGTGTGTGTGTAAGTGTACACACACACACACACACACACATCTAGCCCAGAAACTGAATCAAATGGCTTTATTGCTAAACGCAAAACTGACACAGACTGGAAACAGAATGAACCATACATCCTGGATTCCTGCTGGGTGCAATTTTTTTCCTAGATGCTACTGCCTTCCTATTCATGCTCATGTCTAAGCTGCTATCTGTGTCTGGACAAGAACAATGGCCATGTATGGAATGAAGGGTTCAGTCATGAACACAAGACAAAAACACTGATTTCTCTTCTCAAAGGTTATGACACCCATTTTACTGTTCTGACAGGGTACACTTGCATAGAAATGCACAGAAAGAAAGAGTGGGGGGGAACAGTCTGACAACTCACCCAGAAGCTTAAGTAAATTAAAAAAAACAACATTATTTAGAATGTGTTTTCTTTCCACTCATCACAATTAAATAGCAAACCTTTTTTAAAGGCATCTTTGCATTGTGCTTTGTAAGTCCCAGGTTAATGCTAATAGTGGTGGTGGTGATGGTGACTGCTTTGTTATTATTGCTACAACAAAACATACTTTTGCACAGAAAAGGATTTGGAATGCTGGTTTTTCACAGAACTTGCAACATCAATTAATTCAGTTGTGTTTCCCATCATCACTAGCAACTGTGTGTACTTCAGCTGGCTCTTGTAGTATCATTCATCATTCAATTTTAAACATAAACAGTGGAGCTAAAAAGCTGTGTTGTGATTGTTGGGGAGCTTTTCTATTTACATGATGGACTGTCCGTGGAACAGCTGCTGCTGGAGAGGAAATAACATAGATCATTCCTGAAGTTGGGTCATTAGGATAAATGGTTAATTAAAGGAGTAAGGAACAAAATGATCTCAATTCTCATTATACTTGTACCTTAGCTCTGAAGGATAATAGGGTGGGATCTGTCATGGAATGATTCTCCATCCTCAGCACTATCTCTAAAGTGCTGGAGGCTTCTGTATTAAAGAGTCATTCAACAAAAGTTAAGCAGACTGAAATGGCTGAATACTGGATTATACCAATTCAGAATGTAGATGGGAGCTAATGTTTCTGAATATTCTTTCACATCAAAACCTCTTTGCATTGAGTAAACTAGCTGCTGAGCCCATTTCAGCTCCAAATTAAAATTTTGCTTTTCACTGAAGCATTTTGAGCCTAGCCTGAATAGGCTATGGAACTCTGGCATAGCAGACACTGCATACTCCATTTTAAACCGTTTAGAGTCTTCTGGATTCCTCAGTGTTCCCCCCTCTCGCCTGAACCATGTACTGAGATCTTTTGATATAGTAAGGGATAGAAATATTTTACATAAAAATCAGATATAATTCTAAAAAAACTTTTCCTCTGACATGTTAATTTTCTACAAAAGGAGTTTTTTTGTAATACAAGGAAGCATTCAAATATGTAAGTCTACAATCTGAAAACCAGAAATCCACCATCTTCAAGAAAGCCAATGTAGCGTATTGGTTTGGGTGTTGAGCTAGAAATCTGGGAGCCCAAGTTTCAGATCCCCAACTGGCCATGGAAACCCACTGAATGACCTTGGGCAAATCATGCTTTCTCTACCTAAGAGAAAAGCAATGGCAAACCCACCTCTGAACAAATGTTTTCAAGAAACTTCCATTACAGAGTTGCCTTAAGCTGGAAATGACTTGATGACACACAACAACAAACCGTGTTCAAACAGATGAGCTAATTTACATGTGTGTGTATGCACCCTCAATTCGCCTGTTGACTAACAGTGGCCCTCATTAATTTCTTAGGGTTTTCTTTGGCAAGGAATATTAAGACCATTTCTGCACTAGACTGTTATAGTACTATTATTCCACTTGCAACATCCTATGGAATCTTGGGGTTTGCAGTTTCAGGAGGGGCTGTCTGGCACCTCCCAAAACTGCAAACCCCAGGATTCCATAGGATGTTGCAAGTGGAATAATAGCACTATAACAGTCTAATGCGGAAATGGCCTCAGAGATGGTTTTGCCAGATCTTTCCTCTGAAATACAGCCAACAGCACCTCGTATTCATTGGTGGTTTCCCAACCAAGTGTGATAAAAAAAAATTATGAAAAAAGTTGAAATAAAAAGCTTGCTATTTAAAACATTTGATCTATATTTCTGATTGAAAACACACCTAAGTTCCCCCCCATGTTTCTGTCTCTGTGCACATCCTTTCTTGTTGTTAATCAAACACATCATGTCAGTTGAAAAGCCCTTCTGTGGGGTTCTCATGGATCTCTACCTTTTAAAAATAAAGAAAGAAATGATGGCAAGAAACCTAAAGCAATCTGATGAGAATGTCACTGAAAGCTGCTACCCCCAATAAAATGCCCTGCTTCTGTGCTGCTACTCATTTATTTATTTGTACAGCACCAGCAATACACCACAGCATTTTACTTTGCCCCCTTCTTGTCCTCCTCATCCTCCTGGTAATGGACTTCAACAGACAGCTATGTGTCTCACCAAACACTGCTTGGCCTTGAAAGGCAAATGAGGGTTAGCTTTACAAATCCTCTTCTGTCCTCCCATGTTTCTCACTGTTGTCCTGATTAGTTCCAGCAATCACAGAAAAATCTATGTACTCTTGACCTTGCAAAACAACTGAGTAGCTATGGGTGAAGCCATGGACATCAGTGAAAGAAGAGGAGTCACTGTCTCTATATTGTTTGTATGCCACTGTAATGTCATAACGACATAAAAGAAGGAAAGGGGGAACAGGATGTGGTTTAACATAGGAGTGTCCCAACCACTGCCATACTGCGTCTAAAAACTCCCAATGTGCAAAAAGAATCACATCAATTAGACAGCATGGGAATGAGCCCTAGCAATTTGTTGTATGAGGGAAGAAAGACAGAACACAAGTGTGAATAGTAGGACAGTTTATTACATGCTTATGCATTACAAAGAAAAAAAAATCTGTACTGAAAATATTTGAGACTATGCTGAGTATATTTCAATGTGTGAATTTGCCCATGGTGTGCGTCTTTGGCCATTTCTGCACTAGATTGTTATAGTGCTATGATTCCACTTTCAACATCCTGTGGAATCCTGGGGTTTGCAGTTTAGGGAAGGGCCTTTAGAATTCTCAGCCAGAGAGCTCTTTGGCCTCAGTAAATGACAAACGTCAGAATTCCACAGGATGTTGAAAGTGGAATAATAGCACTACAACAATGTAATGTGGAAATGGCCAAAGCATTCCCTGATTCACTCAGTTTTCAGCTGTTACAGTTTGGCTTGACGTGTTGATTCCTCCCTTCCATTTCCTTTCTTTTCTTCTTCCCTTTCTTCCTCATTTCTGCATTTTGCTTCTTATATGGGTGTGCTTTTAGACTGTAGACTTGTGGGCAGGGTTTTCCATGTCCTTTTAAATGCTTTTGAACAACACCTTGTAGCAGCCTATGGAATAAGCCTGTAATGATATTACACCTTTCCATTTTTTTTTTCTTTTTAATACTTGTGACAAATCTGGAGGATTATTTCATAGTAGTTTGTGCTGACAGTATATTCTTTGAATGAACAACAATTAGGGTCTCTTTTGTGGTCTCTTTCTCTCAGTTTCAAGTGCTCTAATTTAAAACATTAGTATGGCCAGTACTTAGATGTCATTATGTTGCTAATGGATCTATGGCAGAATATGACACCAGCTGTAGTCTCCACTGAGATTTAGAGACATATAATACATATGTTTATTTCAGCTCTTACGAGGCTACACTAATGGCTTCAGTATTTTTGTGTTAAGTAAGCAGGATCCTACCCTTCCACCCCATCCCCCAAAGAAGAAATGCAGGTGTAATGTAATCCATGTTTTCCTGAGATAATTGGCTTCTCAGCAGAACTTGGTAAAATTCCGAACTAAATGTGTGTGCTGAAGAGAGACTGGATTTTATTCATACCCCATCTCTGTTGGGTTCTCTACCAAGATGCAACACACACACCACACACAACATTCCTGCTTTGTTACATGATGTTTTAATTAAGACACATATGCATTGGTATACACTGGTATCTTATGGAGTGGAAACTGCAGCACAAGTGCAGCTGTAGAGAAGGAAATCCACAGAGAAAAAGGATAGTTTGGGTTGTTAAGGCACTGGTACCATGTTGTGAATAAATCAGTGATTTTGGATCTGCAAAATCCAGGTGGAAGTTCTGATGGGAACAATTTCAGAAATATTTCCATCTGGCTCTGTTTTTGTCTGTGTGTGGGGTGGAGAGGGGTAGAAGAGCAAGGAGAGAAAGAAAATTAAGTTTGTCTGCTTGGCTTGACACTTTCCTGAGTAATAAGGCAGCTACAAGAGGGTTTCTTTCTTTGTGATGGGAAGGAAAGGAAGAATTACACTATTTTTGTAGTGAGTATTCATTTACAAAAATACATATTGAGCATTGGGGACCATGTGTACTCCCAGACAGAAAGAGCTAGCCAGTAAACATAGGTTCTTCCCAAAGAAGGAGGCAAGCTTCTGGACATTCCTTTCATTCGCACCTATCTTCTAGTCACCTGAAAAACTTAGACCTTTGTTCTCTAAAACTTGCCCAACTTAGTACCTAAAACCATGAATGATTTAACAAAAGAGGCATCTGTCCATTAGTGCCCAGTGAGGAAGTTTTCACACCCCGTTCTAAAACATCACTTGACTTAATACTACTAATAGCAAACAATCAAGTTAAAGAGAAGATTGTCTGCATCTTCAGTTGAAACATCATAATAACACTCTTATGTGTTAATTGCAGTATCTTTGATATTGATGTTGTTTGATATTGATGTTATTTAGTTACTAATAAGAGGATCTGAATTGTTTTTAAGTTTTAATGTTTGTTAGTTTTAACAGATGCAAACTAACCAATCCATATCCACAGGGCAAAAAAACCAAAAAACCAAAACCTAATAGAAAAGAAAAGAAGCAAACCACACACAAACAGTATATATTTATAACTAAGAACAAAACTAAACTATGTTAAATCAGAGTAGCCTAAATCATATGTAATAACACAATCCATTGCTAAAAGACTCACCTCTTACATCTAACACATCTTAACTACACTACACTACTCTATACTGTTTAACTAAAGTACAATGGAACATTGACTCCTCCCCCTGCCATGCCAACTTTAACGAAAAAGAAAAATTGATTCCTACTCTATGTCTTATTCTGCAATGAGAGATTTAAATACATTCAACTCACTCAGTTTACTACTACTATTAATAACCACAGATTTTTACATTGATTTCTTATTGCTCAGAAAATTCATAAATGATCTCCAGTCTTTCAAAAAATCTTCAATTGATCTGTCTTTTAAAATCCACATTTGTTTTGGAACTTGGGAAAGATCCACAACTTTAACAACCCATTCTTCTGGTGTTGCTGCATTGGTCCACTTCCAAGTTTGGGCAAACAGCATTCATGCAGCTGTTGTCATATACTGAAGAAGTAGTCCATATCTCTTGTCCAATTCTTTATCAATAATTTCAAATAAAAACATTTCCACTAACATTGCAAAATTCCAAAAAAATTTTTGGAATTAACATGTAAATCTTAAACCAATAACTCTTTGCTGTCTTGCAAGTCCACCATATATGGAAAAAAAATTCTTCTCCTGACAGGCCCAACATTGATTTGAAACTTTCTTAGACATTTTTGACAGCTTTTAAGTACCATCTGTACTTACCATCTTACACATATTTTCTTTTAAATTATTGCACACATAAATTTTATATCATTAGTTCACATTTTTGCCATTACTCCGTTTGCACATTATGACCAACATTTTGGGCCCACTTTATCATAAACTGTTCTACAAACTCATCTTTCATCTCTGATTTCAAAAGATAGTTTTGATTATGGGATCATCATCCTTACATGATTCTAAATAAAAAATCATTTTCTCCAGCCCTTTTTACTAGACAGGATTCAAATGATCTTCTGTACGAATATTATAGAGCATGGTATATTGTTTTTTGGCATATTCTTGTTATGAACTGTTTTGAACATTTCAAATATACACACACACACACACACACACACACATACATATACATACATATATGGAAAAAGTCAGGATACAAAAGTGACCAAGCAGCCTTCTTGTTCAGAGCTGAGGGGGCAGTAGCCCTGAAACAACATTATTAAGCCATAGTTTGAATAGTTGCAAAAATAATTTGAATTTGAGTGCAGAGTTTAGAATGGAAAACTGTAGATAGAAAATACCATATTTGCCAGCATATAAGACGCACCCATGCATAAGACACACCTCGTTTATACACTAGTAAATATTGTTTGCCAGTGTATAAGACACACCAGCATATAAGATGCACCCCATTTTCAAACAGTATTTTTCGGAGGGAAAAAGTGAGTCTTATGCACTAGCAAATAAAGTAATGCCACTCAAGTTAGGGACTGCAGCATAAATATGTTACTGATGTGCAGAACAGCACAAACTCTATGGTGGTTCCAGTGCACTAGATAAAGACTAAGGCCATGTCTGCACAACGTCGCTATAATGCAACAGCTGTGGGTTGTTTCCAGTCCAGGAGCTGTGCTACTGCATTATGTTATCACTATCCAGTTCCTATCCTGCCCACAAGCATAGCCAAACCAGTGTATTCTATTTCAAGAAAAAAACCATTAAGAGCCCCCTTTAGCACTTCAATCCTGTCAGCCATCTTAGTGTGGCAGCATTATAGCGCTTGGTAGCACTTCCTGTTATCATAGATCCAGCAGTGGATAGGCTGTGGCTATGGCCAGCTTGTCCCTCCCTCAGTGACTCCCATGATGTGGCAACTTTCTATCACCTCTCTGTATTTATTTTAAATTTCTTCTTTGAGTTAAAACTTTTTTAAAATTTTCTTTAATACATTTTGAAGTATTGTAGGGCACAAGTGCAATGATGTACTGGTGTGTCATACCATTACAACATTACTTCGTTAGTATGGCTTCCAAAAAAACTCCCCCAAAATCCCCACACAATCATGGATGGTGGGGTGGCATAAAAGTGGGAAAGGGAGGGGCCATGGACACTGTGATGTGGAAGGAACACCAGTGGCAATACCACTACCCATCTGCTTAAGGTGAAAAGAGTGTTCCTAATCCAATGGCATTGCATGAATTGGAATGCTGGAATTGTAACGCTATAACATGCTAATGTATCTAGTATAGAAATGGCCTAAGTATTTATGTGATATGTGTAGTATGTTTTAAAATGCAGTCTGAGCCTCTGACAGTATCATGGTTAGGAAATTCTACCACCTAGTGATTTTGGTATTATAGATTATAGACGCATTTAGGTTGTTAGTCTGCCATACGTTAACTTATGATAGTATTGCATACCACAGAGAGATTTAAATTAATTAGAAGTAATTGGCCAGTTTTTAAAAGAGATGTACATGCTTCTAGGATCTCCTTCATGTCCATGAGGAATTTTGAGGATCTATGTTTCATGGTCTTCAAGAGTCAAGGTTCACTACACAATGATTTTTGCTGGCATGTTGTTAATGAGTTGCCTGTACCACCTTTACTCCTTTTATGCTTATTTGTAAAGTTTGGAATTCTGTACTGACTATGCAATAACCAACATTTCCCATCAAAACCAAAATACCTGGTATGGAAAAGCAAAAATAGATAAAGAATTTACTAACCACTATGTAAGAAAATCCTTGTTAAAAATTTGGCTAGTTGTTAAGAAAAATACTTTCAACAAAATACTGCTTTGGATCTCTCCACAAGAGACATTTTTTGGACAATGGGTGGACTATAAAAAGGACTGGATTAAATATGAAGATTTGTTAGTCACACAGAATCAAGAAATAAGATTCAAAACCCAAGAAGAACTTGCACAACAAAGAATAGAACTAAATTGGTTTCCATACCTACAGTTAAAGGAGAGATTCAAGATGGACTTAAAATTAGAAGGATTTGCTATACAAAAGAAATATAATGAACTTGAAACTATAATTTTTACAAAAACACAACATAAGATCTCCCAGTACTATAAATACTTTCTGTCTCGACAATTGGAAGAGGAAATTGTTAAACCAACAATGGTTCAGTGGGCCGAAAACTTACATCATGAAATCCTGTTGGAACATTGGGAAAAGGCATGGGTTGACACCAACAAATTTACCAATTTCCAAGATTTGAAAGAGAACTTTATGAAGATGATGTACAGATACCATCTTACTCCCGAAAAAACAGACAAAATCTATAAATTGGGGAACAATAAATGTTGGAAGTGCAACGAGAAAACTGGAACATATTTCTATATTTGGTGGTCCTGTGAAATTTCCAATAGCTACTGGAAGAAGATACATGAAGCAACAAAAGAAATTTTCAATATTATCTTTTCAATGGCCCCGGAGTTCTATTTGCTAAACATGCTATACATTTTTGAAAAGACATTTGCAAGTAAAAACTACAGGATATTATTGAACTTAGTTTCAGCTGCGAGAATAAACTTCGTCAAAATGTAGAAAAACTCAGAAACACTGAATATGGACCAGTGGTTTCTTAAAGTTATGGAATTAAAGGGAAGTGATCTATTTTCCCAATTATTGAGGGGAAAATCCATTAAAGGGCAGAGAAGGATTGGGAACTGGTAACTAGCTACATTAGTAATAGATGGAAAATCAAAGTCTAACGAAAGCAGGAAAAGATGGAGATAGGATGAATAGTAAACTTTACACATAAGAGGTTTGGAGGAAACAAGTATAAGAAAAGATTTTCAATATTAAGACACAGCGAAATAAAACAAAATGTGCAACAAACTAGAAGAAAGAACAAGATGGTAGGAAATTCCAATGTAATATGTATATTATGCGTGAAATGAGAATGTTAGGGATATGACAAGGAAATACCATTAGTAAATTTATAGAATGTATAGAAGTTCTACTATTGCTCAATGCAGGTAATTTGAGATAACAGATGGAAATATAGTGAAATGTTTGATGATGACAACATGTATGGCAATGGTAACTCACAAATTAAAATGTAAATGAGGATTGTAATTTTATTTATTTTATGAATAAAGAATGAAATTTAAAAACAAAAACAAAATACCTTTCTCTACTACAACCCACCCAACACAGCCATTTCCTGGCTAGTGAAAAGTGGATGGAGCTGAAGGGAAGCTTCCAGCTCTTTTTCTGTAGTTGGACACAAGCAGCAGACATACACAGGGACCTCCTGGAGGTCCTCTGAAGGTCCCTCAGGGTGATGTCATTGCTGTGCTTCCATCCATAGGAAAATAGCTGAGCACTTCTTTGTGTCTCCGAACATTCTCCACCACCCAGGAAATGGCTCTGTTGCAGGGTTGGGAGGTGCAGCACAGAAATGGTAGATTTGGGGATGGTAGATGTATTATAGTTAAACACAAGTGACATAAGATATCAACCATTGTCTTTCATGGTTATAGGTTGGTATATTTATTTTGACAACAAGTGTGGATATTGCAGAGTTTGCCAGAATTCCTTCCTCCCTCCCTCCCTTTCTTCGAGTACCAAGGTTTTCTGACTATTCTGGGAGTTCACATGTTAATCCTAAATTAACTATGACATGATCTGTGCATCCTTGGCAGATGGCACACAAAATCTACAACCAAGCAACTATTGCATATTATGATGTTCAGAGGCAATGTAATACTACCCAGCTATTAATTAGATCTTAACTGGTGCTATCTAAGACCAGGGATTTGTAAGGTGCGTATTAATTTCTCTCTAGTAAAATTGTGGAAGCACCAAGGGATCTGAGATAGGCAATTGCTTTACGTTTGCAAAATGACCTTATTAGTTCAGCTGATATAAGGAGAGAGGAAAATGTGAGCTTCTTTGTTACTGTGCCTGATCTAATGGATGGCTGAGTATCAAATGTCAGGAAAGTGTGTCATTTTTAAAACAATCAGTGTTCAACATTAGTCTCAATGGCATTAGGAGCTAAATGGATATATAAAAGTACCTTTCAACTGTGGCCACAATCCTGCATCAGGACATTTAGCTATGAACTTATTTTTATTTTATTCATTTGTATCCCAATAATTTATATCTATTTCTCTCCATAATGAGACTTGAAGCAACTTAAAGCATATTTAAAAATAACAGACATTTCAAAACTATACACAAACTTCAGTAAAAGTATAAATATAAAAGTTTTAAACAATTTTATAAAGTTTAAAAACATGAACATTATTAGAAGACTATGCAAGCCATACAACAGCACAGGACATCATTAAAAGCCCACCCCACTCAGTTTCTAAAAGCCTGATGGCACAAAAATGTTTTTTTTTATGTTATTTTTATTAAACAACATCTATTAATTCACAATGCACATTTGTATTATCAAATTTACAATATAAAAACAAGCTTACATATCGTGTATTTCATACAATCTGTACAATTCTCGTATAACTTCCTCTCACCTCTCAATAGAACTTCTATTTTTCTAACTTATCGTGATCTCAATAACCATATGTACTCTAATGTAGACTAGCTTCTTTCAACTACATGTATATATATATATATATATATATATGTATATATATATGTATATGTATATATACAAATATGTATATAAAATATAAATCCAATTCAAATCAAGTCAGCATATACTTGTTCCACAATTCTTCCCCTATTCGTTCTCTATGTCTAATTTTCCTTTTATCATTGTCTTAATTGACCTCAAATTCTCCAATTTTTTTGTCTGTTTTTTATCTTGCAGATTAAGTGTAAGGTCTTCTAAAATGAGGCACAAAAATGTTTTTAATTTGCTGGTGGAAGGAGATCAAGGATGAAGTTATCCTGGCCTCCCTAAGGAGAGAGTTCCAAAGTCTGGGAGCAGTTGCTAGGCAGGCTGCCTCCCTTCTTCCCACTATTTTGATGGTAAGATTTTATTTCATAAAATAGTTTCCCAAAATATTCTTCAAATTTCTGCTTTATCTTTTCATGTTGAGTAATCAGCTTCTTCCCCTCCCTTCTTCCCACTAGATGAGTTTGAGAAGACCTCAGAGCTCTAATGGGCTCATATAGAAATATAGTTATGAGATGTAGCAATGGTAGTCTCTTTCTTAATCCCCTCCCCCCCACAAATCCATGTTTTCTCAGCTTCAGCCCTCCAAACCCTACCATTTCCAGGTTGTTGCTGGTGAGGAGCAGCAGACAAGCATCCAGTTATTTTCCTAGAGCTGGACGTAGGGCAACAGGCAGATTTAGGGACCTCAAAAAATCTTGCAGCTAAAGCCAGTTGTGTAGGGATAGGGGGGCGAGGGGCGATTTCCCCAGGGTGGCAATGTTTTTGGGTTGTCTCAGCCCATGGCCATGCCCCCACATGCCCTGGCCACGCCTCTGAGCATCCTGACCATGTCCCCACACACTGCAGCCATGCCCCCCCCCCACAGTGGTCATGTCCTTTGTGTTGTAGCCCACCCCCCGACCGCCCCATACACTCTAAGCTCTGCCACTGGCTAAAGCCATTTCTCTGCATCCACTTACAGGAAGGTAGATGGACACTTGTCTGTTGCTGCCCTTCCTCTCCACCAACCAGATAACAACCAGGTTCAGGGAGCTGGGAAAAAAGGTGTTCTGGGAGAGGGTGAACTTTGTTGTTGCAAAATTGGTACAAAATTTTGATCTCTACAGTGACCAAAAAAATGAGTTGTAATGGTGTAAGTCTGACTTATGCCATATTAATTCACCAGCCTGTGTTAGCAGGATAAGATTCTAGATATTTGTGTATGTGTTGTGTGCCTTCAAGTCATTTTTGACTTATATTGACCTTAGGGTAAACCTACCATGGGGTTTTCTTGGTAAGATTTGTTCAGAGGAGTTTGTCTTTGCCTTACTCTGAGGCTGAGAGAATGTGATTTGTCCAAGGTCATCCAGTGGGTTTCCATGGTCAAGCAGGAATTTGAACCCTGCTCTTTTGGAGTCCTAGTCCAATGGTCAAACCATTAAACCAACTAAACATTTCTACCTATCTAAACATTTAGTTGCATATAACAAAAAGTCTGCATATAACAAAAAGTCTGCAGAATATCAAATGGATTCATTCCCTCCATCCTGCCATTATATGGTGTCACAGGGTCTGTACCCTCCATGGGAAGAGGTATGTCAAACACCCCCTTTTGCATGATCTCACAAACACACCCACAGCCTCTCAAGAAAGAATGAAAGACTTTTATTTATGGTAAGTCCAACATGTCCTCTGCTAAGTAAAAGGACTGCAGCACAGGTCCCAGTAAGTATCTTCTAGACACAGGGCATGGCAAGACCCTACCAGCTGGTTGCAGGTTAAAGGAGACTCTTGCAGCCCCTCTCCTGGTCTGCAGCTTCTGTCTTCCCTCCTCCTTTGAGAGTTCAGTAGTGTTCATTTTAGTTGTTTTTCCTTTCCCCTTGAGGCCAGATTACTGGGAACAGCTGAGGCAGTGCTACTGGTAGATCCTCCTCTTCCACATACAGTTAGTTTCATCTTCCTAAGTAGGAATATATTATGGTTTCCTGATGCAGCCTTTTGCTACATTTGAAAAGAAGTATGAAACCTTAGTGGCATTGTCACCACTTTAAAAACAGTGCTATTATTTTTCCCTCTCAGTTTTATATGACTTTGTAACTGTGACAGCTTCTGTCAAAGAATCTTGGGAATTATAATTTGATGAGAGTGCTAGAATTTCTCTGTTGAGATCTCTGGCTTTTTTCTTTACAGAACTACAGCTCCAAGAGCTGCGCGAAGACAGAAAATGGTCCAGGTGCTGTATAATCCCCCACACCAAGTATACTAGTGGATGTCATCTTGCGAAGGAAGTACTTTTTGGCCCAGAGTGGTCATGGGGGAGATATTCATTCAATTCACATGTTCATATTAATACAACAAATCTGCACTTCCCAAATCAATAGCTATCCTGCAGTATTTGCACTTCTGAGAATTTTGCAGTGCAATTGTACCCACAAGAATGCACATAAAGAGGCACGCATAGGTGGAAAAAACACACAAAACAACCACAAAAATGCTGGCCAACAAATTTACAGATATAGGCAAAAGTATATACAAAAATGTGTAAGTTGAGAGAAAGGAAATCTGTATATATATTATTATGCAGAGTTGTTTAAAAATTGCAAACTGAAGTGGAAATGGGACAGAATGGGCTAAGCACTTGGAAATTAAAAAAACAGATGGAAAACAAAGTCGACAGGTTCATCCATTCCAAGTCCAGAATGCACACATTAAAAATTACTGCTTCCCACTTGTGACATGTGTTAGTAGCCCAGTTTTGCCTGACTAATGAATCATTGTGAGTAACTGACAGCAGTTCCCATAATTTTTACAGTCAGATGTTTTGTCCTCCATGCTCCAACCGAGCCTAAGATATTGGAATGAAAACTGTTGTGCCTCTTTAGAACACAATTTTGTGATCATTTCTTCATTACTTTTATACCCTGCCGTTCTACCACCAAGAGATCCAACGTGGCTTACAATAATTTAAAAGTGATGGAAAGGTTGTAAAGAAAAAGGTACTATGCTGACCCAGTGTTAAAACTTTTTGAGAGCAAATGTTGACTTTCATCTCCAAAATGACTAACCAAAATATGACTCCATGAAGTTTACTCTTATTATTGTCTGTTTTGTGGTAATAACACAAATGTGAAAAACAATGATCTTATACAAATAGCAGCTGTGTGATTGGAGACAACACAGCATTGAGTGCTATTATCTAGACTGTCTTTTCAGCACTAATTATCAAGGGTCTAGAACAGTGGTTCTCCACCTTCCTAATGCCGCGACCCTTTAATACAGTTCCTCATGTTGTGGTGACCCCCAACCATAAAATTATTTATTTATTATTTACAATGCCTCCCCACGGCAAAGGCCACCTCACCGGCCAGGAACGGGGGGTGCAGGCAGGGAGGGAAAGAGGGAAAAAACTCCAAGAACCCCCGGGCTCTGCTTCTGCTTCGCTCTCGTTTCCACTGGGGGGGGCAGTGTGGGAAAAGTTTCCAGAGTGTTGACCCTGGCTGGGGGGCGGGGAGGAATCCCGGCACCTTTGTCTTTTGCGCTGGGTGCAGCTGGCCCCCCCGGAAAAGTGCCGCCTTGCAGCCCCCCGGCCCTTCCGCAGCGCCCCCCTCCATGGCAAGTGGCGAGGAGGGGGCCTGCCCCCCGTGCTGCCACCCCCCCCAATCTGGCCCATCAGATGGGAGGTTCTGCTGGTAGCGGAGAAGGGGAGTGATTTCAGTCCTTTCTGAACAGGGGGAAGGAGGAAGCGAGCACGTGGCTTGCACTTGCGCACCACTACTCCTGCTGTGGCGACCCTGTGGCCGCACGCGCTCCCGCCAAAGGGGGCAGGAGGACACGAGCGCGTGGCTCGCACTTGCGCACCACCACCAAGGAGGGAATGGAGCCTAAGACTATCGGAAATACGTATTTTCCGATGGTCTTAGGCAATTCCTGTGAAAGGGTCGTTCAACCCCCAAAGGGGTCACGACCCACAGGTTGAGAACCGCTGGTCTAGAATGTAACTGTATGTAAAACACAAAAGAAAAAACAAAAATACTGACATAAAATGAGTGAACAGGCGAGGAAGGATGAAGATGATGACTTTATTGAAGTATGGTATTCAGCCATTATATTTGTCTTCCCGACAACCTAAAAAATTCTGGACCGCTTCCTTTTTGTCGGACATAACCACTGATGCCACATGGAACATCTCTTCCCTTTCCATTGGACTAGAAATGAAAAATATAATAATTAATTATAATTTAAGGTCTTATAGCATGCTTATTTGTTAAGTATTATTTGATATGATCTGCAGAATCCTGTTGTGTGTGTGTGTATAGAGAGAGAGAGAACCAGGTAATACTTCAAATTTAATAAAATGAAAAAAAAAGTCATGGTGTCTGGGGCTCATGCAATTCAACACAATCTAGACATTCACATGTTATCTAACCTTAGTTAGGACACACCCAAACTATAATAGAAGTGGCATCCCCATTTTTATATTGACAGGGGGATTCAAGATTCATAAGAAGGGTCAAAGACCTGTCCTGGGATATACAAGATTTTTGAAATAAACAAATCAGAGTTAAATTATCTGTTTTTTTTTCCTTTTCCCCCCATCTCACAGTAACAAAACAGGTCACAGTTTAAGTGGTCTCAACTGAACAGGGTCAGCCCAGCATGGGGCAAGATCCAGACAATGGTTGATCTGCCTGACAACTAATGGATACTGCCTCATTCCAGTTCATCAGCTGGGAGAATCAGAGATGACAGATTCAGGGCATCTCCAGATCCAACAGACTGCCAGTGTACCATGGAGTCTTCTTACATGGAGAAGAGGTGAACCAGTACGAGGATTCCCACCTCTGCTAGTCAATAGGTTGATTCCGATTGGCTGGCATTCCCACCATTTCCCATGCGGTTCTGAGAAAGGGAAAACTGGTGTATCTGAAGAATATGTCTTCTGCTCAGCACTTCTCTAACTCATTGCTGAGTCACAAAGGAATCCCCACCATGACCACTTAGTTAGGGGTCTTTTACTTTACTAGTCTAATATTGATTATTAGATGGAACTGTTTTACTGCTTAGATTAGTAAGATGCTAGCAGATACCATTTTGGTTGCTGCTCTGTGAAGATATTATAAATGACTGGATTTGCAGCAGACATTTGGTCTTTACCTCTGATGCACCGAGCATCACCAATCTGCATGCTATGTAATCCTCGAGCCGAATAACTCACATGACAAATTATCCCCACAGGTATCATCCACCATGCTCTTCTCAGCAAAGATTTAGATGCAAGATGCGATGGCGAGGTTTCCTTTGTCAGTTTTACAAGATGTACTGTGCCGTAAGAGCAGTATACTGTGCAATATTATGATAAATAATTTAAATGGCATTTATCAAAATAGACCAGCCAAGTCAGCCCAGAAATATACCAACCACGTTTGTCCACATTTTCCTTGCCATTTTGCTAATTTGCAACTTTTAATTACTCACCTGAGGCTGCAAGACCATTACTATGATTTTTGTGAAATCCTGCAGGCATATTATGCTATCAAAGTTCTCCACATTTTTTGACAGGGAGAAACATTTTTATTTCACAGCCCTGCATGGAACTTATGCAGCTTTCCAAGTAAGGGAATCAGTTTCAGATGATTCAAGGTAAATTAAAAAAAACAACAGTAATGGTGATAGCAGTGACAGCAGCCATAGTTTTTGTCATCAACAACGATCATTGGGATAAGCCAATTGACTGCCACTGTGAACTGTATATAAGTTGCCTGCCTTACACAGTTTAATCAACGAAGCCTGTTAAAAGGTGAAAAAGGTCAGAGTAATTTCAAGTTCATGGAAGTTTTCTCTTCCCTGTCCTCTCTAGGGCAATCTTTAACTTTAACTTAGAAAGCACCCAACAATCCTCTTAGCAAACAAAACCGTATTCACTCTATTGATTCTAAGGCAAGAGCACTCGTATACTGTAAAATATACATTTAAAGGTTACATTTCAAAGAAGCAGTACCATTACTTATGTATTTCAATCACTCAAGTCTGGTAAGGTTGTGAACTTAGAGGGCTGAGAAACCTACATCTATTTCAATTTCTCAGCTATATACAAGGGGAAATTCTATATTACTGACACACCACAAGAGCTGCTTCCATAGAGCTCCTTCCTACATCATTTATATAGGATGTGAACCCAGATATGGATCCAAAGCCATTTCTGGTGAGTGCAGAATTGTGTGCATCTCTAATCCATACCTGCCCCAGGGTTTTTGGGTGTGCTGTGTGTGTTACAAAATCCATGTTCTCTGAGGGCTGGAGTCAGGACAAGGAACGTATGTAGAGTTCAGTGCTTCTTGATGAACATTACAATTGGATTTAGGTCCCTGCACTAGGGACCATTGCACTGTTTTTCAATAATCAGTCATGGTTTAGTGGTTCCCAATTTTCATCTTATGAATCATCCTTTTTGTTTCTTTGGAGTAAGGATAAAGTTACTGCTATTCTTTCTACTTTAGTATCATTAGAAGCCCATGACAGTGGCGAAGGGGCTATCAAGAACACATGAATCAGTCCTGTTCATAAGAAGCTGACATGCAAACTCAACATGTCCATTGAGTAACATGTGACCAGCCTATACAAATGTGGATGTATAGACATAGAATTTCCCACATATGCTTTTTATTTTAGAACATTTATGTGTGACTTTACTGTTTCAAAAGAAGACCTGAAGCAGTTGACAACATTAAGAACATCTCTAAAACTGCAATACATAAGCAGGCAAACATATAAAAAAAATCTATCAACATATAGGACTGCTGAACCTATGGTAATGGTCAGAGAACACTTGCACGAAGATGAAAGTGCCTCTTTAATAGTCACTGAAAATATAGTACTATTAGTGCATTTAGAATAACAAAGGGGAGGTTATTCCAAGGAATGGAAGTCAGCTCAGAGAAAGCTTGTTTCTGTTTTGTGATCAAATGACAATACATAGGTTATGGCACAACCAGCCAGGTCTCCTCTGAAGATCTTAATGAGATAATGGGAATTTATAAATGGGAAGGACATCCTTCAAATAACCTGGATTCAAGGTGTTCAGGGATTAATAAATTAATAGCAAGACCTTGAGCATGGCTCAGAAGCTAACAGACAGCTAGCATACTTCTTTCAGATCCAGTATGTCTAATATATGCATACTTACAGCTTCCAAGCCAAGACTCTCTCTCTAATTAAGTATAGTCTGGCTTAGTGGTCTATGAACCTCTTTGTTAGATTACTGCAGTGTATTGTGCTGCCTTTGAAGATTGTTTGGCAAGTACAGTACCGTAGTACAAAATGTGGCAGCCAGGCTATTGACAGAGATGAGGTAATCTGAGCCTAAAAGTCTGCTCCTTCCCAGTTATCACTAGCTGCCAGTTGGTTTTTGGGCTAAATGCAAAATATTGGATTTATCCAGTGATGTATTTAAGTCTTTTACTCCAAGTCTCAAGCCAAGTCTCAAGTCCTTGTAAGATATTTTAAGTCAAGTCTCAAGTCTAGGAGCCAACTTTATATCCCAAACTGTATTCCAGAATTTCTGGACAAAGTCAAATAAAGTCAGTTTTAACAATTTAAGTCGGCCCACCACTTTTGTGATTTTGCCATCTGCAACTTCAGAAGTAGAGAATAGGATCCTTCTTACTTCCCATTTGTAACGCTGGAAGCTTTTCCAGAAGTGAGGAATAGGATCCTTCTTATTCCCCATTACTGAAGCTTCAAGAGCTTTAGAAGGAAGGATCCTTCCTCCTTAAGCCCATTGCATAACACATTTTCTGTTCCCCTCTGAGATATGTGCACTGCACTGTGGGCACAAGTCTTGCCTTCTGCTCTTAGGAAAAGTTTTAGAAATCTCCTCCTATATGTAATGGGAACAGGTTGCTGAGCAGACCTCAACCCCACCTCAAGCCCATTGCCTAACCCATTTGCTGTTCCCTCTGAGAAATGTGTCCACTCTTTGGGCTTGAGACAGATCATCATGTGAACAGTAAGTTGTAAGGTTTCTGGATGAATGTGTTCTGTTACTGAACCAAGGGCAGAAAGTCAGTCATTAAAAATATACAAGGCTTGAGTTGAGTTGAGTCGTTGTGTAATTTTTGCCGAGTCAAGTCCGAGTTGAGTCACTGAAGTGACTTAAGTCTGACTTGAGTCCGATTCAATTGAGTCAAGTCTACATCACTGGATTTAACTTACATTTCTTAGGTCCCAGTATCTCAAAGATCATCTTTCTCCCCCATGGAGGGAGTGACAGGATAGGACTAGAAAGAGGGGCTTTTTGTTTGTTTGTTTGTTTGTTCTGTGTTCAAGAGGTGTTCTCCCCAAAGAAATTAATCTAGTACCAATATTGTCATCTTTCCATTGCCTGATGAAGACATATATTTATCTTCTATACCATTAGGACATTCGTCATTGCCTCACTATGCTGTTCATTCTGGGTTGAAGGCATGAGGAGAACATTTCTTCCTTGATCTGTATAATGTGGTTGAAAACCTTTAACACTGTATTGCTTTTATTGTTGTGTCCTTAAACAGTTTTATTGTTGTACTTTATACTGGTTTTGCTTCCTTTGTTATACTGATGGTCAAGTTTTGTTTGGTTGTAAGTTAGTTTAGGACTGCTCTTTTGCAGTGAAAAGAGGCACATAAATTTAATACAAGATTGAATGGAAGAATATGGCTCTTGTACAAAATTCACCACCAGTACTTAATAATACTTAATAATATTTGTAATAACTACTTAATACAAGTAACAAAAATGGATCCAGGACTACATATACATTACGCACTTGTTTTATATGGGGTGAAACTGAGCCCAGAGCAGAAAAGCCCCCGGCCCAAGAAGGATTCACTCACAAAATCTCCAATACATCAGGATTTAGTTTCAGTTGATTGGCCCACCTCTGACCCCTGCCCATTCAGACACTGATTTAGAACATGACATTAGTGGGGATAGTATATGACCAGCCAGAGATGGTCTATATGATGAAGATAAAAATAAGAAGATAATGGAAAAAAAATCCACTGAAGAATTATATAACAGATGAATGGATGACAGATTCATTCAAGAAGGAAACATTTTAAGATAAGCCCACAATTTCTGAAGGTGAAGTGAAATCTGAACTCAAAGCACTCAAGACAAATAAATCACAAGAAACAAATGGCATGTCAATAGAGCTGTTTCAAGCTACAGAGAGAGGATTCACTCAAATTCTAACTAAAATCTGCCAACAAATATAGAAAATCAAAAATGGCCCACCGATTGGAAACCTCAATGTACATTCCAATCCCTAAGCAGATGGGAAACAGGGATAAAATAGTTTATAGTTTAACAATGTTTAGAATTTTATCTTAGAAGGAAGTATACATACATATCAGCATGTAAACACCAACTGAGGCGTTGAAAGTTATATATACAGATATAGATATGAATGAAATACTTATTGTTAGCTTTGTTTAGTAATCTTAGTTGTTGTAGTTAGATTTGTTTGTATGTATTTTGTAGTTAGTCTTAGACTAGTTTGATGTTTAGTCTAATATTTAGTCAATGTGTTTCTTATACATTGTTTTATGTAATTTTTTTAAAAAAAATAGAATATGGAGAAATAAAATGGTTCTGTTGAAATAGAAGGATACATGAAAATTAGAGTAAGGAACTTCCTCTAGACAGATCATACCATACAAGTAGCAGAAGACAGCAAAGCCTTGAAACAACTATTGAAGAAAAACAAAGAAGAAAGTGCAATATCAGGGTGACAGCTGAACATTATGAAAATGAATATAATGATCACAGATCATTCACGTAACTTTAAAGTAGACAATGAAGACGTTGAGGTAGTCAGCAGTTTCCTATACCTTGGTTCAGTTATTAATCAAAGTGGATACTGCAGTCAAGAAATCAGAAGAAGACTAGGACTTGGAAGGGCAGCTATGAAATAACTTGTCAGGTCTAAGGGTATATCACTGAATGCTAAATTTAGGATTGTCCATACGATCATATTTCTAGTGTCTATGTATGGTTGTGTAAACTGGACAGTGAAAAAAAATTGATAGGGGAAAAAAAAACAAATCTGAAATGTGGTTCTGAAAGAGAGTTCTGTGGATGCCATTGACTGTCAAAAAGACAAATAAAATGAGTCAAAGACAAAATCAAGCCTGAACTGTCTCTAAAAGCCAAGGTGACTAAGCTGAGACTGTCATTGACATATCATCAGAAGACATGATTCATGATTCAAGACATGATTCAGGTGTTGTTGTTGTTGTTGTTGTTGTTTTGGCAATGGAGGAGTAAGGAGAAACTTCTCAGAGCTCAACCTGAAAAGTTTCCCATGATGTGTGACAGGAGTTGGCCTGGGGGCTTGTTTTTGTAAACCCAGGACCAAGACCCCCCACTTGTGTGAATTTTGGGGCTCCAGAGGACCATGTTTACCTTCTTCGAGCCTCGGCAGAAGCTGATGTGGGAGAAGAAGACGAGGGAGTGGAGCAGCCATTGTCATACAATCGGAGTTGACTGTTACACAATGACTCAAAATTACACAATGACTCAACTCAACTCTTTTCATATATATATATATATATATATATATATAGGTATAAAAAACTGGATTAGGATAATTGAGTGGGCTCTTTGACAGTATAATTAACTCCAGTATATATTGGCACATATAGTATGCATATAGTATATATAATTCTATATTTTCATATTTATTATTTTTGATTTGATAAATATATTCTTATATACTTTGATATACTGAATAAGCAAATTAATTATATAGTGGTTGGAAGGAGGTTAGAAAGTTAGAAATTAAGTAATTAAGTAATCAAATAGACAAATTATTTGTATATTTTTATATATATGATATATATATGATTTATATATGAAATACAAGTAGTTACATAAATGGTTAATTAATTAATGATCTTGATTAAATATTTTGATTAATAATTGATTTAATTGATTGATAATTGATAACACACAATTTATTTAATAGATATTTATCAGATTATTCAAAATATTCTTGTCGGTACAAGATAATCAGTGATATTGGCTTTTGTATGAGAGAATCAGTGAATTGATATTATTAATGAATGAACTAAGAACATTTGATTGAATTAAGAATTACTTATATATTTTTGATATATTGTACTATTTACTGCATTGTATATTTTGATATATATTTTGGTTTAATTATGTATAGACAGATATTTATATATTGATATCTATATATTGATTGATTAGATACTTCTAAAGGGGGAAGGAAAAAAAGAAGGTGGTGGGAACAATGATATATTGAACTTTTGTGGGTGGAAATGAGGAGTTGTACTGATGGCAAAACAATTTGGAAAGCATTCAGTGGAATTAGCAATGAAACTAGATCAACTTCCACTTTTAGAAGAAATAAGGAGGATTAGATCAGATATGACTCAAGAAATGAAGGAACTAAGGGAAGACATAAAAAAAACTTTAAAGTAGAATTGAAGATGTTAGAAAAACATTGGACAAGTTTCAGAAGAATTAAAGGGTACAGTGGAAAGAACTGAAACTATGGAAAACAGTTAGAAGACTGGAGGATAAGATAGAAGAATCAGTGATGGAGAAGGAAAATGATCTGGATGAAAAGGTGCTCTTAGATTTTAAACTGCATGAGAACTGTGTGAAGGTAAGAGGGTTGAAGGAACAAAGGAATGAGAATTTGTATGATACACTTATACCTCCACTTGTTGAGTATATGGATATGACAAAACAACAAATGGTAACCGAGATTGATAAAATCTTTAGAATCAATCCCTTGATATCAAAAGGAAGAAATGTTCCTAGTAGGGATGGGACAAATCTAGAATGTTCCAAATCTGAGTCCCTGGAAGGTTCTGCGAATCCATGAATCTCAAATCTTTTGAATCCTTTTTTAAAAAAGAGTTTAAAAAGCAAGGGAAAGAAGGATAATCTTGGGCAAAACACACTCTCTCAGCCTTAGCAAAAGCCTAGGCAAAGGCAAACCTCCCTCTGAAGAAATCTGGCCAGGACAATTGTCATAGTGTTGCCTCAGGATCTCCCGAGATTGAAAATGACATGAAGGCCTTTTCTGCACAGGCAGGAAAGTGTGGATTAATGCCACATTTCCCTGCCTGTGTAAACAGTACTACAGTAGAGAGATAATCCAGGTCAAAACTGGATTTTCTTTGCATAGCTCCTTTTGCATCCTGGGGTTTGTAGTTTGATGATTCACCAGCATACTTTGGCAGAGAAGGCCTTGTAAAACTACAAACCCCAGAATTGTGTCTGAAAGAGCTTTGCAAGTGAGCTATGCAAAGGAATCTTTCAGCTGTCCTTGAAATCTCAAGCCTGTACCTTCCAGTCAAGTGCTGAACTTAAATATTAAATGTACTATTTAAGTATCTTAGAATACAAGCCTAGATGTAATTTGTGAAATTGTTAGCAAAGGCCATTATTACTCCAAGGGAAAAATTCACCTACTTGTCATCTCCCTTTGTGTGTCTAGTCTCCCAAGTTTTCAGGCGTCCTGGTTTCCCAAGTTTTCAGTCCTCCCAGTCTCCAACAAACTGTCTGGGTGGCAGATTCGAAAAATTTGGTTTGCCTATTTTGGCACATGGATTCGGATTCCCGAATCTCGAACCCCTGCCAGGGATTTGAGGATTTGGTTGGCCCTTTCCCAGTTCCTAGAGATGTGGTGGTGGACTTTTTGAAGAAGAGAAAAACAGATAATTTGATTCAAGAAATATGGAGAAGAATTTTAAATTGGGACCAGACATAATTTAGATCTTTAAGGATGTACCAGCAAGACTACTCTGAAAGAGAAGGGAATATAATTTTCTGACCAGCCACTTAAGAAGGAAAGGAATACCATACAGATGGGGAGAACTAGAAGGCTTCTCATTCAAATTTGACAAGATAATCTTCATTAACTCTATACAGGAGGCATAAGATTTTATGAAGAAAGTTGATGGGGTCTTCCAGGGAGAATTTAGAGAATTTAATAGAAGAAAAAGAGATAAAGAAATGACTGGTGATGGCTGGATAGAAACAGAGGTTACCCAGAAAGAAGTTGAAGAAGAAGAGGAAGAGGAAGAAGAAGCAATTACAGAGGAAGAAACAACAACAGAGGAACTTACCAAAAGATGGGAGGAAATCGTACAAGTTGAAGATTCAGAAGACTTGGAATTGGAAAAGGAAGAAAAGGGGAAGAAGGTTAAGAAAAAGATATAAAAGAAAGGAAGGAAAGTGAGAAATGGACAAAAAAATTCTGTCATAGAATATTAAAGGGATAAGCACACTTGAAAAGAGGAGGAAGATCTTTCATTATCTTGAAAAGAATAAATATGATATAATCTGTTTGCAAGAGATAAGGATAAAGAAGGGGAGAATAAAGCTCCTATGAAATAATAAATTAGGGAAAGAATTCGCTGCAACAACTGAGAAGAGGAAGAATGGAGATGTAAATTATGTGAATAATAGAACTGAAGCACGAGAAATTTTTAAAAATGAACAAGGACATTTTGTCAGGGTCGAAATCAATTTGCAAGGCCAAAGAATACTTTTGGTCGGAGTCTATGGCCCCCATAATGGGAAAGATAAATTCTATAAAAATCTAGAAGCTCAAATTATGGAAGTGGACTGTGAAGGAATAATTCTCCTTGGAGATGTTAATGGAGTGATAGACCCTTTGATTGACTGCAAATCAGATAAGATCATTAAGAAGAACCAGGGGAAGCTCCCTAGATCTTTCAAGGAGATGATGGAGAATTTACATTTGTTGGTTATCTGGCATTACTTATATGGGAAGGCAAAGGATTTTACATTCTATTCAGATAGGCATTCATCATTATCAAGACTTGATATGTTTTTAATCTCCAAGACGTTATCTAAGAATATAAAAGAAATGGAAACTCTTCCAAGGAACTTATCGGACCATAATGCTGTCCTTTTATATCTGAGATCCAGAAGAAGAGAATACAGTTGGAGACTAAATGGGAGATTATTACAAGATGAAAACATACTTGATTGAGCAAGACAGATTTTACAAAG